>CAXIVR010000001.1:169533517-169841017 GCA_964035755.1 Teleogryllus oceanicus | reverse complement strand
AAAAAGAAAAAAATAGTTCCCATGTAATAAAATCTATTTTCAAGGATCAATAAGCAATAAATTTTGGGTTCTTATCCATGTTGTCCTTCGGAATAATACTTCCTGCCGCGACAACATAGAAACAATAACTTGAATAATTGTATTTCCTACTGAATTCTAGAAGACGTGCACAGATAATGGAGTTACATTTATGTCCAGAAGCAAAACGAGGGGCCATCTCAGCCTTAGCTCAATGGATCAGGGAAACTGGACGAAAAACCTGATCGAGATGGGGGTCATTGACCCAGATGCTGCCATACAGTACTTGTTACATATTGTTTGGAATTATACAGTCCAATGGTAAATAATACATTAAATATCACTGTTAAAATTAATGTTACTTTCCTTGTGATGCTCAGTATAGTCTCTGATTGTATAGAAACAGTTATGCAGCAGAAACGATTTCACTTGGGATTTAAACTTTTCTATCGAATTTAATCGTTTAATGTCATCTGGCAAAGTGTTTTAAAATAATGTACATGTATTGTATGTGAATTTTTTGTAATGATCTGTTGATACTGTCACATGATGAATATGATTTCTACGACGAGTATTATAGTAATAGACATCGTCATTTTCTGAAAATATATTCCCGCCCTTAAGCAAGTAATTTTTGACAAAAACACTGATTCGTAAATTAACAGACAAGGTAATGGTAAAATTCCTAGATTAATGAAGAGTGGCTTACATGAATCACGTGGGTGGGATTTGGTTATTATTCGTACAATTTTTTTTTGTAATCTAAAAGTCTGGGAGCTATAAGATGTATTTCCCCAGAATACTATGCCATATCTCAGGCGGGAATGAACATTCGCGAAGTATACATAACGAGCAGTATGAAGGCTGACTGAATTTGCAAGAATTCTGAACGCGTAGCATAATGAAGCATTTTGTGTTCAATTCATTTCAATGGACGTTCCATTTAAGGTTTGACTGAATTGAGCGACCTAAAAATTTTGTTGCCTTAACATCAGTTTTACTAGTTAAGGGAAAAAATAGGTATCCTTAGGTTAGGTTGGTAGATAGGTAAAACTAATATATCAAGAAACTGATGTCATGATTTTTTTTCTTTGAGAATGTCGTTGATGTTTAAACTATAGCTTGTGAATACTTACGTTTTTATAAGTCGCCAAAAAATTGAAAGAAGTGTGTGTGACGTATGAAGAAAAATAATAATGTGCGCAAGTTCTCGTGAGCTCCAGAATTCCTACCCTTCTCTTTACTACGTTTCGGGATCGGGCAAGACTTTGTAAATACAGGGGTCGAAGAAAACACATTCTATGCAACTCGTATGTTCTTGTGGTGTTAAAACACCTCGTAAGATGAACGCGATTTCTTCGCTCTCAACTTCGGTTCAATAAAGCTAGAGACGTTCAAAATTTAACTACAATGGTCATGAAAATTGGAAAACCATTTTGTTTTATTTATATTTCGTTCAGATATTTCAGTATATTTCTTTCAGAATTATAAAATTAGCACTGGTACCTTTTTCATTTCAATCTTTGAATTTTCAACTTCAATGAAATAAATTCTACAAAGTAAGATCTTTAAGGTTTGATTTTCATTACAGTTCTGAATGTTCGAAAATTGCTGTTGTTTAACTTTGTGATGAACCCTCGTTCGTATGACAACTCAGCCGTTTCGTGCAGCTATTAAGTGAAGTGCACCCGAAATCGACACACGTGAGCGATAAATACTTTATTTATTTATTTTACGTCAAAAAACAGTTGAAACTGCGTATGACGTGCTATGGAGAGAAGTGAATTGTGTGCACATTTTCAAAATTATGTGATTCCTACACTGGGTCAAATACTACATAAATTTTGAAAAATTAAAGAAAAGCTCTCATGTAATAAAATCTATTTTCAAGGATAAATAAGCAATAAATTTTGGGCTCTTATCCATGATGTCCTTCGTCAAGGAAAAGTACTTCCTGCCGCAACAACATGGAAAGGATCATTTGAATAACTATATTTCCCAATGAATTCTAGAAGACGTGCACAGATAATGAAGTTACATGAAGTTCCTTAAATTACTAAGTAATACTTAAAGTAATACTTAGTTACTTAAAATACTTACCTACATTACGGCGACGTCTCGACATATTTTAATAATAAATTATGTTCTTTTTTAAATTGGAGTATAATGGCATGAAAAAATTACCGATTCCCGTACGGTAGATTGAGACACATTCATTGTCATTTCACTTTTCCCAAGCGGTGGAACGGAAAGTGTCCATTCAGTATTTTCTTCCTATACTTTTCACTACCATAATTCGATAGGATCTTTATCTGATAATTTTTAAACGAAAAATTTGTTTTGGAAGAATACAAAAAAAAATTGACAGAAGTAGTCTAGCCGTGAGTGACTGTTGGACAACTTGAACACGTACGTGACTTAATTATTGTGTGCAGGATAAATGCCATTTACTTCAATGCAGACTCAGTTCACAAGGGTATATTGTTACAGACAAGCCAGCGTGACCCGTAGGTTTGAATAATTTTACTACAGAAATTGAGTGTAACTTTATCATGCATCTCGGTTTTCGAATCATTCCTGTTTGATTTACTTAGTCGAAGAATAGTAAAAACTCAATGATGTATGGGGGAGAAGTAACATCTACGGACGTTTTCTTCAGGTCCAGAATCTCTTACCAATATTTTAACTTTGAATAGTTAAAAGATTAACAAAAGTTTCAAAAAGAAAAACAAAACAAAAACGAAGTTAGAAACTTTTGAAAACTAGACATTTTCGCACCCTAGGCATAGAAAACTTATTTGCATCGGTAAACGAACTGTCGATTTTAATTTTATTGCCTTGCTAACAAAACAGTAACCCTCCCCCCTGCTCTACCCTTACCACTAGTAGTAAACGGTGAGCTCAACCAAAATGTGCATAGTGAAGCTACATGTATATTCAGAAGCAAAACAAAGGGCTATCTCAGCATTTGCTCCATGGATCAGGGAAACTGGACAACTGATTGAGATGAGACATTGAACTGCTTAAGCACACTTCTTTGTTACAGGCATATTACACCATTTTTTAAAAATTATACAATACAAATGTAAACAATGTTGCTTATCATTGTTAAAATAAATATTTTTCTTTTTGATAATCAGTGTAATCTCTAATTGTAAAGATACATCAGCACCCATGTTCAAGGAACAGATAAGACATAAGCCTTATTAGGCGAAAATTAGACGGTTGACTCGATTCAAATTCTAGTAGTACATAAAAAAACGAATTACATTTTGATTAAAATTATTAAAACAGACGTTGAATGAATCAGTACATCGGTCTATGCACATTTAAGTCGACGATGTAGTCGTCATCGTGGTCGTGGTCGTCGTGGTCGTTTATTCGTCGTCGTCGACGTTTTTTTTTCGTCGACACGTTTTAGTCGTCGCCTTTTTTATCGTCGTCGTTGTCGTCGTAGCCGTAGTCGTTGACGAAGTCGTCGTCGTTGCTGGAGTCAGCGTTGTCGTATTTGTAGTAGTTGTCGTTTTAGTAGTCTTAGTTGACATAGTTGTCGTTTTCATAGTTGTTGTCGAGTCGTTGTCGTAGTTGTCCTTTTAGCAGTCATAGTTGTTTCAGTTGTTTTCGTCGTATTGGTCGTTCTCATAGTTGTATTAGTCGTATCGTTGTTGTCCTTGTCGTTATGTCATCTAAAATGATTGTTATTATTTTTTTGGATACATTTTGTTAAAAACTTCAAAACTGTTAATTACGTATTTTACGGCTTTCCTTCATTGAATTTCCAACAAATATCTAACATTTAAGGACATGTGGATGCATTTTCATGTCAACTAGAAAGAAGTTTCTCCAAGATGAAAAACAAGTATTTCCTGAAGAAGAGCTCCCTTGTTGACCCCAAACGTTTTAACTAGTGAAAAGAGTTAATGTGTCGACATGGTACATAAACTGATAAAAATTAAAGCACGATTTGTTTTAGAAAAAATCCGGAATAAACTTTGGAGATGGTGGCAAAGAACTATGTCACAATACGTGGGACTTCCAGCACATGACAAGAACTAGGAACAGCGCGTCGCCATCTCGTAACGCTCCTGGGATCTATGTCAAGGCTGCGGCGCTTCACCTGCCGGCGTTCTCCATCACTCGTCGCGCCAAGCCCCGTGCTGCCCCCGCTGCCCCCACTCTGCCCGGGCGCATGGCGGCACTCTCCCCACGGATCCCCACAACGCGCCACGTGCCTTTTGCACGCCGCTGCCAGCCATTTCGTTCCCAATGCCTTCAAACCAACTTCAGAATTCATTGAAATGTAGTATACGCAACACTTTTCCTCATTCAGAGCGCTGAAACGTTTTCACACGCGAAAAAATGAAACAAATGAGGCTAAAATATCATACATCAATAAGGAAACCTATTGATCGCACAAAATAAATATAGGTTTTAAATACCTCCATAACAAACCCCATAGATCATTGTTGTTGTAGTTATTGTGATTAACAACAACAACAATAATAATAATAATAATAATAATAATAATAATAATAATAATAATAATAATAATAAATTGTGCTTTGATTCTGTATATGTGCAATTCATTCAAATGTGCCAATAAGATGAGAAAATAAAAACAATAATAATAATAATAATAATAATAATAATAATAATAATAATAATAATAGTAATCTATTCCAATATATAAAAATAGAAGTGCGTTGCCTTACAGTGCGATAATCTCTGAATCTACTGGACCAATACCGAACGTTTGTGCTAGCTTTTTTAAAGGTCTGGAGTACTATAGGCTATGATTTCCACACATAACACTTAATACATTTACAAAATAATTACCTTTCCGGACATTTTTCGCATAGCTCTACAACACAGATTCAAGAGTGCATCAATGTCAATAGTTTAGCTGCACGCCGCCAGTGATGATGTCTAAGATCTACTAATGATTTCATGAATGCCCAGAATTATTACTAAATTCATTGGGGTTTGAATAAGGCTATGTAATGTCCGTGTGTGAACGTTTAAGAATTGTTAGTTCTGAACGTTGGTGGAACATATGAAAGAAAGCCGTAAGCAAGTAGTCAAGTATGTCTGTCAATGTACATGCATTTTCCTTAGTCCGTGTTATATACGAACAGTGGCAAGAAAACATTGAGTTTGAAAACTTTTAAAAATAGAGGTAGGTTGAGAGAGTAAAAAGTGTAATAATATGTAGAACAGAATATAGAGTAAGGTACAATGTACAAAACATTGATATCGTATACTTTCTAAACAACCACTTCTATAGAAATTTGTGAACAATGAATTGTTTGAAGCAATGACGAAAAGAAAGTCACAATTGCCAAAACAGACAAGTGCTAAGAGATGGGCAGTCGATAAAACTTTGAATCGGGTACTCGGAGGCATGAGCGACTTGCTGAAGAACACTCTCGCACCATTGTAAATAATACTGCAAGGGGTAAAGCAAATTTGAATAATTCTCTAGGTAATGGGCAGCTTTTCATTATGACTCTCAATTTAATTATTTACACAGCTCTAATGTTCTAATTGGTAAAATGGAATCTCTTTTTATATTTTGAGTCAAACCTGTTGAACTTTTTTTTTTATATGTGCAGGAGATTAGTGCAGTAGTTCGTAATTAAGAAATGATCCTTTACTTATTAAGATTAATCTCTGCTGTTTTGCATATCAATTGCTCCCAATGAATAAACTCATCCATTTTTCTATAAATAAAAGGCAAAACTAATTTATCTCAAAATATTTAAGTCCAAGCAAATAAAAAAGTTTGTAGTTTTATTTTGTTAGTATTTTTTTGTAGTATTCACTTGTTTATTGTTTCTAGTTATAAAATGAAGAATGTTTGCAAACAGAACTCTCAATAAGAAAACTGTAACCTTTTTTAGTGTGAAAGTGAGCGAGTTATACTCGAAATTTCCACATAGGTGGCAAGAAAAGACACTGCTGGCTAGGCGGGACAGGACGGAGCAGGAATACAATGGAATACATAAAAGTACGCCCAGCCGCAGGGCATGAATAAATGGAATTCCTCTTCTTGGCTAATAATGTACTGTAACAAATGCCCGGGCAAAGCCGGGTACTTCTACTACTACCGCTACTACTACTACTATTAATAACAATAATAATAATAATAATAATAACAATAATAACAATAATAATAATAATAATAATAATGACTTAATGAGGTGAGATTCGGATCATCAGGCGCTTTCTCCCGTCTAAACTTGTAGTTCAAAATTTACGAATATAAAATTGAAAGAAGAATTTTCAAAGATTCATAAAATAATGTGAGAATATTTAGCATAAATATGTCATACCCCTGAGTTCACAAATGCGAAAGTATCGTTCCAGT
Organism: Teleogryllus oceanicus; assembly: GCA_964035755.1. NCBI lineage: Eukaryota > Metazoa > Arthropoda > Insecta > Orthoptera > Gryllidae > Teleogryllus > Teleogryllus oceanicus. The sequence goes on along the minus strand of CAXIVR010000001.1, from coordinate 169,834,632 downwards.
ATTTGCCTTAAGCGTTCGGAGAAACCAGGGAAAACGAAGAAAGTATACAAGCTCATCATCGGGGAACAAAATAAATCATTTAAAAGAATTTCAAAAGGTGGCGCAATTCTGGCTTCAGATTTGAATTCAGCGCGTCGAAATTCAGAGAGATACATGAGTCAAGTCTTTGGGTCTGACAACTTTGTGTGTGTGTGTGTGTGTGTGTGTGTGTGTGTGCCGCCTGTATTATCTAAAACTTATCTAAAATGTGTTTATCTAAATCTTCCCTTGATTTTAAGTCCGAAAACTTGAAAATCGATGAAAATCTTTTTAAGAATTCAATTTTTAATGTTTTACTGATTTTTCAGCGTTTTGTGCATTTTAGCTTGGAAAGTTAGAGAATCGCTTCAGGAACTCCCCAGGAACATTAAAATAGTAGTATTCCACTAAAAGTATCGAAAACGAACTAAAAATGACTGAGAAACTGAGTCTGAAGCCAACTTTGCAACATAGTCGTTTAAAAACACATATTTTAGTCTAAAAAGTGTTATTTTCATTTCACCGCTTCTGAGTTTCAGAAAGTAAAATTGCTGTTTTGTTTATTTTTTCCATTAAATCGAAACAGTTGACAACAGTTTTAATACATTTAAAGCTACCCGGGGAAATTCTGTCCGATGTCATGGAATTACTCATATTTGACAAATATTTAAAAAACAACAACTTATCAACCAAATTAATCATCAAATTGAGAGTTAAATTTCAATTCATTTAGTTTATTGAGCAATAATAAATTGACGAATAATAAATTCAGCAATACTAAATAAACATTAGGAATCACGCAAATGCAACAGGTTATCGTTATACCGCATTATTGCGGAAACATTTTAAAGCATGTCTAAATGCTGACTAAGCGTACGCCTGACCCTGATAAGATAACCCCGTTTTCCCCTCGACTGCAACATACTTACTCCCCAAGGTGTAGTCCCGTCGAAAATTTCTGTGGTCACTTTGAGGAATACGAAACAGTAACTGTCTGTCTGTCTGTCTGTGTCTGTCTGTGTCTGTCTGTCTGTCTGTGTCCGTCTGTCTGTCTGTCTGTCGTCTGTCTGTGTCTGTCTGTCTGTCTGTCTGTCTGTTCTGTGTCTGTCTGTCTGTGTCTGTCTGTGTCTGTCTTGTGTCTGTTCGTGCTTTGTTTGTTGTCTGCTTTGTTTCTGTTTGTCTGCTTTGTGTTTCTGTTTCCGTCTGCCTTTGTGTTTCTGTTTCCGTCTGCCTTTGTGTTTCTGTTTCCGTCTGCCTTTGTGTTTCTGTTTCCGTCTGGTATCGGTTAAACCGTTTCTTCCAATCACATATAGGCGCGAATTTTAACTTTTTATTCTGAAAAAAAAAAATTGGTTTTAATTTTTTCACTACAGTCCACATTGTTTAAAAATCTGAAAAAATTTATGTTATAGAATGGTTTAAGGGGAACAATTGAGACAGTACTTCAACGTTATCACGTCGAAATTGAATTTCAAAAATTTATTTATTGTTTTCTATATGAATTTGGCTTCAAAATTCATTGACAAAAATACTTTCAAATTGAATTTTCCCCGTCTCTACAATTTGTTTTCAGTTTGATACATCTGATAGAAGCTGAGAAAAAATGAAACATTGAAAACACGTTTCTTGAATCTATGTAACAGATTGTCCTAGGAGGCTGATTTTTTGTGAATCGACGATATTTTGTATCCTTTCACATGAGCATCGCGATTATCCATTTGGTTTCGGGGCACAATTCACCACTTTATTCGGCTACACACTTTTACGAAATTTTAGCGAATACTGGCCATAAAGTACTACTAATGTCTCCGTATACCAGTAGGAATTGATTAGCTTAGTTACGATTAACAAAGAAACCCAAATCCTAGAAAATGAAATTTCAACGTGATTCAAAAATTGAGCGCCACATTGGAATACTAGCACAGGTCATACATGTGCTAATTTTGAGTTTTTGTCACGGTGTAAAGTAGCTCATGTTATCTAGCATCCATTCCAATAATTTGAGTAGTATGTCCTTGTGCTTATACTTATTCTCTCTAAGTGCACAATGAGCATTAAAAATATGGAAATTCTGAATGTTACAAAGAGCTTGTGGAAAAAAGTCTACCCTCATTGCCTTGCCTTTCTAGTGACTAGAGTCGCCTTTTCGGCTCTAGGTCTGTTGACAGCACTGAAACCGATAAGCATACGGTTCTGAAATTGCCTAAGTATTTTCCAAAAATGGCCGACATAGGTGTCGAGATTAATAAGGTAGTATACACTTGGTAGTGAATGGAAAACATTGTCTACATGACATATTTCGATGATTTAAATGAAAAACCCTGAAAATAAGTTTGCGGAGGTGTGGCCGCTTCCAAGATCTTGAATGTGTAGCCAGTTAAATATCCAAATGGGCGAGAAATAAATATAATTCCAGAATTTGCAGTTTATATTATCCACGCACGTCTTCTTCGGTCCTCATCTTTTTAAGTGAGATGGGGTGGCGGTTGGGTTTTCGACGACAGGAATATTAAGTCAAATCTGTAGCTCGTGTGTTGATTAAAAAGTTTTGCGCTTATCAGGGAGCGATTTTTTCGGGTAATTAGATTTTGTTAACAAGGCTCGTCACTAACATTTACTCTTAATTCAACTAAAGGAATGGACGTAGCTATTCCGAGGCTCACGAAAACTTGTGCATGTGATACTAGCACTTTCTATAATAATCTTTGAAGTAATGGCACTGGAGAGAAGATTGAAGTAGAAGGCATTAGAGAAGACTTGAATGAAGAAAATGCAATATAGGGGATTATTATTTCTTAGGTGTTAAACATTATGCATTTAATCATGCAATCTACATTAGAACTTACATTTTAACATTTGCAGTTAACTTAAATTACATATTTTATTCAGAGTGTGTTTCATTATTTGAGGTATATGCCATTATTTCCTTCGTATATATTTCCTTTCTATTTGATTAAAAACATTGAATTAAAAGTGTTGCGCCGAATAATTTAATAACATATTAAAAACATCATCGAATTCACGATTCAACTTAAAAAATAGTATAAAGTATCTGTATTCTCCAAAAAAGGGGCTTTCAGAAATTCCTCTCTCCTGTAAAAATTATGTTGTGTGTCATGTGCCTGTAATCTACCGGGACACTCAATTGTGAACTCAGTCAAACGAAACTGATTCAACATCTACAACTTTTACATTTCTAAGTATTACTACCTTCATAGAAATAAATGACAAATTACTACCCAAATCCGAAGTTGCAAAATACCTACGCACCTAATTTTCATCGGAAGCTAACTTGGGGAACTCGTAAAACGAAAATACCAACGGAATTCAACCTAAAGCTCAGAACTGGATGACCGGCAGGAAATCACGCCTCTCCACAAAAAATATTGCACTCCAAGGTTATGCGAAGTATACTTGGGTTTTCCTAACAAGACATTGTATATCCAAGATGAAATCCAAGGGATCCAAGGGTAGTATATCCAAGATGGAATATGGCACGTCTTTTCGCGTCTTGTCGCTAGAGTCCGTCGTGTCGCTAGAGTAGCTTGATCTGTAGCACTGCTTAATATGGTCGGGTTCATGCGACATCTTGCGGCAGGAGCGAGAAAGACGCAAAAAGCAGTGCCATATTCCATTTTGGAGATACTACCATCAGATGTCACGTAAGAATAACCCAAGTATAAAACCGATTGGACCTATGGACTCCAATCTGAGAAACACAATTCAATAGTACTACAGATTGCAGCCACGCAACCTACGATTTCAAACAAGCGCTTGATGGAAGGATGATGGCTATACTCTCATTCCGATTTGTAGATTCCTACCCTATATTAGATCACAGAATGCGACAGAAGATATTTGAAGCCATTCAAATGATCTCGCAGAACATATTCTGAACATTAGTTAAGATTTCAGAAGACTAAATACAACCCGCTAGCCATCAGCCACACATTCAAAAATGTATAAAAAATATATTAGCATTTTGACGAAAATAAAATAATTCTTTATTTATTTATTTATTTATTTATTTATTTATTTATTTTACGTCAAAAAAACAGTTGAAAACTGCGTATGACATGCTATGGGGAAAAGTGAATTGTGTGCACATTTTCAAAATTCTGTGATCCCTACTATAAGTCATATACTACTTAAATTTTGAATTTTGAAAGGGAAAAAAAAACAAAAACTCCCATGTAGTAAAATCTATTTCCAAAAATAAAACATAATTTTTGAATTTTGAAAGGGAGAAAAAAAACAAAAAACTCCCATGTAATAAAATCTATTTTCAAGGATAAATAAGCAATAAATTTTGGCTCTTATTAATTCCTGCCGCGACAACATGGAAACGATAATTTGAATAATTGTATTTTCCACTGAATTCTAGAAGACATGCACAGAAAATGAAGTTACATTTATGTCCAGAAGCAAAACAAGGGGCCATCTCAGCATTTGCTCAATGGATCAGGGAAACTGGACGAAAAACCTGATCGAGATGGGGGTCATTGACCCGGAAGTTGTAGTACAATAGTTGTTACAGGTTGTTTATAGTCCTTTATACAGTCCAAATGGTAAATAATGCATTATGTATCATTGTTAAAATTAATGTTACTTTTCTTGTGATGCTCAATATAGTCTCTAATTGTATAGAAACAGTTATGCAGCAGAAACGATTTCACTTGGGATTTAAACTTTTGTATTGAATTTAATCGTTTAATGTCATCTGGCAAAGTGTCGTAAAATAATGTACATGTATTGTATGTGAATTTTTTGTAATGGGCTGTTGATACTGCCACCTGATGAATATGATTTCTACGTCGAGTGTTATAGTAATAGACTTCGGCATTTTTTGAAAATATATTCCCGCCCTTGAGCAAGTCGTTTTTGACAAAAACCAGTGATTCGTAAATAAGAAGACACGGTAATGGTAGAATTCCTAGATTAATGAAGAGAGGCTTACATGAATCACGTGGGTGGGATTTGGTTATTATTCGTACAATTCGTTTTTGTAATGTAAAAGTCTGGGAGCTATAAGATGTATTTCCCCAGAATATTATGCCATATCTCAGGCGGGAATGAACATTCGCGAAGTATACACAACGAGCAGTATGAAGGCTGACTGAATTTGCAAGAATTCTGAACGCGTAGCATAATGAACTTAATTTTGTGTTCAATTCATTTAAATGGACGTTCCATTTAAGGTTTGACTGAATTGAGAGACCTAAAAATTTTGTTGCCTTAACATCAGTCAATGGTACACTGTTCATTTTCAATGGGGCACAGAATTGTTTATTTGAAATGGAAAGCTGCATTAAAACCGTTTTCTTTTCGTTTACTATTAATTTGTTATTTCGGAACCAATTTGAAACATCTGATATTGTACTATTTACTGTTTCTTTATTGCAAAGGATGTTCGTATCATCCGCAAAGAGAACCGTTCTTCCGTTTCGAATCGTCGAGGGCATATCGTTTACGTAAAGTAGGAACAGAATAGGGCCTAAAATCGATCCTTGAGGAACTCCACATGCAACGGGCAAAGAGTCGGAAAGGTGCGTACGTAATGTTCCATTAATCCAATAAGGTATTTCCACTCTCTGAGATCGTTGTTTAAGGTACGAACATAACCAATCTAGAGCAATACCACGAATTCCATATGAAGGTAATTTGGAAAGTAAAATGTCATGATCAATGACGTCAAAAGCTTTTGAGAGATCTAAAAATAATCCAATAGGTGCCTCGTTTTGATCCAATGATGAGGTGACATCTTTAAGAAAAGAAAATATGGCTGTTTCCGTTGATTTTGATTTTCTAAATCCATGTTGGCAATCTGAAAGCGCGTCGTGTTTAGTGAGAAAGGTTTCCATTCGTACGTAAAAAAGTCTCTCTAATATTTTTGAAAAGACTGATAGAAGAGAAATGGGCCGATAATTTTGAATTTCATTTTGTTGCCTTTTTGAAAAGCGGCTTAATTTTAGCTGTTTTGAAAATATCTGGAAACGTTCCAGTGCATAAAGATGCATTAAATATGTGAGTTAACGGGTGTATAATGGCATTACAAAAACTAAGTCTTTAACAAAGAATCCGGGAATTCATCTAAACCGGACGAATATTTATTTTTTAGTTTACCGATTATTTTGAGAATTTCATAGGAAGAAGTTTCGGAAACGAACATTGTGTCTAAAATTTTGGGTGAACTATCTGTTTTTGAATTTTGTGCCTGAAGACCCTTAGTGAGATCGGCAGCAATTCTCGAAAAGTATTGGTTAAAGAGACTAGCCACTGTTGCCGGATCGTTCACATTTATATCGTTATATTTTAAAACAACATTCTCTACGGGTTTTCTAGTTGATTTGGTAGTATGTTTTATTATATTCCACATTGCTTTTGTTTTATTATTTGAGTTCAAAATATCCTGATCGTTTTTCATGATTTTGGCCTGCCTTATGACTTTTCGTAACAATGTTTTGTATTTTTTAAAGTAGATAAGGAAATCTTGAGATACGTCATAACGTTTAGAAATGAAAGAAAGAATTCGCTTGTTTTTACAAGATGTCCTAATCCCTTGTGTTATCCAAGAATTGCTTTTCCGTGAAATATTTAATTTTCGTTTTTGAAGAGGAAAGCAAGTGTTAAAATGAAATGTAAGGGTTGAAAAAAAAGAATTATATTTGTCGTTTGTATCAGCAGTATTATAAACCGTTTCCCATGACTCGTGCATCAAGTAATCAATGAATAATTTAATTTTACTTTTAGTAAACAATCTAGTCATACGTGTATTATTTATTGTATCAGTGATCGCATTTCTTATAATGGTAAGAATTTGTGCATCGTGGTCACTGTATCCTAAATCTTTTATTTCAACTTCATATCGAGTAGTAGACTTGTTAATTATAATTTGCTCAATTGCCTTCATGGAATGTTGTGTGATCCGTGTAGGTACTTTAATTGTAATGTCTAAATTAAAGGAATTAATTAAATTGAGAAACTTTTCTTTCTCGCAAGATTCGACCAGAAAATCAATGTTAAAATCTCCGCATACAACAATGGATTCAAAAGAGTGATTTCTGACTTTGTTAAGTGTTATCTCCAGGTTTTCTAAGAACGAAATATAATCTGCAGTTCTCTTTGTTGGAGGTCTGTAAATGCAAAGTATTATCACTTTTAGTGAAGTAAGATGCACAACAGAAATTTCGAAAATATTTTCAATGGATTTATATATATATATATATATATATATATATATAATATATATATATATATATATATATATATATATATATATATAAATATGGAAAATATTTCAATTTTCAATTCTACGAATGTACTCGCCATTTCGAGTAATAAAGTGTGTGAATTATGTGGCGCTGGTGTATCAAATGGCGTTGAACAATCAAGACATTTCTTTTCATAGGGTTTCGACCATACATTTTTAGACAGTTTTTAAAATCATTAAACATACAATGAACAGACGAGGTATAACGAACAGACGAATATATAACAAACAGACGAAACGAAATCAAAACATGTTGTTTTCACTTAATTTAGTTTAAACCATATTTATTAAAGTATTATATTAATTTCCGTCTCTCTCAACTTTTCGAGAAATTTCTTTTCCTCTGAAAAGGATAATTTACAAACCTTCCATTAAAATTTATATATTTTTACTTCTAAAAGTTTTAGTACAAGGTGTGTAGATTTTCAATCCCAGAATTTGTTTTTCTTCCTTCCCTATCCAAATTCTCCAACTTTTCGTTCTTTATCACTTCCTTCTTTCCTCCCTCTTCCAATATTCTCTTTCCCCTACAACCGACTGGTATCATATTTGTGTTCACTCGTGTCACTGACGCCACGAAATGCAGAGGCTTTTTTTAATAATGTTAGGACCTCTGGATTACTATGAAATAGAGTAAGAAATGTAATTTGAAAAATACAAATTCTGAGGTAAGTTCGTTTGTACCTGGTATAGATATAATTTTAATTTGTCTATTTAATTTTGACTAAAAGTTTTAAAGTTAAAACATTTAACATTATTTATTCAGGTAGATTTGATTTGATGTTCATTTATTTAGTCAAAGAACAGTACGAACTCTGTAATGTGTAGGGGGAGTACCATCTGCGCACGTTTGCCTTGATCATCGAGATACAACGAAATCGGAATCTTACCTTTACATGAAATTGCTTCTAATAAAAAGGACAATAAATGCTTCGAAATGTTGAGAGAAATGGAAATAATTTTGAAATTAATTTAATACTCTATATATACTGTACTGCATATAAATATGGTTTAAAATAAAGTGAAAATATAATCTCTCTCTCTCTCTCTCTCTCTCTCTCTCTCTCTTGCTCTCTCTCTTGCTCTCTCTCTCTCTTCTCTCTTGCTCTCTCTCTCTCTCTCTCTCTCTCTCTCTCTCTCTCTCTCTCTCTCTCTTGTGTGTCCCTCTTATTCACATTTAGTTGCAGAATCTGCACGTATCTTGGGTGGGGGTAATATCGAGAAGCGCCAGACCAGCAAAAATGTGATTGAATGTTCAAGAAGATCTCATCCTGTAGATTATGGTGTGAGAAACACTTTGTTTGTGCAAATTATTTTTCTTATTAAACACATTCAGTGTATTATAATATAAAATACAACTTTCTGTCTAACGCTGCGTGATAACGAAACGCAGCCAACATTATTTCTTGTTTATGCCATTCTGAAATGTAAGGTTGGAACGCTGTGTGTACAACGAATGTACAACCACTGTCCATTGAATATTTACATTTTTCGTTAGCGTGGCCACAAAAAGCGTAAATAAATATGTCTTAATTACGGATTCAAAATTTACAAGCGATAAAAAACGTGCAGTTTAGAAATAGAGCAGATTTAAGAAATAACCAAGCCGACTCGAAAACATTCTGTGCGCCTGAAATTTACTGCACTGTAGACCGCAAGGGACTCTGAGCTTCCTACATATGTATGCGTCGTACACATGAATGATTCGCCCGCCGCTCTACCCGGGGTCAAAACCCCGAGCTGACGCCACGTGAGCGGATGAAACACGCACGGGCACATACATGCACACACGCATACGCGTTCTCACGTACACATACATAAATACATATACACATATGCACATGTTCTTCAGTCAGTAAACTGAAGTCTCTTCTCCTCAGACCTATTCACGAATAATACCAACCCACAAATTAAGAATTGAAGAAAGAACAGTGTATGAGAATGTCTCTTAAGACGATCCACCATGCCCTCCATTCATTAGATACTGAAAATAAATGTTTCTAGATAGATTAATGAAGGATCTGAATATATTTTATTTGTGGGAATTTTGTTGCGCAAGTTATTTCGCATGCTATTTTAAATAAAATTATCATTTGAGTGTTAGTTCAGTGGAAATATAATTTTAATGATTGTATGATATGAAAATGCAATATATTTCACATGATTCTTTAACACGCATTTTGACTGACCGATCTTCCTTTCCCAATCAATATTCCAATATTCGGCCTAATGCTGCATTACTCTACATTTAATTATTTTCGGCTGTTGAATATTTCATTGGCGGAAACCTGAGGCATTGAAAAACATCCCTATTAATGCATGGAGCGATTACCTATACGGCAACGGATACTAATAACTGTCATCTCATCTGCTGGTGAATTTCTGGTTTTAATGTTAATGGATTTTACTATTTTCGAACCAATAAAAAACAAGCATCATAATCAAATGATAAAAGTTTCACATAGTACGTTATTGGTGCAGCTCTATCCAGAGAGAGAAAAATAAATGTGTCACATTAATTATTAATATTAATCTGCAATCAGATTTCAAAGATGTGAGTATAATTTTGGCATTTTCTGGTCTATTTAGATTCTTCGGCTTAGAGATGAATCGTATGAAGTCAATATTTTTAAGTTTTGCGGTATTAAACTTAGATTGTTACATTTTGGTAGAAAATGTATGTTTTCTTGTGAAATACCCATCATCACCCAGCTCATCACCCAAATTGTCCTAAAAGGTGTGTGAAGTTCTCTCAAAACTTCGATATGTTTCACTTGTAAACCGACAACAGAAATTCCGACTCCCGGGGCGCATAAAAAAGACTTCTATCACACAACTTGGCAGCGTTCATAGTTTGTGAAACTCAAATATTTTAAACGGGGTACGAATAACTTACATTAAAAAAAACATGTTCGTAATTTCAAGTATTATTGAAAATATAAAGAGTTGAAAAGTTACTAGTAACAATCGAGTTTAATAATCTGCATCTATTAAAAAAGTAAATTCCACTGGTGTAGCAATCATGATGAAAATGAACTTACTTTGCAGTGACTCTTCCGCTCTAACAAGTAAATGAATAGATGAATATTACACATTTACAGAAGAAACGTATTAAGAGTGTGAAACCCTTGTCATAATGTTACCTAGCAAAATAAATTTACAGGAGCCATAGAAATAGACCATCATAAGAAAACAACACTATCAATTAATATGTGAACTCAAAATTAAATTTAGTGTTTATCGCATTATTCCAATATTTTCATTGGAAGATTTTTTCTCAAAAGCAAATAAGGTTCCAGCCAGTGCTGCTTCTTGAAACGAAAATATTTCATGTCCGTGCACATCCACGCATTCCCATAAAGTTTACCATAGTAGTAAATCAACGGTACAGTAAAAAACGGTAATAAATTGCGGCGTTCCCTAAACACTTCACTGTTGCGACACTGTTCCACCCTAAGTAAATATAGCGCCATGAGCATTGGGTTAAGAAATCAAGTTCCCTAGGGCGTGAAGGCCTCTTCTACTCGGAGAAAGGGCGAGCCTTGCACGTGGCCGGCGTCGGCGTCGCCCGAGTCATGCCCACGGCCCTCCGTCGTGGCCCTCCGCCGCCGCGCCAGTGAAAGCACAGGCCGCGTCTTCGACCAGGTGTAAATTTAGGAGAGAGCCGACGGCGACGGCGACGGCGACGGCGACGGCGGCGGCGACGGCGGCGGCGGCGGCGGCGGCGGCGGCGGCGGCGGAGGCGCCGGCGGACGCCGCCGAGTAGAGTGGCGTTGCGCGCACATTCACTTCCACAGCTTTATTTTTACTTTACATAGCTGTCGACTTTCGCAACAGTCTGAGGCGACAGACAATTATTCGGTAGACGTTAAATGGCCTCGCTAAGCGATAAGAAGGATGCTTGCTAATAGAGAAGCGCTGTCTTGGAGAGGCTTTCAAACTTAAGCCGCATTGTACCCAGGGATCTTGATCCACGATAACACCGGAATAAAATGTTCAATTGGTAGGTAGGTGGAGGATGAAGCAAACATTATCTGAAGACATGATCCGTTTTCTAAGAGTTCTTTAGTATTATTTTTGTGGAACGCTATACTCCAGTTTTTCCTAGAGTTCTTAATTGTTATATTCCTGTTCACAATCTACGTAATATTGTAAAGGAAAACGTGGAAAATGCCAATTTTTCGATAGAAAATACTGAAAACAGTTTTTTTTAGTGAGCCTGTCACTACAAAAGTGCACTTTCTTTGCATTATTATGAAGTAAATTATTTTCTAGAAAACGTTATTTACTCGTACTTAGAATCCACGTTTGTGGGTTTTCGATAAAGAAAACACGTCAATCGCCATTCCGTCTATCCGTGAAAAATACTAGCGCCTAAACGCCTTCCCATCCATTTTTGAAATACGTATAGTAAAAGGATGGGGAAGGGATTCTGGGGCACAAAAAAGCGTACGCATATTAAATTTCTCCCCCGCACGACACACAGTTTTTCACGAAAATAAATCAAAATAAATTAAACTAAATCAACTTGTACACAGAATTTTCAATAAATTGCTATTCCCGGATGAATCTAATGTGCCGATCCCATGAACGAATAAACATGAAATCCCAACATATTTCTGAAAATTTCTCAACGTTTTATTTCTCGCCTTATTGATACTTACGTAGTAAAGGGAAAGTATTGAAATGATGCAGCAAAATTCCACGGTTTTTCGACAGAAAAACTGGCACTGTGGGGCCATAAAACGTTCTGTGGTAAGAATTTACGTGTTCACAAATACCGAAAAATTGGTTGACAGCAAAACGAGTGTCGGTCGGTTGTATCAAGAAAGCCGACTGGCAGGTTGGCACGGAATCTCGTCATTCAACAGTGGAGGATCACCCCCTTCCCGCCATAAGAACATGCACTACCATTACAGGACTGATGACCTTTGCCGTTGATGCACTCTTATTCACTATTCAATCGAAAATATGAGTAGTTTTCTCGTTATACAGGGACTTTTGAAAGAGTTTTTCTCAAATATAGACACCAAATTAACATTGTTACACAAAGGAATTGAAGAGATTTTTCCCTTAATGAAATCTGTTATATACACAGGTGTCCAGGGAGGAAATGTCGAAACTTCGAACATAAGCTCTTAACTCCTTGAATATTCCCAATGGCTGAAGCGAAATAAGCACTCTGAAGTTGGTTTGTAAAAATACTTTCTATGCAGAAGCAAAGAAACACTCCAGAAAAATGTAAATTGTTTATTATTTACAAAAGAAATGAATATAATGTGTTCAGAAAGAACAAGTAGTCCAGAAATAAAAGAAGTCGAATTGTATAAAATTGGGTGCATATATATATATATATATATATATATATATATATATATATATATATATATATATATATATATCAACACACAACCAGGTGACACAACAGTACAATTTACATATTACAAATATTAACTTTAAATTACTTAACAATGTAACTTTAAATTATTTAAAAACATTATTATTAATAATAATAATAATAATAATAATATGCGAACAATAATAGCATTAACTACATTTTATGGCTGACCTGCAGTTATTTTAAATTATTAAATACAAGACTACACGACTTTTTAATTACACTTCACTTCACATTTGAAATTCACCTCTCTTTCTTCTTCTATACTGCACTACACTGCACAACACGTCACCACACTTCAATACTACTTTGAATATAATTATATATTTAATACAGGAAAGCATTTAATAATAAATAACACAATAATAATAGCAATAAAAATAACAATAATAATCAAATAATAACTCATATAATAATCTAACTTACTAAATTAATTAAATTTACAAATACCATTAGTTAATTTATTTTGAAATCTTTGAACACCTAGAGGAAAGGGTTCCAAGGCTGTCGTAGGTAACTTATTCCAGTCCGTTTGTGTTCGATTTGTAAATAAAAATTTTCCAACTTCTGTTCTCTGTGGCCTAAACTGAATTTTGTGCTTGTGATCCACCCTACTAAAGTACGAAGGTCGACCCAGTCGGATGAAGATATCTTTCCAAGCTGGATAACCGGCAAACGCTTTGTACAGGACACAGAGCCTTGCCTTAAAAGTGACAATACTTTGCATTTACAGACCTCCAACAAAGAGAACTGCTGATTATATTTTGTTCATAGAAAACCTGGAGATAACACTTAACAAAGTCAGAAATCGCTCTTTTAAATCCATTGTTGTATGCCGAGATTTTAACATTGATTTTCAGGTCGAATCCTGCGAGAAAGAAAAGTTTCTTAATTTAATTAATTCTTTCAATTTAGACATTACAATTAATGTACCTACACGGATCACACAACATTCGATGTAGGCAATTGATCAAATTATAATTGACAAAACTACTACTCGATATGAAGTTAAAACAAAAGATTTAGGATACAGTGACCACGATGCACAAATTCTTACCATTATAAGAAACGCGATCACTGATACAATAAATAATACACGTATGACTAGATTGTTTACTAAAAGTAAAATTAAATTATTCATTGATTACTTGATGCAGGAGTCATGGGAAACGGTTTAGAATACTGCTGATACAAATGACAAATACAATTCTTTTTTTTTTCAACTCTTTCATTACATTTTAACACTTGCTTTCCTCTTCATAAACGAAAATTAAATATTTCACGAAAAAGCAATTCTTGGATAACACAAGGGATTAGGGCATCTTGTAAAAACAAGCGAATTCTTTCTTTCATTTCTAAACGTCATGACGTATTTCAAGATTTCCTTATCTACTTTAAAAAATACAAAACATTGTTACGAAAAGTCATTAGGCAGGCTAAAATCATGAAAAACGATCAGGATATTATGAACTCAAATAATAAAACAAAAACAATGTGGAATATAATAAAAAATACTACCAAATCAACTAGAAAACCCGTAGAGAATGTTGTTTTAAAATATAAAGATATAAATGTGAACCATCCGGTAACAGTGGCTAATCCCTTTAACCAATACTTTTCGAGAATTGCTGCCGATCTCATTAAGGGTCTTCAGGCACAAAATTCAAAAACAGACAGTTCACCCAAAATTTTAGACACAATGTTCGTTTCCGAAACTTCTTCTTATGAAATTCTCAAAATAATCAATAAACTAAAAAATAAATATTCGTCCGGTTTAGATGAATTCCCGGATTCTTTGTTAAAGACTTAGTTTTTGTAATGCCATTATACACCCGTTAACTCACATATTTAATGCATATTTATGCACTGGAACGTTTCCAGATATTTTCAAAACAGCTAAAATTAAGCCGCTCTTCAAAAAAGGCAACAAAAATGAAATTCAAAATTATCGGCCCATTTCTCTTCTATCAGTTTTTCAAAAGTATTAGAGAGACTTTTTTACGTACGAATGGAAACCTTTCTCACTAAACACGACGCGCTTTCAGATTACCAACATGGATTTAGAAAATCAAAATCAACGGAAACGGCTATATTTTCTTTTCTTAAAGATGTCGCCTCATCATTGGATCAAAACGTGGCACCTATTGGATTATTTTTAGATCTCTCAAAAGCTTTTGACGTCATTGATCATGACATTTTACTTTCCAAATTACCTTCATATGGAATCCGTGGTATTGCTCTAGATTGGTTATGTTCGTACCTTAAACAATGATCTCAGAGAGTTGAAATACCTTACTGGAATGATGGAACATTACGTACGCACCTTTCCGACTCTTTGCCCGTTGCATGTGGAGTTCCTCAAGGATCGATTTTAGGCCCTATTCTGTTCCTACTTTACGTAAACGATATGCCCTCGACGATTCGAAA
This sequence comes from Teleogryllus oceanicus, assembly GCA_964035755.1. Taxonomy (NCBI): domain Eukaryota; kingdom Metazoa; phylum Arthropoda; class Insecta; order Orthoptera; family Gryllidae; genus Teleogryllus; species Teleogryllus oceanicus. The sequence goes on along the minus strand of CAXIVR010000001.1, from coordinate 169,819,519 downwards.
CGGAAGAACAGTTCTCTTTGCGGATGATACGAACATCCTTTGCAATAAAGTAAAATATCAGATGTTTCAAATTGGTTCCGAAATAAATTAGCAGTAAACGAAAAGAAAACGGTTTTAATGCAGTTTTCCATTTCAAATAAACAATTCTGTGCTCCATTGAAAATGAACAGTGTACCATTGACTGATGTCAAGGCAACAAAATTTTCAGGTCTCTCAATTCAGTCAAACCTTAAACGGAACGTCTATTTAAATGAATTGAACACAAAATTAAGTTCATTATGCTACGCGTTCAGAATTCTTGCAAATTCAGTCAGCCTTCATTCTGCTCGTTGTGTATACTTCGCGAATGTTCATTTCCGCCTGAGATATGGCATAATATTCTGGGGAAATACATCTTATAGCTCCCAGACTTTTAGATTACAAAAACGAATTGTACGAATAATAACCAAATCCCACCCACGTGATTCATGTAAGCCTCTCTTCACTAACCTAGGAATTCTACCATTACCGTGTCTTTTTATTTACGAATCACTGGTTTTTGTAAAAAATGACTTGCTCAAGGGCGGGAATATATTTTCAGAAAATGCCGAAGTCTATTACTATAACACTCTACGTAGAAATCATAATCATCAGGTGACAGTATCAACAGCTCATTACAAAAAATTCACTAACAATACATGTACATTTTTTTACGACACTTTGCCAGATGACATTAAACGATTAAATTTGATAGAAAAGCTTAAATCCCAAGTGAAATCGTTTCTGCTGCATAACTGTTTCTATACAATTACTGAAAAAAAAATTAATTTTAATGCATTATTATTTGAACTGTATAAATGAGTACAAACAACCTGTAACAACTATTGTAATAGAGCTTCCGGGTCAATGACCCCCATCTCGATCAGGTTTTTCGTCCAGTTTCCCTGATCCATTGAGCAAATGCTGAGATGGCCCCTTGTGTTGCTTCTGGACATAAATGTAACTTCATTTTCTGTGCACGTCTTCTAGAATTCAGTGGGAAATACAATTATTCAAATTATCGTTTCAATGTTGTCGCGGCAGGAAGTAATAAGAGCCAAAATTTATTGCTTATTTATCCTTGAAAATATATTTTATTACATGGGAGTTTTTTGTTTGTTTTTTTTCTCCCTTTCAAGAATAAACATTTATTGCTTATTTATCCTTGAAAATAGATTTTACTAAATGGAAGTTTTTGTTTTTTTTTCCCTTTCAAAATTCAAAATTTAAGTAGTATATGACTCAGATTAGGGATGACAGAATTTTGAAAATGTGCACACAATTCAGTTTTCCCCATAGCACGTCATACGCAGTTTTTAACTGTTTTTGACGTAAATAAATAAATTAATTCTCCTAATTTCTAGATATTCCCATTCTACATTCTTCCTATTCCTTCTGAAAGTAAATGTGTACGCTCTTCTTTGTACTCTATTCAATTATTTCTTTTGGGAATTTCTATAAGGGTCTCAACAAACAGCCCCGTATTCCATTAATGGACGAACTAGAGATAAATAAGCTAATTCTGGCTTTCGCAGTATTCTTTTTTAGTATTCGCATAGTAAAATGCAAGGACCTCCTGGCTTTGCCTACGACAAAATTTACGTAATTTTCCCAACTCAATTTGCTATCAAAAATTATCCCCACGCACTTACAAGACAAGAATCTTGGAATATTTTCGTTGCCTAAACGGTATTGAGTTTCATTATTTTTCCGGCCCCTACCAAACGTGATGGTTTTGCTTTTCGAACTATTTATTGTCACGTCATTTTTTTCGCCCAAAATTGTAAATCTCTCTAGATCACCCTGCAAAATATCTTCGTCCACATTTGATTGAATATCTCGGAATATTATACAGTCATCTGCAAATAGCCGTACCTTTGAACATAAATTGTCTGGCAGGTCATTCACAAAAGCGAGAAACAGGAGAGGTCCAATAACGCTTTCTTGAGGGATCCCTGAAGTTACCTTTGCTTGAGTCGAATATTGTGGTCGAACTCGGACTTCCTATCTCGAAGAAGCTCATCAATACATGCCACAACTCTGGTGTCAATACCCGATTGCATTAATTTATGAACCAGTTTATCGTGTGGAACAACATCAAATGCCTTCTCAAAATCTATTACGGCGTCCACCCTCCCACTATTCTTAACTACATCTGCTATATCCTGAAACAATGATACTATCTGACTCTCGCAAGAGAAACCGTTCCTAAAACCATGCTGTCCCTGAAATAGCCATTCTTTTCTTTCCCATTCTAGTCTAATATAGCTAGTTATCTAGTGTTCCATTAGCTTACATATAACTGACGTGAGACTTACTGGTCTATAATTGGCTAATATAGTTCTATCACCACTCTTGAAAATCGGAACAACGGTAGCTAGCTTCCAATCATCGAGCACGCTTGAATTGTTGATCGAAACCTGAAATAATCTTGTTATTTACGGTAATATTGCCTCGCCACCGAGTTCAATGTTGTCAGTTGAAATGCCATCTGGACCCCGCGATTTACCATTTTTCATAGATTTAATTTGTTTTCACAATGTGTTTACTTCAAACTGATTTGGCACAGCCTCCCTCGATATCTGAGTGAGTTGAGATTTTGTTTTAAAAACGGAACTGAAGTAGACATTAAAAAAGGTTGCTTTTTCGCGATCATCTGATAGTAATCTATTTTTGGTATCTCTAACGATAGGAATTTCTTCTTCTGCGAACATATTTGTAAAACCCCGACCAATTATTTCCCTCCCTGTCGAGAATCTGCTTTAAAATTGTCTCCTGCGCAATTTTCTTTTCCTGCTCTAATTCTTTCGAACAATTACGATAATGTATCTTATGATTTTCACTAAGATTTCTGTTATTGAAAGCCTTTCTAGTTTTCCTCTTCATACGTCGAATTTTCGCATTGTAATATTCTGGGTCTGAATTACTTTTTAAGTATTGTCGGCACAAACGTTTGCAATGTCTTATTAGAATGCTCTTAAACGCGTTCCAAATTTCCTCCATCCCCCGTCCATTCTCAGAAAACAATCGTACTGTTATCTTAGGTAGTGTTAGAGCCCCTCTCTGCATTAGCCTTCTTGAACTGCCATATTTTGGTTCTGGTAGGAATTCTTTTCTGTAAAATACTTATGTATCTACTAACACCGCTTTGTGGTCGCTTATGCCATCAACGTCACAAGATAAGAAAAACTCTCGCGGCCTAATTAAAAACATCTAGAAACGCTTCCTGCCGCGTGGGTCTATCTACTACCTGTGCTAATCCCCATTTCCAGACGAGTCTGTTCACTAACTGCTGTACTTTCGCTTCGCTCCCGGCGCCTTATTATATATATATATATATATATATATATATATATATATATATATATATATACACATACATACATACATACATACATACATACATACATACATACACACACACACACGCCTTAGCGGTATTGTTTGAAATCGTGAAATTTCGTGAAATTTACTCTTTCAATTTTTAAATGGAACTATATATTTTTCTTAACATTATTTCCTGTAATAGCCCTTGCAACTGTCGCCTTCGGTGAAAATTGCCTTCGCTCTGCGGCGTCGCCGTCCCTAACAGGCTCGGCGCTGCGAAAATTACCTTCCCCAAAGGCGACAATTGCAAGGGGAAATATTGTCAGTTTAAATTAAACTCGCATACCAGAAAGGGGGGCAATACACACATATATATATATATATATATATATATATATATATATATATATATATATATATATATATATATATATATATATATATAGCCCCACACACACATACATCTATGTACTTTGGCACAATAGCCTCTGACGAAGCCTGGGTCTACCAGCGGGTCCTCACCTTGTAGCCATGGGTATCGAGGTACGTGTGGTTAGTACGCAAGCATCCCTACGCAGTGTTCTGGTTTTCTCAACCTGAGAAGTGAATTTTCTCAGCATTACACAGCAACATATATTGGGGCATTCCAAGGAAAACGCACTTTATAAACTTGTCCGAACGGGAATTGAACACGGGGTTGCGTCATGGAAAGCGATCACACTGACCAATAACCTACCCGTGAGGGCATATATATTTCTTAATTTTAAGAAAGGTCACGCACAACGTTTCTGAATCCACGAGTAGTTTACGCGCAATCTAATGCAATTTATAGAAAATTATTTTCTCGAAAACGGTTCCATACCCTGAAATTCGGCTGCGTATTCTTGAAAAGTGAAAACAAATTTTTAAGGTTGTTTGTTTGTTTGTTTGGTGATTTCGGGCGCGTCGACAGCTTAGATCATTAGTCCCGTAAGTGTAGGGCATGTGTTTCCTCAGGTGATGGCGATCTTCCCCCGCTGGATGGTGAGATCCGGCGCCGACCTACCGTCGGCTAGCGGGGATTCCCCCTAACCAGGACTCTCACACCAGCGGGGCATCGTCCCACCTGGGACAAGCTCTAAGCTCCCGACCGGTCTCCCGGAATATGTGGTACTGTAGTGCATGTTAGTGTTAGTGTAAGTGTGTGTATGTGTGTGTAAAAGGAGAGGATAGGACAAGGAAGAGGAAGGAAAGATCGCGTGCGGTCCGTGGCCCGTTTGTTAGGGTCCTGCTCCGATATTCGTTAGGTGTTGATCGGACAAACTGCGGAAAACTACCGATCAGAGCAGCCGGCCGATAGAATTCTCCTCCAGACAGCGACCGAATTCGACTAGCTGAAAAGTTAGTCAGCGGTAAGGACTCGAACCTAGGACCTCCTGGTCAGAGGCGCTGCACTGACATCAGTTGATGCACTGAGCTACCGTTCCCGGACAATTTTTAAGAAGGCAAAACTACAATTTTCATGATACTGATTTTTTCCTTAACGGAATCTGTTCGTTAACTGTTGATCCTGAAATAAAGTTAATGAAACACTGAAATTTGAAACATGTAAATGCAATTGTTCAACGTTTTTTAAAGCGCCGGAAAGGCTAAGTGTAGCTATGAGGCGGGTGGTGTAGGGGTAATGTGAATGACCTGCTAACTCTAAGAACCTGAGTTCGATTCCCAGCACGATGAAAAATTTGTTGCTAGTTGGAAACACTTCCGCAATTTCATGTATAACATTGCTTATCCCGTACAAGTAATGCAAGAACGTAAGTGTAGAAGTAGCACCCGTTGTTTTTATTTAAATATTTTTTTCTCAAAGATGAGTATATACTTATAAAATGACGCGTATCAGCTTTTTTCTTGAAAGCTCAGAAACTTCGAAAATTTCATAATGAGAATAATAATATGACATTGGTTCAATAAAATTCCAGAATTTCTGAAATTTGTCACTATTGGAGATAGAGATTTGTTTATACTGTAATCTATACCACAATATAAGATTTTAAAATTATTTCATTAAAGTACTTTTCGAAAGTATTTTTTACGTAATATTGAGTTATATGGCGAAAATGGGATTTTTTTGTATGATTAACTACTTCATTACTGCATGTTTATGGTCCCGAATTGAAACAGGCAGTGGTATACTGAATACCTTGGGACCATTCGGAATCGTTATACCCGCGTGGGGTTGATTTAATTTATTTAGTCAAAGAACAGTAAAAACTGAATATGACGTATGGGGAAAAATACCATTTTCGCACGCTTTCTTGAGCTCCAGAATCTCTTCTTAACTGTTTAACTGTAATACATGAATAATGAATAAAAGTATTAAAAAAGGCTAGGTTAACAAGATTTGGAAATTAGACAATTTCAATTCCGAGTTATAGAAACATTTTTGCATCGGTAAACGAAATTCAAATTTTTTTATGTATTGCTAATAAAATAGTAATACTACCGGCTCTACTCCTACCCCTAGTAGCACAAGCAGATCTCAATAAATCGTGCACCTAGAGAAACTATGCACACGTCCAGAAGTAAAACATGGGGGTCTTCTCATCATTTGCTCAATGATAGAAAACTGGCCAAAACCTGATCGAGATGGGAGTCATTGATCTGGAAGTCGAAATACATGATTGTTACACGCAAATTAATCTTTTTTAAAAAATTAAACAATATAAATGTAAACTAGAGCATTAAATATCATTGTTAAAACAAATATTGTTTTTCTTGTCGGTACACTCTCTAATTGTACAGAAACAGTAATGCCGCAGAGAAATATTTCACTTTTAATTTATTTGTGTACCGATTTTAATTGTTTAATATCATGTAGTAATGTATTGATAACTATCGAACATGTGTTTTATGAGAATTTCTTGTAATGAGCTGTAAATTATGACATCTTAAGAATGTGATTTCTCCGACATGTGTTGCAATTATAAATATCAGTAGGACATAAAAAATAAATTCCTACGGTTAAGAAAGCCAGTTTTGACAAAAACAATAGATTCGAAAAAAATTAGGCACGGCAATGGTTAGATTCCAATCTCAATGAATAGACGCTTGCAGGAATCATTTGGATAGCATTTTATTATTATTCGAATATTTTTTTCTGCAATCTAAAAGTCTTGGTACTATGGGATGAGCTTCCCCAGAATATTATGTCATTTCTCAAGGGGGAATATCCATTTGCAAAATACACGCAACGACCTCCATGAAGGCTGACAGATTTTGAAAGAATTCTAAATACTTAACATAATCAACTTAATTTAGTGTTTAATTCAGTTTTATGAAAACTCCATTTGAGGTTAGAATTGAGAGATCCACAAATTTTGTTACCATAACATCAGCTAATTGCACACTGTTCATGCGATCGGCAGTTTGAATTGCAAAAATGCATTGAAACAGTTAATTCTTTGTTAATTATTAATTTGTTATTACAGAACTAATTTGAAAGTCTGAAATCGTACCATTTAGTTTAGAACATTCGTGTCATCAGGGAAAAGAACTGTTCTTCCATTTTTAATGGACGAGGGCATGTCGTTTACGTGTAAAATAAAGAGTATAGGACCTAAGATCGAACCCTGACCACGATCAATTGGCGAAGAATTAGAAAGATAATAAAATAATTGTTATTTCGTGCCGGTACAATATTACTTCTCTTTGTGATCGATGTTTAAGTTACGAAGTTATCCAATCTAGGGCAATACCACGAAATGCATATGAAGGTAATTTTGAGAGCGTAATGTTATGGTCAAAAGTTTTCCAAAGATCTAAAAATAATCCAATAGGAGCTTCATTTTGATACACTTATGAAGCAACATCTTTAAGAAAGGAAAAAATGGCAGTTTCCTTAGACTTTAGTATTCTACATCCGTGTTGTGTGTTTGAAGACGCTTCGTTTGTCCAGACAAAAGTGTCTATTCTCATATAGCAAAGTCTCTCCAATACTTTTCTAAAAAGTGGCAAATGATAAATTGGTCGATAATTTTTATTTTCATATTTGTTGCCTCTTTTAAAAATGGCTTAATTTTCGCTATTTTTTATTCTTGTAAGGTCCACTAATTTGAGGCAGATTTTCACAGAATAACAATTTTTATTAATTGTAATTACCTATTACACTTGTAGGTTACAAAAAGCTGCCCCAAATTAGTGGATTTTACAAGAATCAAAAACATACGAAGAAAGGCAGTCTTATTCAAGTAATTTGTTAATAGTTGTTACTTTGAAATTATCTGAAAATATTCCTGTGCAAAAAGAAGCATTGAATATTTGAATTAACGGGTATGTAAAGACAGGTGCTCATGTTTTTAATAAACGATCCGGAAATTCATCCCCACCAGACAATATTTATTTTTTAGTTACTGGCTATTCTGAGGATTTCACTGGAAGAAGTTTCGAAAATAAACATCGTGTCGCAATTTTTTCGAAAAGCGTTTAATGATGAATTTTGTGTTTTTAGTCCCTTCGTGAGATCCGTCGCAAGTCTAGAAGTGTTGGTTGAAGAGTTTTACCGGATTACTTACTTCTACTATAATTTTCCTTGAAAACATTTTCTAAAAAGTATTGAGATAATTTGGTCGTATTTTGTCCGATATTTCCCATTGCATTAGTTATGTTACTAGCGTTCAAAATATCCTAATCATTTTTCATTATTTTTGCCTGTACTATTAAACTAATTGTACTTTCTTAAAATACTTTTGTATTTTCGGAAGAAGTCATGGAAATCGGGCGATACATTATGCTGTTTAGAAATCAAGTAAAGCGTACGTTGTTTTTACACGATGTTCTAATTCCTCATGTGATGCAAGTATTGTTTTAGCGGCTATGCAGGCCGACTAGTTTGTATTTTACGTACTCTTCTACTGAAATTTGAATACGATCAGAAAGTAACCTCGTAAAGCACGTACTTTCTCGATTTATTTGTAATCGTTACGTAATAATATGCTACTTAAATCGCGAAAATATTTCTAGCCCGAAAAAGATTGCTCGCGCCTTGATTCAAACTCAGATTTCGTAAGCACTATTCTTATCGGCAATAGCAAACGGTTGAGTTGTCACACGAACGTTCCCGGCGCTTCAAAAACAAAGTTGGACATCAATTTTTGAAATTCAGAGATACTAATTCAAATTGAACCTAAAGATCTTATTTTGATGAGCAGGTTCATTAATAAAAATTCTCTATTTTCAATATCTTGTGTTAGAAACATACTTTTGCAGTTTTCGAAAATAGATATTTCAATGATTTTTTTTACTTTCTCGTAACTTCGTGTCAGTTCCACCTAGTTTCTCAATGCAACTCAAACTGCGACAGAAATTATATATATAGAGAATTTCTTTTGGAAAAAGAAAATGCAATTGTTGATTTAATAGCTTCCATTATAACACAGTGATTCCATACAAGGTGGTAATATAGATGAAAATATTGCATACTAATAATAATGATAATAATAATAATAATAATAATAATAATAATAATAATACCCATATTAGGTAGAGGAAGAACTGGTGGATCGTAAGTCGTCAATAAAATGGCCGCGCTAGGGAGAGCTTTTTGCTGAAGCAGAGTTTCATGATGGCTATTCAGGACCAAGTAGTATCAACGAAAACCTACTGTAAATTTATCCTGAAAGACACCAACTTACATGACGACAATTATCGGCTGTATGGGGAACTCAGAGAAAATATAGACCATATATTATATCTCTAGCATCCTCAGAATATACAAAACGAATGGCAAATAGGCCACAATAATAATCTTTTGACGGGTAACCGAACACCATATTATAAGTACTCCCGAACCAGTCATTGACACAAATTATCGCAAATTGTACTAGAATAGGTCTATCATAACGGATAGGTCTGTATCATCTAATTAACAGGACATTGTATGGCAAGACAAGAAAAACAAGGAGGTGTGTCTGGCCGATGTCGCTGTACCACTAGCTCGCAACATCCCGAACAAAAGTAGTAAAAAAATCTGAAAGATCAACCTCCGGCAAATGAAGAAAAGGAAATGGGGCGCCACGTGGAAATAGTGACGATTGTACCAATAATTCTAGGTGCCACTGGTGAAAATCCTAAGTTCTTGCATGAAGAACTGAAGGCTGAACTGCAACTCAAGAAGGGGTTATATATCCAGTTGCAGGAGATTGTCATACCATACCATGACACATGTAACATTGTGAGGAAGTTTCTGAACATTAATGGTTTATCTACTGCTGATTATGAAAGTTGAAAGCTGTATTTTTTGTTCATTGTAACCGAGATGCACGTGTGGAAACAAGTAAAAATGCGATGTAAATAATAATAATAATAATAATAATAGAAAGGAAGTATAAAATACTGAAACATAATTATACTGATACACATGGAAAAGTTATAAAGGACGCAGGAGAGTTATTTCATATGTTGAATTGCAACTATGACAATGAATATAATTTACCCGCGATTCTAATGTGGCAAGTATCGAATAAAATATTCTTTCATTTGCGTGTTTTAAAGGACTTTAAACTAATTTTTTTATTACATCTCTAAGAATATACAACAAATCTGTTTTCTTGTTCTTTCTATACTTCAGCGACCATTCTATCCGTTGCCTATTATTGGGGGGGGGGGATGGTTAAATTCTAAAATGTGAAAAAATATCCTGACACCTTAGAACATTTGTCAAAAAAAAAGCATGATATGAACCTAAGATTCTTGTAATCTCCTATGTTATCAAGCAATTTTTTCGCCTTTCAGAAGTTGACATTAGCACTATTTTTGACATTTTCACATAATTTATTTTGGACCCTTTCCGCGGAACAATATTAAAGATGTCATTGTCATGTCATATTAAAGATGTCATTATCATGTCTAAAAAATGTCATTCAAAATTTGATCAATAAAGTATGTCGTTTCCATTTTCTTTTTCAAAATATCTAATATGTTGCGTATTTGTAATGCGTAATTGTAAGTGATATTTGAAAGTGAATAGATAAGTGAAATTTTCAAAGGAGGCTCGCGTCAAAATGTTGAAAATTATCGCCCAAGTCTAACGTCTGTAGTGTGTAAGCAAATGGAACATTTAGTAGCAGAATACTTACGCGAAATTTGGGATAAGAATAATATCATTTACGAAGCGCAACACGGTTTTAGAAAAGGATATTCATGCGAGAGTCAGGTAGTCACTGTCAGTCAGGACATTGCTGATTCTCTCGATGAAGGTTTCATTGTTCATGCAATTATTATAGATTTCACAAAAGCGTTCGACCTCGTTCCCCCATGATAAATTAATACAAAAAATTAGTAAGCTTAACGTAGAAGAATTGCTCTCTGGATTCGAGAATTTCTCAGCTCGCGTACTCAACGGGTGAGAATCGGGTCAAATTTCTCTTCGAGGGCGGAAGTAACGTCCGCAGTGCCACAGGGAAGTGTCCTAGGTCCGTTGTTATTTATAGCGTATATTAATGGTATTATAATGGCAGGGAATTGAATCAAAAATACGTCTTTTTGCAGATGATTGTATAATTTATCGGGAAATTAAGAACACAAGTGATACAGAAATATTGCAGGTTGATTTAGATAAGCTTGAATCATGGGCACAAATGAAACGAAATTAAATCCCAGCAACTGCAAGTAAATTAGATTCGCGCGTTCTAGAAAGACAGACGATATCATATATAAATTAGGAAATCAGGATATTCCGAGCGCTAAATGCTGTAAATATTTGGGAATTGTACTAAACGAGGATCTGAGTTGGACAGAACACGTAAATTATGTAGTGAAAAAGGCGAGGAAGGCATTACACTTTGTAATTAGAATACTTAGAAAAGGAAGTGGAAAATCAAGGGAATTAAGGTACACGTCTCTAGTACGACCGATATTAGAATTTGGCTCCATATGTTGGGACCCTTATCGTTTAGGGCAAATAAAATCTCTGGAGAAAGTACAAAAATATGCTGCAAAATTTGTTAGGAGAGGACGTTCAAATTCTGAATTTATATCGTGGGAACCTTTGGAAAAACGCAGAGAGAAATCGCGTCTTTGTGCATTATTTAAATCAATAAGAGGGGATTGTCCGTGGGGTGAAGTACGGGAAAGACTATCTAAACCAACTTACGTCGGGCGGAAGGATCATGGTTTCAAAATTCGTCAAAGAAAACAGAGAACAGAAGTAGGTAAATTGTCATTTGTAAACAGAACGTACAAAATTGGAACAAATTACCTGCTGCAGTGCTGGAGACTTTCCCTCAGAATGTCAAAAATTTTAAAATTAGACTAGGTAAATATGGTTAATTGATTAATTTTGTAAAATTGTATTTGGTAACATGTTAATATTTCAATGTTGTTTGATGTTTGTTTTGTGTATTTTTAGAAATTTCTTAGAAAACGCTACCACCGGAAATATTCTATGTATTTCTAAGTAGCAAAATAAATATTCCATTCTATTCTATTCTAAAAATTAAAAAATTCCAAACAAGATTTTCACACAAATGGTTGTATATTTTCCCTTGAATACTGCAAGATTTGTTAATAATATCGCATCGATTAGATTTTTATAGAAACATCTCCAATTTCGAAATTTGCTGTTATTGCCATTACAAACTCAGAAGTATTGGGATACCAATATACAAGCTACATATTTCTTTCTTAATGCAATTATTTACTCAATATTACATCTCTAAATCATTCAATGGATACTTTCTTGAATATATTACAATGTTTTCCCGTAATTTTTAGTTATAAATAAAAATCACCTTTACATTAAGAATTTATTATGGCGTAATAAATACAATTATCTTCTCGCTGTCATGTAGGCGTCAATTTAATGGTAGGATCAAGGTATCAATTGACTATTATCACTTCATTTCAACACACCATTTCATTTTAATTTGAAATTTAAAAAAAAAATTCAACCTTCCTCTACGGAGTTTCTCAAGTGAGGATTGAAGTATAATTAAGGTAGAAGTTACTTTTATTTATTTATTTATTTTACATCAAAAAACAGTTAAAAACCGCGTATGACGTGCTGTGGGGAAAAGTGAATTGTGTGCACATTTTCAAAATCCTGTGATCCCTACAATAAGTCATATACTACTTAAATTTTGAATTTTTGAAAAGGAGAAAAAAAACAAATAAATTTTAATTTAAAAAATTTTAAAAAAATAAATTTTGAATTTTAAGGAAAAAAAACTCCCAATTTTTAAAAAAAAAATTTTTTTTCCCCAAGGAAATAATTTGAAAATTTAACTAATCGAAACAGAAAATTCAGTTACATTTATGTCCAGAAGCAAAACAAGGGGCCATCTCAGCATTTGCTCAATGGATCAGGGAAACTGGACGAAAAACCTGATCGAGATGGGGGTCATTGACCCGGAAGTTGTAGTACAATAGTTGTTACAGGTTGTTTATAGTCCTTTATACAGTCCAAATGGTAAATAATGCATTATGTATCATTGTTAAAATTAATGTTACTTTTCTTGTGATGCTCAATATAGTCTCTAATTGTATAGAAACAGTTATGCAGCAGAAACGATTTCACTTGGGATTTAAACTTTTGTATTGAATTTAATCGTTTAATGTCATCTGGCAAAGTGTCGTAAAATAATGTACATGTATTGTATGTGAATTTTTTGTAATGGGCTGTTGATACTGCCACCTGATGAATATGATTTCTACGTCGAGTGTTATAGTAATAGACTTCGGCATTTTTTGAAAATATATTCCCGCCCTTGAGCAAGTCATTTTTTACAAAAACCAGTGATTCGTAAATAAGAAGACACGGTAATGGTAGAATTCCTAGATTAATGAAGAGAGGCTTACATGAATCACGTGGGTGGGATTTGGTTATTATTCGTACAATTCGTTTTTGTAATGTAAAAGTCTGGGAGCTATAAGATGTATTTCCCCAGAATATTATGCCATATCTCAGGCGGGAATGAACATTCGCGAAGTATACACAACGAGCAGTATGAAGGCTGACTGAATTTGCAAGAATTCTGAACGCGTAGCGTAATGAACTTAATTTTCTGTATAATTCATTTAAATGGACGTTCCATTTAAGGTTTGACTGAATTGAGAGACCTAAAAATTTTGTTGCCTTGACATAAGTCAATGGTACACTGTTCATTTTCAATGGAGCACAGAATTGTTTATTTGAAATGGAAAACTGCATTAAAACCGTTTTCATTTCGTTTACTATTAATTTGTTATTTCGGAAACAATTTGAAACATCTGATATTGTACTATTTACCGTTTCTTTATTGCAAAGGATGTTCGTATCATCCGCAAAGAGTACCGTTCTTCCGTTTCGAATCGTCGAGGGCATATCGTTTACGTAAAGTAGGAACAGAATAGGGCCTAAAATCGATCCTTGAGGACTCCACATGCAACGGGCAAAGAGTCGGAAAGGTGCGTACGTAATGTTCCATCATTCCAGTAAGGTATTTCCACTCCCTGAGATCGTTGTTTAAGGTACGAACATAACCAATCTAGAGCAATACCACGAATTCCATATGAAGGTAATTTGGAAAGTAAAATGTTATGATCAATGATGTCAAAAGCTTTTGAGAGATCTAAAAATAATTCAAGAGGTGCCTCGTTTTGATCCAATGATGAGGCGACATCTTTAAGAAAAGAAAATATAGCTGTTTCCGTTGATTTTGATTTTCTAAATCCATGTTGGCAATCTGAAAGCGCGTCGTGTTTAGTGAGAAAGGTTTCCATTCGTATGTAAAAAAGCCTCTCTAATATTTTTAAAAAAACTGATAGAAGAGAAATGGGCCGATAATTTTGAATTTCATTTTTGTTGCCTTTTTTGAAAAGCGGCTTAATTTTAGCTGTTTTGAAAATATCTGGAAACGTTCCAGTGCATAAGATGCATTAAATATGTGAGTTAACGGATGTATAATGGCATACGCACAAGTCTTTAACAAAGAATCCGAGAATTCATCTAAACCGGACGAATATTTATTTTTTAGTTTACCGATTATTTTGAGAATTTCATAGGAAGAAGTTTCGGAAACGAACATGGTGTCTAAAATTTTGGGTGAACTGTCTGTTTTTGAATTTTGTGCCTGAAGACCCTTAGTGAGATCGGCAGCAATTCTCGAAAAGTATTGGTTAAAGAGATTAGCCACTGTTGCCGGATCGTTTACATTTATATCGTTATATTTTAAAACAACATTCTCTACGGGTTTTCTAGTTGATTTGGTAGTATTCTTTATTATATTCCACATTGCTTTTGTTTTATTATTTGAGTTCAAAATATCCTGATCGTTTTTCATGATTTTAGCCTGCCTTATGACTTTTCGTAACAATGTTTGTATTTTTTAAAGTAGATAAGGAAATCTTGAGATACGTCATGACGTTTAAAATAAGTAGAGAGTACGTTTTTTTTTCTTGTCTATAGTTTAAAAATGAGTAGCGTTTATTTTTACACGATGTTCTAATTCCTTTTGTGATCCAAGTATTACTTTTTCGTGAAATGTTTAATTTTCTCTTTTAATAGGAAAGCATGCGTTAAAGAGAAATAAAAGCTCTGAGAAAAATAAATTATATTTTTCATTTGTGTCAATAGCGTTATAAACTGCCTCCCATGATTCTTTCAGCAAGTAGTCCGTAAATAATTTATGTTAACTTAGTAAATGCTCTGCACATGCGTGTTTTATTTTTTTGTCATATTAGTGTTTTGTTAATTATAATTTGATCTATTGCTGTTTGTGATTTAAGAGTATTCCGTGTAGGTACGTTCACTGTAATATCTAAATTAAAAGAATGAATTAAATTGAGAAACTGCTCTTTTTCGTGGGATTCGCTCAGAAAATCAATATTGAAATCTCCACATACAACAATGGTTTTAAAAGAGAGATTACTAATTTTGTTCAGAGTTATCTCTAGATTTTCTACGAAATTGAAATAATCTACAGCTTGCGTTGTTGGAGGTCTGTAGATGCAAAGTAAGATAATTTTGAGCGTAGTAAGATGTACAACTGTTATTTCAAAAACTTTTTCAACTGCATATAAATTGAATTCTGACAAGAAGGTAGAATCAATATTATTTCTTACATAAATACACGAACCTCCGTAAGCAGGGCCTTTATTTGATTCCCTTGCTCTACAATAAGATCCTGCAAGGTTACAATATTATAAAGTTTCATAACTATTAGCAATAATATTAGAAAGTATGTACTGTTATGTAGCATTATTAGTTTTTGATATGTTTTTCGTCGCCCACAAAATGTGATAACAGTTCATAATAGCTATCACAAATATTGCCAATACACGAAAGAGCTTCTTAGAAATAATTGAGAAATGAAATATTAGAATTGTGTTTCCCTCGAACTGAAAAACGTTTCATTGTTCAACTATAAAGACCAACGTGCAAAAATGCCTATAATAGAACAAAGTATGCATGACATGCATGTATGTTAAAGAAAATGCGTTCACTGAAAGGAAGCAAATAAAACATAAAAGAATAGCGATGATTTAAAATGCATAACAACGGTATTTGCACGTAATTACATGCATAGTCACAAAAATACGCTTTAATGTTAATTGTGAGTAAAGTAGAAAAAGGAGATTTACATTAATTCGAAGACAATAAAAATGATCTCGGATCGCAACTGAACTCAACTACATTGTTAGTTTTTGTACAACATTCTTTCTTCTTTTGCGTCACACACCATGGCGTCTTGGCGGCGGTAGCGTTGTAGCTTTGTGGCTCGCGTTAGCGAGCATACAAAACCGCCACGGCGATGTGTGGTATTGACAAACGGAAGGGGTGAATTTTTCTCCAGCTCAGTGGAGTGGAAAACACAAACCATCAATGAGCTTCGTGGTGTGATTTTCCCATCTAGATGCGTCGTGTGTCGTGCTGTCCAAAGAATTATAAGCAATAGGATAAACAATAGCAATGGCAGTAAGTTAGCAGTGATAGAACAACAGTAGCAGTAGCAGCAGCAGCAGCATCAGCAGCAGCAGCAGCAGCAGCAGCACAACAACAACAACAACAACAACAACAACAATAGCAGCAGCAGCGGCGGCGGCGGCGGCGGCGGCGGCGGCGGCGGCGGCGGCGGCGGCGGCGGCGGCGGTGGTGGTGGCTACAGTATTTTGTTCCCTCTAGTGGTAAAAAAGAAACAAAAAAACGCAGTACCTAACTTTGCTATAACCTCCCTCTAGTGGTGTTTTACCGTCTAATTTGACATGGACCATGGTGTACCCATGGGCCCTACGTGTTGTGATGAATGTAAAATTTCCAGTAACTCGCTTCTTCATGCATATAGTGAATATTATTTATTTTCAACATTCCAGGTTTTGAGTGTATATTTTTGGACATGTGGAATTGCGTAATAAGAACTACGCTTATTTTAGTTCAAAATTAATTTCTGTTAATTTTCCAGGAACAATATATACGCACTCTTCTCTAAAGGACCGTACAAACACTAACAATTGACGAAAGAATCCAACGAGATGCCGTAATACGATATTCCATACAGCAGTCACGTCCGTACGAATGCTGCAAACGTGCTCGCTAGGAAACGGAGTGGGGGAGTGCCGGTGTTTCCTCTCAGCGGTGCCCGTGCGGGGAGCGACACGGGAAGAATGGATAGTGAGAGGATTCAGTTTGCTTGGTTCGGTGGGGTGGGGTAGGGTTGTGGGTAGTGCCGTCAAGTGGAAAGGAGTGTGAGGGGCGGGGCGGGGCGGGGCGGGGCGGGGCGGGGCGGGGCAGAGAGCCGCGCCCCTCCTCTTCCTACGGCGCACGTCGCGAAGGTGCGGCAGCGACGCACGTCGCGGAAACGCCCGCCCCGTCAGCACTTGACGCTCCACGCCATTCCACGCGGTAGTCAATGCTATTTCTATAATATTCTACAGAAGCACACACATACCATTACCACCTCCAGCTATTCCATACAAGCCCTAGAGAATGCTCGTGCATGTTCCATTTTACAGAGCCTTCTGCATTTATTTCGTATTTACATGTACACAGATTAGTATATCGGGATGATAACTTTTGCTTAAATGATTCTGCAAGGGGGAAGGTGTGTGAATATGCTTCAGACAGCTGTATTTATTTATCTAGGCTACTCCGAGGAATTCGGTAAAAAAAATCGACTTGAACACTATCGCATTTGCCTATTGAAAATGTAACCCACGTTTAAAACGCCAGATAAGGTGAAACGGTTAGAAACGGCAATTGGATATGCTGTTGATGGGTAGATGCTTATAACACAATTTTCCTCGTCCACGGAACAATGTTCACATTGCCTTCTCACATAAAGAAGCACGGCTGTTCGCCACGGAAACGCGGACGTTCCACTTTTCACAGGGAGGACACATCCATGGAAGTTGCTTGATTTCGTTCTGTCAGTTCTCACTGGCACAGATAATAATAGAAAGAAGGAATGGTTTAGATAATGGAAATTCGAGAAGACGGAATGTAGGAGCGAAGCAAAATGAGAGAAAAATAAACAGGTGAAGGAGGATAGTAGGAGAAGCATATGGGATAGATACCTTCCCGACGCCACCCCCCCCGCAAAAATTGCAGTGACAAACAAATCCAATACAATATTTGACGCAGAGGGATTACGTAATTAAATAGTGCTTACCATCTAGCAATTAATGTATAAAAAGAAGCCGCAGATAGAATAAGGAAGCAGAGACGATTAAAAATGACAAGCATTCGTAACGAAATGCAAATTAGACACAGAACTCTTAGGACATAAAATTTCAAGTAATATTAGAATATTAAATATTAGGGAACGCATTTCCATGTAATTACATGCTTTTACAGGAACTAAATACAATGTGCATTCAATAATTCAGAATTTAGAGTTTACAAGACAATTCGAAAAATTCAAAACTACTTTTATTTTACATATTTTTACATCTTTTGGTATAATTACGTATTTTTGCATATTTTACTTATTTCGTTACATTTTAATATATTTATAGAGGAAACGGAACATTTCAAATGCGATTTTGCAAGATACGGAATCATATTTCTCACAAATCAAATGAAATACTGCTGCGTTTCTATTATCACCATATCTTCGCCATGAATTGTCAATCTTACCCACCCACCCCCCCTACAGTGTACTCGGAGTCAAAGATCGGATTATGTGAACAAAAGGAATTTCAACCATGTGCTTGCTCATGATTCAAACAGCACAATCGTTAATCGATCGACAACTAACAAATATTTTACAGAAAATTGTTTTACCACGTTTTTCGATTAAGGGGAGGTATATTCCCTTTAACCTCCTACCCATATATATACACGCGCACACCATAAACGTATTTTATATTCCGAATAAAATTTTTATGTGTGGTGAAGTCTAGTGCACAGTTACTTCCGTAGAGGTAAAACTTACTTTCAGCCACTCCGATTCCTTGTTAAGAACTGATCGACGACTTTAGAAGTTCGGAAAATGCTTGTAGATAACAATTTTAAACTCGATAATGATTTTTTATTTTACATATATTCTATTATTTCTTACACTTTTGTAAAAACTAAGTACATATTCATGTACATATTTTGGATTTTTTATTACAATCAATTCCCCTTCCTAATTATAAACTACTTCTTTAATTGTGTGACAATGCACAACGAATTGAATGGCTCTCTGCGCGACGCGTTTGGATGAATGCGAGTTTCTTCTTTCGAAGGTGTCTTTCCTCAGAATTAACGCAATCAAAAATAAATTCACATTGATAGCGGAGTCAGAATTTTGTAGTCACAAAACTGTGCAATATTAATACTGGGCAGTATTCTTTCTTAATAATTACAATTAAGTCAAGAATCTAATACCAAGCAAATGTAGTCTTCCATTACCAAACATTCAATTTCTTCTTCCTCCATTTTTATCGTGCAAGTTAATACTACTAAATATTCGGTAACGCTAAAGGTATAAATTCGCCAACATTTGGGACTACACATTTGAGATTGAAAATGAAACACAAAGCGTTACACAATTTATAAAGATTTAAAAATAAGAATTGTCTTATAAAATTCAAACAGTTTTCATTTTCACGTAGAGCCTGTGTACGTATAGAGATGCAGAAATGTAGAGTACAGAGAAGTAGAGATATTAACAATTGATAACGACGCAGTACTTTTTATCATAGTCTTCCTTAGTCGCACTGAACTGTTCTCGACACACGTTTCTCACTCTATTGTTTGATATTATTATAGCAAGAATTGTTTAAATTTATACATCAGAAGAAATAATTTGGAATACAAATTAACGAAGATTCATAAAAAGTAATTCGCAGAAACAGAATTTTAGAAACTTCATTAACCATCGCTTCGTCTCTTATGACTACACAAAAATATTTTTATCATCTCTGTAGGCTTCGTTCATTTCCATAGTACCAAGGGAAGTCGAAGCCCAGCACTGAGAAACTTGCCAGCAAATAATATTATTAATACGTGGAGTACGAACCACGCAATTGCGTGTTTACTCTTCATTTTAATAAGACATTTTCCTCAATTCCTACTGCCGACTAAGCGAAAACAGAAAAGGTGAAGCACTGTACGCGAGCAGCGTTCACAGATAAGAAACTCTGCATGTTACAACGTCAGTTACGTATTCTGTAAGCAGATAACGTTATCTCTCTAGTCTTACCTGGCATGGAGTATGGCATCTGCTGTTGGTAGTATGAGGATGGATGGATCCAATAATAACTTGGTCTCAGGGGGTGGTAATACGATGTAAGTTCAACTCCCAGGGGTTGGTACGGGTTGTAATAATGATGACGACGGCTGGACTTCATAATAGTGTGACGTCAAGCTACGTCCACACGCCACGCACAAATGATGAGCTCTACCATCTTATGCCAAACACTCGACGATTCCACGAACACCGACTATAGTCGCCATTCTCTTAAGCGAGAACTTCGCCAGTTGTGAAAATTTCCCCACAAAATATTTGATCTTCTCTCTTCCGAAAGTCGAACCCTGTCGAAACGGTTGGCAAGACTTATTGCGATTGAAAGTCGTTCGTAACAATGAAAACACCAGCCAACCAACGGCCACAGCGGACAGAGCAATGTTTTGCTTTCTGGAGCGCGGTGTTACAATTCTTTACCGGAGGTCTGCTCGCTGATCACTTGTTGCGGCCAACTAACGTTAGAAGTACCATATTTCAAAAAAGGCTCGAAACAACGCACATTCAACTAGTGTCGTGTGTCTGCATGAATGCAGAAACAAAACATTCACAATATTCTGTCTTATTATATAATACATAACACTTATTGCCAACAAACACACTGATTCACCATTCAGTATAGCGCAATCGTGAAAAGTACCTGTCAGTTAATTTGCAATCAAATCCTTTATTATATCTCGGCAGTTAACGAATCATTAATGTTCAAAGAGACAAATTCACGATACATTCACCTAAATTTCACTGGAGTTTACGCAAATCCCCAAACCTCAAAACCTCGAAAGAGGAGCGTCGTATTTTTTCTCGGCTCACTTTTTCCTGCTGCGTGACGCACTGACGAAGAGCTGTCGTGTGGCGGAAAGAAGGCCTGCGCTGGCCGTGGCACTGGCCGACGCTCCCGTACGAGGCTCAGCTCTTCAGGGTGGACTGTCAGGCAAGCGGAATCGAAAGCACAGCGAGCCCCACCGAGCCGAGAGCCGAGCGCCTGGTTCCCAGCACTGCGCCGCTTCAGCCCGTCGTGTTTGCCCAACAGGTCGGCCGCGCTTGGCGAGCTCTGCAACGGCACGGCGGCGCCGCGCGGCTCGGCTCGGCGGCGGAGGCGGCGGGCGGTGGCGGCGGGGGGGCGGCGGCGGAGGCGGCGGCGGCGGCGGCGGCGGAGGCGCGGCAGCGGCGGGGGTGGGGCGGAGGCAGCAAGGGCAGAGCGGTGGGGGTGGGGTGGGCGCGGGGGCGGAGGTGATGCGAGCGGAGACGGTGGTGGCGGTAGAGGTGGAGGTGGAGGCGGAGGCGGAGGTCGAGGTGGGCTTGGAGGCGGGCGGCGGGCGTACGCGGGGCGCAGTGCGCAGAGCACGGAGCGCAACGAGCGAGTCGCCGGCGCAACGCGCATGCGCCTCCGCCACTAACGCCATCACGGCAGCGGCGCGCGCGATTGGAAACGCACCCGCATTACAACACTTCCGTTCTCACTCGGCACGCGCGATCAAAAGCAGCGCCTACACCATTTTTCCTCCCGCTCCCGCTCCCGCTCCCGCCCCGCGAATAGTGCTAACTGCATCCGCGTTTCCAGCGAAAAATTTTATTCACATTGAAATCACAATAACATTTTTCCGCTTCTCACCTTCAAATTTTGATTCGAATATTGTCGAATATTCGAAAAAGTCACATTACCAAGATATCGCGTTTTAACAATTGTGTATGTCACAAGAAAATAAATATATTCCATAATACAAATCTTACTGAAAATCCTTTTAACTCGAGGGAGTATTTAATAAATTAGGAAAATATGCAGTGCTCACCCGAGTGTGGCATAAATGATGAAATATTTTTTTACAATTGTCGCCACATTAAATTTCCATCTATTCTGAGTTTTTCCAGCTGAAGCCGATTTCGGCAGGTAGTGTACACTTGTTTCATACTGGTTTTCAGTGATAACACAAAATGTTTTGTATTATGTTCAATTTTGTTTTGTAGTGTTTGTATTTCGTCCGTGAGTGCCAATGCAGCTACAAGGGCACCCCTCATTGCTGTTCATTGAATTTGTAGCTCTCACTACAAAAATATTAGCAACTATCCTTTCATATTTTGCTCTGCACTTCACAGAGGGTTTGCTAAACTTAAAGTCTATATTCAAAAAATCTATTTCAAAACTAATGATCTCTAGCCTACCTAATGTCTGGCTACACTTTGTAATTTTCAAATAATTAGAGTGTGTTCTGTTTTCGATTTTTACATGGAAAGGTGAAACGCATTTTGACCCACTCGTAATTTATTTTCAGACATAAAATAGATTAACGATCTCCGTTTCAGTGATTCTTTTGGTTAACATCCTCTCGCAGAACTAGGGCCTTTGTAATAGTTAAGGTGGGCGACATATTGCCACAACGTCCTTTGGTACCCAACGGCCATTACTAGGGCAATGAACAGTTTCATCATTTACCTCACGGGGCGATTCATTACAATACTTCCTCGTTCCTCTACACTACGTACACGACAAAGTAAAATTAGTGGGGCAACAAAAGTACGCATTTTCTCGTATTAACTATAATGGTTATATTTAATACAATTATATTTAATTAACGAAACAACGCCCGAAAAATTCGATTCTTTGTTAGTGATTCCGGGCGCGTCAAATAATGTCATTAGTCCCGTAAATGTAGTGCATGCTTTTTTCTCGTTAGGTGGCGGTGTTTTCGGGATGAATGGCGAGATCCGGCGCCGATCTACCGTCGACTAACGAGTTATCCCCAACCCGCGATCTCCCACCAGCAGGGCACCGCCCTAGCCTGGAGAAGCTCTAAGCCCCCGACCGGTCTCCCGGCATGTGTGGTAGTGTAGGGCATGTTAGTGTGTAAGTAAGGGGTGAGTATATGACTAGTAAGGGGAAGGAAAGATCGCGCTTTCCGCAATTCCGTGGCCCGTTTGCTAGGGTACTGCTCCTGCATTCGCATGGCGTTGTTCGGATAAAGCACGGAAAACTACCGATCAGACCAGTCGGCCTCTAGAATTCTCCTGGAGACAGCGACTGAATTCGACCTAGCTGACAAGCTAGTGTCGATAATCTTGCCACTGTCGGGACTCGAAACTAGGATCCCTGGTCAGAGGCACTGCAGTGACATCAGTTAATGCCCTCTGCCATCGCTCCCGGAAAAATTCGGAAATATATTGACATCTTCAATTTTTTAAAACAAACATTTTAATGAAATTTTCACTTATGCATATGAATAGTGTATTATGATCTGCGCTTACAAAAATATTTTTCTTAAAAAGTTTCGCGCAACTCAGGATTCTAAACAGAGATATTCAGTTCGGCACTCCATCCCTTACTAGTTGAGATATTTATGATAACCGCTGGATGGCACATGAACAGTATTTTTAATGCCCCTTGGGTCTTATATTTCAGAAAATTCTTCTAAAATGAACACAAAAAACTAATTTTCCAAAAATTGTATTTGATATGATTTATTTTCGAGAAAAGCAGTAAAAATTGTATGTAACGTATAGATAAGTATACTGTATATGAAATTAACAAAAGATGTATT
The DNA here is from genome assembly GCA_964035755.1 of Teleogryllus oceanicus. Classification (NCBI taxonomy): domain Eukaryota; kingdom Metazoa; phylum Arthropoda; class Insecta; order Orthoptera; family Gryllidae; genus Teleogryllus; species Teleogryllus oceanicus. The sequence goes on along the minus strand of CAXIVR010000001.1, from coordinate 169,795,962 downwards.
GAGGAATTGTCAGCATTTAGAAGGAAACTCTAGCTTTAACATTCAAGTTGCAAAACAGGATCAAAACGCAAGAAAGTGCAACAATATCTGAAATTCTGCAGTTTTCAAAATTTAATATGATTCAATGAAAATCGTACATATTATCGCCCTATTACGTATTGTTAAACACAATTTTCTCTACACTAGCAAGCATTACAGCAAACCTATTTGGAGCATTTATCGATAAAAATTTGTATACGTATTTTAATTACACGAAAACTACAAATATATTCAAAATACACTACGATAAATGTTTTAAAAACCTATTATTAAAGAATAAATTTCATTAAACAAGTGGTTCTATAAAAACACACGTTATCTTCCATTACATTAACGTGTTTCGTAAGAGAAGTACAAATTCTTCCGAATTGACATTTCAGCCATCACTTGCTTTTAATTTAATATAATTTATTATATTTTATTTCCGTCCAACAACAGTAAAAACAGTACGTGACGCATTTAGAAGGCTCATTTTCTTGAACTCCAGAATCCCTACCCCATATTTTTACTATACATGAATAATACCTACAAAACAACATTAGAAAACGAAATGCTCGCTGTCGAGTAAAAGAAAATTTATTTCCATCGATCAACGAACTACCGATTTGTTTTAGTGTTAAAAATAGCAAGCCAAAGCCACGGCTCTACTGCAACCACATCTGGCAACTACTGGTCCAACTACAGTACGTACTTTCTCGCATTATTTGTAATTCGCAATTTTCGAAAATTCAGAGTTCAACGAAAATCAGACTGCACCATTTTCAACCGTCGTTCGTTCTATCCTAGGAAAAGAACAAAGAAAAAAATAGGAACAGTTTTTGACAGAAACATTTTTTTGACCGTATTTTCAAAAAGCTTTACATGATCTTACTTAAATATTTATTTCTTTTACAAACAATTTCATTAAGTTAAAAATTGTTCCCATTAATATTGTAGTGTTGCCGAAATATTGGTCCAATTTTCGAATACTTAAAGAGTGTTCAGTGTAAACGGAACTTGCAGAGGGAAGCGTACTTACCTCTATTCGAAAAAAAAAATCAAAGAAAAACATTTAGAGCAGTTTTTGGCCGATCCGGGTAGCCGAAATCTCTTAGCCACTAGTGCCATGGCGGTGTCGGACTGGAGCTGGAGTGAATGGAGAGTTTCTGTGGCATGGCATGGTGCAACGTACTTCAATCGCGATGAATCAACACTTCCTTGACGCTTGTCGCCGCCGACTGACAAGTGGCGACTAAGTGACGAAGCAACCGTTACGTTGCCGAGCCGTTGCAATTCACTGCTCCTCGAGCTCCCCGCGGTAAGCCCTGCTCTCCAATCCCCATGTGCATGATGTGGTTAAGTGCTGGATTTAAGAGTCATAAGGAGATATGAGCATCGTACGTCTAAAGAAAAATATTGGATTCACCAGGAATGTGAGACAATTTATGCGTCAGTAAAGAGAACGCTTGAAATCGTCTTGAAGTAGTCTAAACTTTTCTATTTAAAATGATGGAAGTGCGATATTGTTTTTTAATTTAATTTATTTATCGTCAAGAACAGCTTAAAAATATGGAGAGAAGTCATAACCCCCCCCATCGTACCCTTCGTGGAGGAATAGTCTTACTGGCATCGAACATGGAGAACGTTAATTTGAAAAACGTAATACACTTACTCGTAATGAATTCTAGGAAAAATGCACATATAGTGAAGTTCCGTTTATGTTCAGAAGCCAAACAGAAGGGTATCTCGGCATTCGCTCAAACGATCAGGAAACAGGGCAAAAAGCCTTGATCGAGATGGTTGTCAATGACCCAGAAACTGGGGTAAAAACTTGTTACATGCATATTTAGTCTTTTAAAACTATACAGTCCAAAACGTAACTAATTCATTAAATATCATTGTCAAAATCAATATTACTTTCCTTTTTGATGCTCATTAAAGTCTCTAATAGCATAGAAACAGTTCTGTTACAGAAAAGATTTACTTGGCCCTTCAACTTGTGTATCAGTTTTAATCGCTTAATGCTATTTGACAATATGTTGTTAAATAATGTACATGTATTTTATGAGAATTTTTTTGTAGTGAGCTGTTGATACTGACATCTGATGAATGATTACTACGAAGAGTGTTATACTTGTAGACATACGCTGGAAACATTTTCTCGCACTTCAGTAAGACATTTTTAACAAAAAAAAAAACTGATTTGTAAATAAAGAGGCAATGTAATTGTACAATTGTTAGATTAATAAACAGGGTTACAAGAATCATTTCCGTGCGATGACCTAATTATTAGTACAATTCTTGTTTTGTAATCTAAAATTCTGAGGACGGAAAGAACATTTGCGAAATCTGCACAAGGAGCAGTATGAAGGCAGACTGATTTTGAAAGAACTTTGAACACGTAGTATATTGAACATTATTCTGCGAGACGTTACATTAAGGTTTGTCTGAATTGGGAGACCCCAAAACGTTACCTGAAAATCAGTCAAATGCACATTGTTCCTTTTCAATGGAGTATACAATTGCGTATTTGAAATGGAAAACTGCGTTATAACTGTTTTCCCTTCGTTTAATTTTATTATATTCGTTATATTTTAATTTTATTAATTTTGTTATTACGAAAACAATTTAAAACATCTGATATTGTACCAATAACTGATTATTTATTGCAAGGATATTTGCATCACCAGTAAACAGAACTGTTCTTCCTTTTTGAATCGAAGAGGACATAACGTTTACGTAGAGTAGAAAGAGAATAGGGCCTAAAATCGAACCGTTCGGGACCGCATGTGCAATTCGCAATGAATCGCAAAAGTAAGTATAATTACATATTTATACTGGGACATTATTCCATATTATTCCATACTGGAATAATGTCCCATCATTCCAATATGGAATTATCCACTCTCTCATATCGTCGCTTAAGGTAAGAACGTAAACAGTAAAGCAACACCAAGGATTCCATACGGAGGTCATTTTGAACATACAATGTTATGATTAAGGGGCGGATTTTAATGAAATGTCATTTTTTTCTTTTCACTTTAGTACAATACCCATTTTTAATTCTTTTTAATGGAATTAAAATAATGATAATTTTAAATTCATTTAAATGGAATAACATTTTAATGGAATTGCTTCAAATAATATTTACGAGACGCAACAAATGTTCTCCACAGAATTCTTGAATATGGTAGCCTATTCGATTTCTTCGCTGAAAAATTGTAATGTTATATATTACAATTACATAGGCAATATAATTTTGTGATGCCTATCAGCGCCATTGGCGGTTCGGCTGATTTCGAAATAAATAAAGACAGAGATTTCCTAGAAAAGAACAGTCCAAATCAAAAGTTTGCTAGCTAAGTTCACTTGAAGGAACGGAAGAAGCCTCAATTACATCAGGAACACATCCAACAATTTCAATTGTTCATCTGAACTGGTTTTGATCACATTCTTTACGTCATTTTTCTTTGCTTTTAGGGCACTTTTAAAACATTTTAAGAGCATTTTATTGATATTTGGCGATGTTTTGGTCTTCATGATCCGTCCCGTAGTTATGATCGATGACGCCAAAAGCTTTTGAAAGATCTAAAAATATTCAAATATGTGTTTCGTTTTGATCCTTGTATAAAGCGACATATTAAAAAAAATACGCCGGTTTCAGTTGATTTTTATTTCCTACTAACTAACTGATTAGTGATTCCGAGCTCGTCACCTGCTAAGGTCATTAGTCCCATAAATGAAGTGCGCGACTTTATTGCTGGAGATGGTAATTTTCCCCCGCTGAATGGCGAGATCTGGCGCCAATCTACACGTCGGCTAACAGTTTTTCCTTCAACTAGGCATCTCCCATCAGCGGGACATCACCCCACTAAGCCCCCCTACTCCCCACATGTGTGGAAATGTACTACATATATAACTAAGTCAGGGACGAGGAATGGCAAGGAAGAGGAAGGAAAGATCGCGCGCGGTCCGTGGCCCGATTGTTAGGGAACCGCTCCAGAGTTCGCTTGGTGTTATCGGAGAAAACACTGACAACTAATGATCAAAGCAGTCTCCAAAAAAAAGCGACTGAATTCGACCTGGCTATCTATCTAAGAGTGGAAAACCCTGCCACCGTGGGATTCGAATCCTATGACCTACCCCTCAGAGGCACTGCAGTGAAATCAGTTGACGCCCTGAGCCAGCTAAGCCGGTTTGATTTTCTAAATCTATGTTGGCAATCTGAAAATGCGCCGTATTTACTGAGAAAGGTTTCCATTCGTTCGTAAAAATAAACTCTAATATTTTTGTAAAACGCTGACAAAAGAGGAATTGGACGATAATTCCGAATTTCATGTTTGTTCTCTTTTTTGAAGAGCGGCTTTATGTTCTCTGTTTTGAAAATATCTGGAAACGGTCCGGTGCATAAGGAGGCATTAAATATGAGAGTGAACAGGTGTACGTATGCAGGGAGCACATATTCCATGCTTTAGCAAGGAATTCCGAAATTCAACTAAAGCAGCCGAATATTTACTTTTTAGTTTCCTGATTATTTTGAGAATGTCATAGGATGAAGTTTCGGAAACGAACAACGTGTCTAAAATTTTTATGGAAACGTCGGATGATGAATTTTGTAGCTGAAGACCCATTGTGACATCAGCAGCAATTCTCCTAAAAAATATTGGTTGAAGAGACTAGCCACTGTTGCTGGATAGTTTATTTTTCTATCATTATTTTTTTAAAACAACATTCTCATTACATCCCCATTACAAAATGCTAATTACCCATGTACAGTACGCGGAAGTAAGCACCAACAATATATATTCATACGTACTGAAAGGAAGATATAAGAAAATGTTTCTGGTGCCAAATTCTCGTTCCTCGGCTTGGTAAGAATTGATTATTTGTGTTCAGGAAAGAGACAATTTTCAACTTCAAGAACCGAATTCAAAGAGACTGTTTCAGAGTGACAATTATATAAAAAATTATAAAAATGTTATTTGAACACTACAAAATCACTGTCTTGGCATAACCAAAACACATTGACACCTAGCGTCCCATGAAATTTAAAATTTTTTTTCAGAATTTACAGAAAAAGATGTAGCAAACAAAGCATCCGATGGAGTTCTCTTTATGGTTCGGTCAAATAATGAGCTTAAAACAAGAGGGATAAATGTACCGTTAGATAAATCTTATGAGCAGAGGTGTGCGTATCGGGGTCAGCAGGGAGAGGAGAGCGTTCGTTTTGAAAATTCGAACGGAAACGCGTAGTCCTATGAAATAAAAACATTTTATTTGCGTAAATATAACTGATTCATTATTTCCCCCTCTTTAAGGTGACAAATTGGGAGTTCATAAGTGATATTTGAGATCATTAAACTAACTGGTACCCTGTAAATGGTTCAACATCAAACCAATTACGAATATTAATTGTATCATTAATGTTATATCTTTCTTCTTGTAATTTGCTGTACCATTTATAGGTAAATGTGTTATTTGTAAGTAAAAATGTTTAATGGAAAGGGGGTCCAAAACAGGGACAAAGGGGTTCAGAAATGCAGTTGTCTCCCCCTTTTCTTTTAGGCTGCGTACACTACTATGGTTAAGTATGTTCACAATTTAAACAGTAGATAGGCGACCTAACAAACATTTACCACCTTCAAAACTAGGTGCTACAACAGAACATACTTTCTCGCATTATTTTTAATGTGTTCCTCCATATTAAACTATTATATAAACATGCAAAAAGTATTTTCAGCCAGCAAAAACTATTTTCCGCTCTTTGACTCGAATCCAGGTCCTCCGGGTAACTCGCCGTCAGTCGAGTTATGCTATTGAAGAACGGTATGGTTTAACAACTCGGCACAAGCGCCATCAATTTTATCGTCCCTTGATACATACGAGGAGAAATTTAGAGAAAACTTTTGGACTGGTTTTTGAAATTTTTGCATAAATTTCCGACAGAAATTGCTCAAAACCCACTCGTTTATTTTTTCAAAAAATTGAACAAGAACTTTTTTAAAGAGCTGATTTTTTTACAACATACTTTCTTTCAGGCAAAAACGTATCTATCAATTTTCTAGTTTTGAAATGTTAACTTTTTGCAATTTTCGAAAAAACAAAGGTAACTGAAAATGGGACTAGCACCATATTTTTTAACCTTTACTTATTACATATGAGGAAAAAAATTGAAGCGGGTTTTGAGAAAAAATTGTTAAAAATAATTTGTAAACTGCGTATATTCCACGCTACCGAAAACTACTCATATTTTCGAAAAATTTAATATAAACTAATTTGAAGATCTGTCTTTAAAGAATAGGTTTCATTAAGCAAAAAATCTTTGTCTTCCATATTATAGTTTTAGGAAGGTGCACCACAAAAAATTGGACTTCAATAAATCTGGGATTTCAGCGAACATAACATCTGCATCATTCTCTTAAGCGTCCATTACGCTGAGTCCAAGGTTTAATTAAAAATTTGGTGCCATTTTGAGAAACTCTTGAAAATGTTTTTGAAGCTTCATGTAAAGTACCCTCAAAAATAATAAAAATAAAAAACGTTTGATTTTTTGGTGCTAAACAGTTTAGGCTCTAGCGTTGACCACAGACGGACAAACGGACGGAGGGACGGGCGGGTGGGTGGGTGGGTGGTCACGTTTCGCTGTCAATCGATTTATTGGTATCAAGGTACGCCCAAAAGATGGATTCTGGCTACACTATGTGTTACAGGACATTTTTTCCACATTTCCCAACTGGATTTATTCACTTTTACGTGACCAGGGCCCGGCAATGAGAGCTTTTCTGCCGAAAATTCGCCTTTCCGGCGCACGATTAAATAACTTTCACTTATTAGGAAGTACTTTTGTAAGGGCGAGAAAGAAAAAACAAATAACTGAACATTAACACGTGTACATATCAACGTTAAACACCAAAGTTGCGGTTCATAAAAAATTTTGCAGGTCACAAACTTAGAAAAATTTTTAGACAATTTTAACAAAAAAATGCTCCAAAAGTTTAACTCCCAACCGCTATATAAAAATGTTCAAACCAGACACACTATAGTCATTATTCTAAAAAATAATTTGCACCAGCTTATTCGCCAATAATAAATTCCTAATTTAGATTCTGATCATTTTCCCATCATAATTTCTTTCGATACAATCCCTTCTCCTACAACCTACCGACCGAAACTGACAGATGGCCAAAATTGATGGATGAAATTTAGGACTAACATGATAAATGAGTGCAATTAAATACAGCAGTTACCGAAACAATTTAATAGATATGGAATATAATAAAAAATACTACCAAATCAACTAGAAAACCCGTAGAGAATGTTGTTTTAAAATATAACGATATAAAAGCGAACGATCCGGCAACAGTGGCTAGTCTCTTTAACCAATACTTTTCGAGAACTGCTGCCGATCTCACTAAGGGTCTTCAGGCACAAAATTCAAAAACAGACAGTTCACCCAAAATTTTAGACACAATGTTCGTTTCCGAAACTTCTTCCTATGAAATTCTCAAAATAATCGGTAAACTAAAAAATAAATATTCGTCCGGTTGAGATGAATTCCCGGATTCTTTGTTAAAGACTTGTGCGTATGCCATAATACACCCGTTAACTCACATATTTAATGCATCTTTATGCACTGGAACGTTTCCAGATATTTTCAAAACAGCTAAAATTAAGCCGCTTTTCAAAAAGGCAACAAAAACGAAATTCAAAATTATCGGCCCATTTCTCTTCTATCAGTCTTTTCAAAAATATTAGAGAGACTTTTTTACATACGAATGGAAACCTTTCTCACTAAACACGACGCGCTTTCAGATTGCCAACATGGATTTAGAAAATCAAAATCAACGGAAACAGCTATATTTTCTTTTCTTAAAGATGTCGCCTCATCATTGAATCAAAACGAGGCACCTATTGGATTATTTTTAGATCTCTCAAAAGCTTTTGACATCATTGATCATAACATTTTACTTTCCAAATTACCTTCATATGGAATTCGTGGTATTGCTCTAGATTGGTTATGTTCGTACCTTAAACAACGATATCAGAGAGTTGAAATACCTTACTGGAATGATAGAACATTACGTACGCACCTTTCTGACTCTTTGTCCGTCACATGTGGAGTTCCTCAAGGATCGATTTTACGCCCTATTCTGTTCCTACTTTACGTAAACGATATGCCCTCGACGATTCGAAACGGAAGAACGGTTCTCTTTGCGGATGATACGAACATCCTTTGCAATAAAGAAACAGTAAATAGTACAATATCAGATGTTTCAAATTGGTTCCGAAATAACAAATTAATAGTAAACGAAATGAAAACGGTTTGAATGCAGTTTTCCATTTCAAATAAACAATTCTGTGCTCCATTGAAAATGAACAGTGTACCATTGACTTATGTCAAGGCAACAAAATTTTTAGGTCTCTCAATTCAGTCAAACCTTAAATGGAACGTCCATTTAAATGAATTATACAGAAAATTAAGTTCATTACGCTACGCGTTCAGAATTCTTGCAAATTCAGTCAGCCTTCATACTGCTCGTTGTGTATACTTGGCGAATGTTCATTCCCGCCTGAGATATGGCATAATATTCTGGGGAAATACATCTTATAGCTCCCAGACTTTTAGATTACAAAAACGAATTGTACAAATAATAACCAAATCCCACCCACGTGATTCATGTGAGCCTCTCTTCATTAATCTAGGAATTCTACCATTACCGTGTCTTTTTATTTACGAATCAGTGGTTTTTGTCAAAAACGACTTGCTCAAGGGCGGGAATATATTTTCAGAAAATGCCGAAGTCTATTACTATAACACTCGACGTAGAAATCATATTCATCAGGTGACAGTATCAACAGCTCATTACAAAAAATTCACATACAATACATGTACATTATTTTACAACACTTTGCCAGATGACATTAAACGATTAAATTCAATAGAATAGTTTAAATCCCAAATGAAATCGTTTCTGCTGCATAACTGTTTCTATACAATTAGAGACTATACTGAGCATCACAAGAAAAGTAACATTAATTTTAACAATGATACATAATGCATTATTTACCATTTGGACTGTATAAATGAGTATAAACAACCTGTAATAACTAGTGTACTACAGCTTCCGGGTCAATGTCCCCTATCTCGATCAGGATTTTCGTCCAGTTTCCCTGATCCATCGAGCAAATGCTGAGATGGCCCCTTGTTTTGCTTCTGGACATAAATGTAACTGGATTTTCTGTGCACGTCCTCTAGAATTCAGTGGGAAATACAATTATTCAAATTATCGTTTCTATGTTGTCGCGGCAGGAAGTAATAAGAGCCAAAATTTTTGCTTATTTATCCTTGAAAATACATTTTATTACATGGGAGATTTTTTTCTCCTTTCAAAATTCAAATTTTATTGCTTATTTATCCTTGAAAATAGATTTTATTACACGAGAGTTTTTTTGTTTTTTTTCTCCCTTTCAAAATTAAAAATTTATTGCTTATTTATCCTTGAAAATAGATTTTATTTGGGAGGTTTGTTTTTTTCTCCCTTTCAAAACTCAAAATTTAAGTAGTATATGACTTAGTGTAGGGATCACAGAATTTTGAAAATGTGCACACAATTCACTTTTCCCCATAGCACGTCATACGCAGTTTTTAACTGTTTTTTACGTAAAATAAATAAATAAATAGATATACCACAGAAATGAACGAGTTTTGCAGAAAAACATAACCTAATTTATAAAGCTATTGAGGATTCAAAAATAAATTAAACTTCACCCAGACCGATTAAAGAGCAAATTCTATAGTTTATGCTAAACCTCGTTAAAACAAAATGGCGATTAAGGCATGTTTGGCAATATACTAGACGTCAAACATTAAAAGCGAAATAAGTAGTGTCGAAAAAACATCAAGAGCAATCACGCCAAGATACAGCGAAAGTTCTCGTCAAAAAAATATTCAGGCATATTTCAATCTTATTCAAGTATTAACAGAAGCTTTACGATTTTCATGCAAGATGAAAAAAATAAATTCCATTCTGACAGTTCAAATACTCAACAAATTCGTTTCTCCCAAAGAGAATAAACTCGAAATATATTCACCATCGATCAACTTAATCAAAAGATAAAGAAAGGAAGAAGACGGGAACGTTCTAATACCAAATAATTACCTAAAATGACTATTATTTATTTAAAAAACTTATTAAACGAGCTTTTAGGTAAGAATATATCACACCGATATCAAACCCAACAAAATATCATTCAATCCTCAGAAACTACATATCTATATTCCATTCAGATATAATATTTGAGTCCATGAAATGTCGTAGTATAAGATCCCTTACTTTTCTAGACACTCATTTAAACAAACATTGCAAATTCATCATTCGTTACTTCTTTATATTTTCTTAGATCTCACGTTTCTGGAGCCTGAGTTTACTCCCATCTTAGGATCTTCAAAACTCTTGACTTTTTATTGTATCATTTGGACATTGCTACACTGAGTATGCCTCGGAACAATGTTACAGGATCTTGTACCACTATAAGTACAAGTATAAACTGAAAGTTATGATCTATGTATTCTACCAAGCCTGTTCTACCAGGGACAGTGCTGTCAAATTCAATAATTATCTCCAAATCATTCAAAATAAAACCTTTGGATGTATTGTAGAGCTCCTTGGTGCACCACACAATCTAAGGGGTGCCTCATGAGGTTTCCTCGAACAGTAGTGAAATATATTAAATTCAGTAACGCCTAAAGGATGTTTGGAGTAGGGTCGAATTCTGGTGCATGGCCTTCGAAAGTGATAAAGAGATTAAGGAAACACTGGAAGTCTTGATTCCAAAGAATCAGAAAACGTGATCGTGGATTGTTAGCAAAATGTTCCAAACAATTAAAATCCTAGATTATTATTATTATTATTATTTTATTATTATTATTATTATTATTATTATTATATTATTATTACTATTACTATTATTATTACTATTACTATTATTATTACTATTACTATTATTATTACTATTACTATTATTATATTATTATTATATTATTATTTAGAGTCGTAGGCTTCCGCGGCCGGAGTCGTTGAATTCTTGGCTGTCCGGGATTAGCCGCGTCATGGTCGACGGAGCTGACGTTTAGGCTATCGGCCCGCGAACCCGCCCAATATAACGCAACACGCTAGCCTCTCCGCAGCAGTATAGCTCTTAAGAAGGCCACAACAAGATGGCCGAAACGTCAGCTCCATCGACCATAACGCGGCTAATCCCGGACAGCCAAGAATTTTGTTGTTTTTTTTCTCCCTTTCAAAATAAAATTTTTTATCCTTGAAAATAGATTTTATTGGGCCCTTTCAAAATTCAAAATTTATTGCTTGTTTATCCTTGAAAATAGATTTTATTACATGGGAGTTTTTTGTTGTTTTTTTCTCCCTTTCAAAAATTCAAAATTTAAGTAGTATATGACTGAGTGTAGGGATCACAGAATTTTGAAAATGTGCACACAATTTCACTTTTCCCCATAGCACGTCATACGCAGTTTTTAACTGTTTTTTTTGACGTAAAATAAATAAATAAATAAACTATTTGTGACATGTATGGCACAACAATATCACGGTTGAAAAGCGACTTTAGATCACGCTATTCTTGCAAAAGTCAACTAGCAACTACTTGTCAAGACATTGCCGATTCACTCGACCAAGGAGAAAGAATGGGTGAGATCGTTACAGACGTTTCTAGAGTTTTCGATATATCATTACTATAGACTTAAAAATAAAATATGAAATCAAAAGTAGACCCGCGAGTAATCATCGGGATTAGAGACTGTGTGCCCACCAAGGTGTGTACATATGCCACCGACTTGAAAAGTTATCAGAGAAAGACTTTAAATACCATGTTACTTCAGTAGCGACGATCACATGTACACACACACAAAATAAATTCAGAAAACAAAGAAAGATCACAGGAAAACTCAGCTTCGTAAAATAGGACTATTTGTTGACTGGAACAATTTACCTGCAGCGGTGACAGTGCCGCTTCCCAGGTTCATGCAAGTTCAGCGTTCGCGAGTTCTCAAGAGAGAGGAAGTGTAGAGTGGAGAGGAGTTATGTGTGCAGTGGTGGGGCAGCAAGGGTTTTCAGGATCAGAAAATGCCAACAAACGTGCAGGCAAACTGCGGTGCGGTTCATGTACATACCCTTAATGTATAAATTCGTGGGTGATTAAGTGAAAGGGGTAAGGAGTAGAAAGGGGAACATTTTACCTCTATTTTATATTTATATATTAGCATTTTGTCTTTATTTTATATTTTTATTTCTTGTATTATATATTTGAGTTTTTTATACTTGTATGCTTTGTTCTTTTAATTTTTGTATTTGAACCTTTCAATTTTATTTAACTGCCATCGAGCATTCGTTCATTTGCAGGAATGAATTATTGTTATGATGATGAATTCGTACCTCAATTTTTTCTGATTTCTAATATTAAAAATGAAATCATCCCCGTTGGTGACGTAAAAATATTCTGGGTATCAGATTAATGTTTTCTCTGCTATATCACAAATTACAGATGCAGCGAAAATATCGGTAAAGAACAGGGAGTTGGAGTGGGTCGCACGGCTCTCTGGCCTTCTCTATGCACAGGGTATGCCTTGACCCGGACAGACAACGCGATCGACCAGCTCGGGAAGTGATGGAAAAATCATGACGTTTTGTAACTTGATCGATACACAGGCGAGGAGCACGTGCTGGAGACCCCGCGACAGCAACACTCTTGTATAATCCAGAATTCTCTTCCTTACATTTGGTTTAATAGAATCTGGAAGGCAATCGAAGAACACTCGTAAAAACGGCACTATCTGATCGAATGCCTGATATCGCTGAGAGTGGTTAAGACAAAGAAAGTGGAATCAAGTCTATCAGAAAGGAAATTAAAGAATATTTTTGAAGAATGTCTACTTAGGTTCATCAATATTCATCCGAAAACAACAATATGAGCGAACCTAAGAAGCACTAACGGCTGCGGGAAGTAACGACTATGCACGAAACGAATGGTTGTGGGTTCGAATACGGCGTGGAACGAGAGTTCCACCGTAGGCAACCGTAATGGCAACCGTAACCGTAAATGAGTATATCTCTGTGAGATTCTTATACATTGTCGCTAATGGTTGCGGAAAGTCTCAAAGCAGCCCAAAGGCTGCAAAGACCACAAGAATACAGTGTCAGTGAAACAAAAATTAAATTCGTGATTTTTTTAAAAATTTGTTGCGTCTACTATTTTGACGCAACGCGTTTCTAAGCCCCCTGAGGGGCGTTGAGCGCTTTGCGCTGGGGAGTAATCCTCCGTTTAATTTGTGCGCTAGGGAGTAACTCCATTAACTTTTTCTTATGTCATGTCACGTCACGTCACGTCACATCGCATCGCAAGTGTTGGACTTGTTAAGCAGCCAAACTCATTTTGTTGGAACAAATTTCACATGAGATTCGATGGGAATCGAACCCGGACCTCAGTGGTGAAAGGTTAGCGACTCGCTTTGTGCCACGAGCGAGCCCCATGTTAAAGTAATGTCTTTGATACTTAGATAATAATTAAAACCACACAGAAAATTTACAGAAAATGTTATAATATATATTATCACATCACGAGAACATCAGGAAACTTTGTACACCTAACTGATGAAGTGATGTGAAAAATTAAATCTCCTTATTTAGTACATGGAAGAGCTTTTCCTTATCCTTTAATTTGTTCCACTCAAAATTTTATATATACCGGGAGCGGTAGCTCAGTGCGTCGACTGATGTTACTGCAGCGCCTCTGACCGGGAGGTCCTAGGTTCGAGTCCTGACGGCGGCAGGATTTTCAACACCAGCTTTTCAGCTAGGTCGAATTCAGTCGTAATCGACCAAATTCGAGGAGAATTCCGGCTGCCCTGATCGGTAGTTTTCCGTGGTTTCTCCGATCAACACCAGGCGAATGCCGGAGCAGTATCCTACCAAACGGGCCACGGACCGCGCGCGATCTGTCCTTCCTCTTCCTTGTCTTATCCTCTCCCCTTACACACACACAAACTTACACTAACATGCACTACACTATCACATATTCCGGGAGACCGGTCGGGAGCCTAGAGCTTGTCCCGGCTGGGGCGGTGCCCCGCTGGTGGGAGAATCCTGGTTAGGGGAAACCCCACTAACCGACGGTAAGTCGGCGCTGGATCTCACCATCCAGCGGGGGAAGATCACAGCTATCTCCCGCGAAAAAACATGCACTACACTAACGAGACTAATGACCAAAGCAGTTGACGCGCCCGAACACACGAAAAAATCAATCAATCAAATTTTATACATAAACTTACTGCTCACAATAAGATCTATGAAAAATATGTTAGAAACAATTGGAGCTTCCTATGAGAAATGGAAAACAGATTTCATCTTGTATTGTCAACTACGATCAAATTCTTGACACGTATTTTTTTGTAATTTAGATATTATGCTAATAATTTATATTATTATATTGTCTGTGTTACAATATATGTTATTAATTCTAAACAAAAAATATATGCATTTGGCGCATCAATGTTTCAAATTTGCAATAACATTAACATCGATTGCAATAACATTTGCAATAATTTTCAAAAATTAAGAGTTCAATAAAAGTTAGACTTGCACTATTCTTTTATGAGACCCTTTTTCTATCCGTGGAAAAAAATTGATAAAACATTTAGAGTGGTTTTCGAGAAAAAATGTTATTTATAAATTGCATTAATTTCAAGCCCAAATTACGCGGAAACTACTAGTTTTCCAAACAAAAACTGTACATGACCTTTTTTTAACAGGCTTTGTCTACGGCAAAAATCTGTATCTTCAAATTCGTAATTTTGAATGTTTACTTTCTGCAACTTCCAAAAATACAGTGAGTTTGCCAAAAAAAACACCATATTTTTACCGTCTCTTCATACATAAGTGGAGAAAATGTAAAGAAAAAAATTGGTGCCGTTTAGAGAAAATTTTTAAAAATATAATAAAAATGCCCTGTATATGGCTCAAAATTACATAAATCTAGTTGTCTTTTCGAAAAATGTGTACATAAGCTTATTTCAAGATATGTCGTTCAAAAACAGATTTAATTAAGGAAGATATCACAATCTTCAATATTATATTTGCACAAGACCCTCCAAAATCCCACTTTTGCAATTTTCGTAAAATTACGGATTTCAAACAGGCTGTCACCATTCTCTTAGGAGTCTTTTATGCGTCAGAGGACAACGTTTAATCAAAAACATTTGGAGCAATTTTTGAGAAAGATTTCAAAATGATTTTTAGGCTCAATATCTAAAACGGCTTCATGTCTTTCTTTTTTCTCAAATAGGGAAGAGTAGGTTTATAAAAATTGACATCACAAAACTATAACACTGATAAAGATATTTCTTACTTATTGAAATCTATGCTTCAAATTATATTACTATCAACTTTTTTGTATATATAAGAAATTTCGTGTAATTTTTGCAAAACCTTAATTACATACTCTAATTTTGCGCACTTCTTTTGTTGAAGAGTCTCTCACGGGATATCAAGTCACAAACCGAGAATGCCAATGCCACGTCATGGCAGTGTAAAATTCATAGAATTTCGTGATGCGATGATTAGTCATCTTTTTTTTTTTTAATTTAATTTTATTTTAGGTCGCTTTATAACTACATTGGTCATCAGCGACCTCTTTAATATTACATATTTTGATACACAGTGCAATTCTCATACTTGAAATCAGATCTACAGTTTACATTATTATTTACTTGCATCGTATATCATTTTCTCATATGACATACTATTTACATACTTCACATATCATGATTTGCATACATCACCACACCTTTTTACATTCATCACCTATCTTTATTTGCCTACATCACCAATCATTATTTACATCATCACATTTTTTTTTTTTTATTTTTACTATACATAGGTTATTATTTACTTACATCACATAATATAATCAATTATCCTTTATTTTGTATACAACTTAGATAAGGTCATATTTTTTTGTTCTCTTTAAGTAATCTAATGTTTTTTTGCATCCTGTTTCAGTATTTAAACATGCTTTAATGCTTTGGGAAGTTTGGATTGGATTCTTTCTGATTCGAATTCTGGCATTCAACTAAAAGGTGTTTGACTGTCCAAGCTGAACCACACTTTTCACACTTGTTTCTCGTTTCTTTTGTGATTAGATGTATGTGTGTCAAATTTGTATGACCTATTCTTAGTCTATCTATTGTCACTTGCTGTTTTCTTGATGTTGACCATGTGAGTGGCTTATCAAAAACGGATGGTCTGATCTCCCGTAATTTATTTGAGTCATTTTTTTTCCAGCTGAGTCCCAGAATTTATTCATGTTGGTGCTAATATAATTCTTAATTTCTTCTGGGGTGAATAAATTGAGTATTTAAGGCTTCATTGATTGCTCTTTTGCCTCCTTATCTGCTTCTTCATTCCTTGTATGCCCTGATGACTTGGGATCCATACTAGTTCTATACTATAATTCTTTGTAGTTAGCCAAATAATTAATTCTTGGATCTCCTTGATGAGTATGTTAGAGTTGCTGGTGTTTCTTATTGCCATAAGGGCTGATTTAGAATCAGAAAATATTACATGTTTATTATTTATTATATTGTCTCTTATTATTTGGAGTGTTTTTAGTATAGCTATTGTTTCACAGGTAAATACAGAGTAACTGTCATAGAGTCTGAATCTGTATATTCTATCATTAGATACTATTGCACAGCCTCTTCTTTCATTCAATGCTGACCCATCTGTATAATATGTCTTGTAATCTGAGTATTTGTTTTTCACCTCTAAAAACAAACTTCTAAATATTTCTTTGGTGTGGTACTCTTCTCGTATTCTGCTAGTTCCATATTTACTCTTATTATGATGTTGCTCCAAGGTGGGTGTGCTGGTATTTTCTTAGGTATGAGAGGAGGGACTTTCATCTTCAGTTCTTCAGTGTAGAGATAATTTCTAACATACAGAGGCTTGGGTGAACTTGGACGTTTTAGGTATTCTACTTCTATTGTGGTTTTTTTCCAAGAGTACTCGTATGTATCATTGACTTGATTATTCGCTATCAGTTTATTTGCATAGAAAATTACTAGTTCCTTTCTTCTCAACTGAAGTGGTAACATGTTGGTCTCAACTAATATACTAATAGTAGGACTAGTTCTTAAGGCCCTATGCATAATCGTAACGCTGTATTTTGTATACTCTCTAATTTATTTAATAAGTCTCTTCCTGCAGAATCATACAGTATACATCCATAATCTACTTTAGATCTTATTAAGGCTTGATAAATTTGTATTAGACATTTTTTGTCAGCACCCCAATTTATTGCAGATAGAACTTTTATAATATTTATTCTCCTAAAACATTCTGTTCTTAATTGCTCAATATGATTCTTCCACTTCATCTTCTTGTCAAACGTCATTCCTAATATTTTTACAGATGGGACCTCTTTAAGAATTCTGTCATCCAGTTTTAAAATTACATTATTCTCAACTTTCTTCCTAGAGAATACTATATATTCCGTTTTGGTTTTTGAAAATTTAAAACCCGTTTTTTCTGACCACTTTTGAAGATTGTTCAAGGTGTTTTGATAAGTTTGGCTGTGTGCTGAATATTTATTCCAGGGCATATAATCGTTAAGTCGTCTGCAAATAAGAAACCTTTTACAGGTTTTGGTATTGCTTGAAATACTTCATTGATACTGACCAGGAAAAGTAAACACTCAGCACCGAACCTTGGGCAGACCATTTTCAATTTGAGCTGGTTTAGAGAGTGCATTATTTATTCTAACTTAATAGTCCTTTACTAAGAAAGTTCTTAATAAATGCCAAGGAATTTCCCTTTACATTGTAGTTCTCAAGTATTTTTATTACTCTATGCTTCCAAACCATTTCGTAGGCTTTCTATATCAATGGTAACTGCAATAGCATGACTGTTTTGATAAAAGCTTACATATCTCTGCTTCTAGATTTATTAGGTAGTCCATTGTTGAACGTGATTCTCTAAATCCAAATTGTAGTGGTGATAGTATATTATGTGCCTCCAGATACCATCTAATTCTTCTGCTGATAATTTTTTCCATAATTTTACATAAATTGCAGGTCAGAGATATAGGTCTGTAGTTGGATGGTGAGCTTGATTCTTTGCCTGGCTTTAAAATAGGGATTACAATAGCTTCTCTCCATGCATCTGGAAATATCTGTCTTTTCCATATAAAATTATATATATCTAAAAGGTACAATAATGCTTTGTCCGAAAGTTGTTTTATTATTACATTTGGTAGACCATCTGGACCTGGGCTTGAATTTCCTATTTGAGAGAGAACTAGAGCCAGTTCATGTCTTTTTATTTCATCATTGATGTGATTTGAATTATCTTCTGTATCAAATATTCTGTTGTTTTCTTCCATCTCCTTGTATTTAATAAATTTGCTGTTATAATTGTTGGAATTAGAATTTGCTGCAAAGTTTTCTACTAGAAGCTCTGTGGTGTATGAGGGTTCCAAATGTAATTTACCATCAGCATCTTCTAACACTATTTTGTCTGGTATATACTTTCCACTTTTTTGATTTTTTTTGTTTTGTTTATACTGTTGAACTATCTGTCTGCGGTGTTATTGTTGATATAAATTTTGCCAGGTTTTTTCTTACTTTCTTTTAGTGTTCGTCTGGCGTGTGCTCTCTTCTTCTTGTATTCAATTTTATAAATGAAATCAGGATCATTATGTGCATTCTTTTTGTACAGTCTTTGAGCTCTTTTAGATTCAAGTACTGCTTGAGCACATTCCTTATTCCACCATGGCACATTTTTCTTTCTGCGGCTTCCTGATGATTTGGGGATTGTTTTATTCGCTGCGTGAAGAATGAGTTTAGTAAATGTCGTTACAAGCTCATTTACTGATATATTTGTGGTATCAGTTAATTCTGGCATCTCTGTGAGGGAATTATCAATTTCTTCTCTGAATACTTTCCAATTAGCTTTATCGAATAGCCATCTTCTTGTTGATGTTATATTGTGTTCTGGACCAAGGGCTTCCATAATTCTTATTCTTATTGGAAAATGATCACTGTCATATAATTCCTCCAGAGCATTCCATTCCAAAGTTGATGCTATTTCATTTGAGGCTATAGACAGGTCGATATTGCTTGATAGTCCATTGCTACTGTTGAAATGTGTAGGTTGAGAGGTATTTAGGAGAATGAGGTTATTTCTATTTTCCAGCCATTCTGCTATTATTTTCCTCTATGATCATTTTTATGTGATCCCAGTACATATGGTGGCTGTTAAAATCTCCTAATATAATGAATGGTTTTGAAAGTTGATCTAACAGTTTGTTTAATTCTTCTTGATTAAATGTATATCTATTTGGTAAATATACATTACAGATTGTTAATTTGGATGGAAATTTTATCCTGATAGCTACTGCTTCTATATTTGTGTTCAATGGAATTTCTTCAGGTAGAGTAAATATTGAGGCATATATTGCTACACCCCCACTGGCTATTATTGAGTGACATCTGTTTTTGTAAAAGTTACAATACCCTCTGATCTGGGCACAGTGATCATTGGAGAAATTTGTTTCCTGCAGGCATAGACATATTGGGTTATATTTGTTTAATTACTAACTTGATATTTTCTAGTCTGCTGTAGTATCCATTTATATTCCATTGTAGAATATTCATTATTTGCTTTTAATTTTATATTTTCTGTACTATTATTGTGCATGCTTACTTCCTGAGGGTTGACTTATTTTCTTAGAGCTATTTTTTAATTGCTGTAGTTTTTTTGATAGTCGAGTGCATTTATTTTTCATTGGTTGGTTCATTTTCCCATGTAGATCTTTACACATGCTGATTAGGTCATCAATTTCATCTGTGTATTCTCTTACTATTTGTGTTATATTTTGATTGCCTTGAGTTCTGTCCATCAGACTACTAAATTGATCTATATTATGCTTTGTTTTCTTTTTAAATTTATTTCTTTTCAATTTCTTCCACACTTGTTCCCTTGTCCTGTTGTCTATGTGTTTTGGTTTCTTTTTTTTTTATCATGTTTTATTTCCTTCCATTCATCACTTGATGAGTTGCTTCAATTCTTCCATATTCTGTTTTTATCTTCAAGGTTATTAACATCAGGAAGTTCAAAACTGGAGGATTCTGTCACTGAATGCCCCTTTTAACTCCTTTGGCGTTTTCTTCTGTGTCAACTTCCTCTGTTCCTAGTGTTGTTTGTATTTGCTCAGTGATCTCTTGTTCTTCTGTCTTGTCTATTCCTAGTTTTGTTTGTAGTTGGTCTGTATTTTCTTGAACTTCTGTTTTATTGTTTGTTCTGAGAGTTGTTTGTATTGACCTGAATTATCATGTTCTTCTGTCTTGTTGTTTTCCTTGTCCCTAACCTCACAAGTAGTTTTATTATTTTGGTTGATTACATTATTTGGGCAATTCTTAGCAACATGACCTAGATTATTACATTCAAAGCACTTTAAGGTACTCTCACTGGAGATGTAAATCCAGTAGTTTGTTCCTTCATAATTAATCTGTATAGATTCGGGGAGTTTATGTTCATCTTCTGGTACTATGTACAACTGTCTTCTAAAACTTAGTACATGAGAAAACCCAGGTCATTCATTCCAGTTTTCATGAACCATATAGGGATACTATCTTTACATTTAATTCCCTGAACTTGTCTTCTATTAGTGAGTGAAGGATGACTGGACACACATTGCACTATTCTTTTGTTTCTTGTAATCAATGGTTTAATAACTAGTTTTGTGTTTTTAACAATTATTTCCTTCTTGTTGTTTATGAGGTGGTCTGCTGTTTGTTTGGAGTCAAGGTAAATACAAACACGAGCATTAGAAATACGTGAGATAAATCTTATTGTGGTCGGTTTGGTTATGTTCGACATGGCTAACAGATATTCTCTTATTTCTGCTCCTTCTATAGCTTCAATAATAATGGCCTGATCTTTTTTCGGGAACATTATGTTAGAAGTCACGTTGGCGTAGCTTTTTACTTGAGAGTTACCGTTGGATTGAATAGGCATAGCTAATTGTTCATACCTTGTATTTTGCTGGTTCGTGATAATACTTGCATTTCTTCTCTCATTGACATCAAATGAGATGCCTCCTGCATTTGGAGGCACTCTCTTCCTCAAATTAATGGTTCAACACTCGGAACGTTGATTCACTTTTCACTCGTTGAACTCACAGCACACAGCACACAACCGCACTGCTCCAGGCTCAAGCGCCGAATGTACATTAGTCATCTTTGTTCCTGCATGGAAAGCAGTTTTGGACTGTGGAATTTGCTGATCAAATAGCATTGAAAGAAATAGTTTTCGCACCTGATGCACTACGATTGTAAATTAGTTTTACAAGTGATTAAAATGAATGTATTAATATGGATTGAAATTTATTGAACGTCAAATACAATGAAAAATTGTAGTGCGCGGGAGTAGTCAATTCTCTACACGTTTTCTTAAATTCTATGACCATTCCCCTAAACCAATATACAAGTTGAAATATAAATGGAGGTAGAAAACGAGCGTTTCTGGCAAGAACTGATAAGAAAATATTATCTCCCATGTAATAAAAGCTATTTGTTAAGGCACATTGGCTAGAGATTGTGGCCATTAACACTCCTCGTGCTATACGTGCAGGACTGAACTCACTGCCGCGAGAACAAGGAGAAAATTAATTTTAATAACTATATAACTCATTGAACTCCAGAACACTTGCACAGATACATGTTACATTCATGTCCAGAAGCAAAACAAGTGACCATCTCAGCATTTTTCGAAATTTCACTTAATTGCAATTCAGTTCGTTATTTGGTATCAGCGAAAAGCTCCTTCCGTTGGCTTGCTTCTCCACACGCTGAGTGACGTGGCACCCCTCAGCCCGGGGCTTCCGAGGTGATGTGCGGGCGTTTTCCAGAGAACAAGGAAGGGGCGGGGCAGGGCAGCGTACCCCGCACTACCCTGCGTCTCGGTCGAAAAAAAAGGAACAGGAGTAAGACAATGGTAAAGGGCGGGAGAGGCGCATACGACACCGCCACTGACGTCACCGCCCACCGAGCCACCTCCACTCCATTACACGTTTTGTTTTGCTAACCGGTAACATGGCGGCGCACAGCCTTGTCGATTAACATGTTAACGCGACGATGCTGCAGGCTGCGAGGCGTAAATGTAGCGTCACGCATTGGAGAGCCGAGTGGAGCCGAGTAGCAAGACACGGAGCGGGGGCTGGAAGCGGAGTGGCTTGGGCCAGGGTGACAACAGTAGGAGGGGCAGGTTCGAAAGGTGGACGCAAGCAAGAACGGAGGCGGGGACGTGGGCCGGGGAAGGAGGAAGGGGGGGGGGGAAGGAGAAGGGGAGGGGCGATGGGAGGTGGGAGGGGTCGATGGGAGGCGGGAAGGGGGGGGGGAAAACGAGGGGGCGGGGGAGGGACGGAGAAGGGAGGTGGAGGCAGGAGAAAGAGGGGGCTGCGGTGATGAGAGACGGACTGCGGCCGAGGCGCGTGGGGAGGGCATTGGGAGGGGAAAGCGGGGCGAGGGCGGGCAGAAGCCGATACGTGGGAGGCAGGGCGTGCTGGTAGGGGAAAGGCGGGGGCTGGGATGATGGGGCGGGCGCGGCCAGGCGCGTGAGGGAGGGCGTTGAGGAAGGGGAAAGACGGGAGCTGGGGTGATTGGGGCGGGACAGATGCCGAAGCGTTAGAGGCAGAGCGTGGAAGTAAGGGAAAGGCAGGGGCTGGGGGGGAAAGGCGGGGCTGGGTGATGGTGTCGGGGCAAAAGCCGAGGCGTGGGAGGCAGGGCGTGGAAGTAGGGCAAAGCCGGGGGCTGGGGTGATGGGGGCGGGGCACAAGCCGAGGCGTGGGGAGCAGGGCGTGGAGGTAGGGGAAAGGCGTGGGCTAAGGTGATGGGGGCGTGGCAGAAGACGAGGCGTGGGAGGCAGGCCGTGGAGGTAAGGGAAAGGCAGGGAATGGGGTGATGAGGGCAGGAAGCGGCCGAGGGGCCTGAGGGAAGGCGTGAGAGGGGAAGGCCGGGGTGGGGGAGGGGGTGGGGCAGAAGCCGAGGCGTGGGAGTGGGGCGTGGAGGTAGGGGAAAGGTGGGGGCTGGGGTGATGGGGGCAGGGCAGAAGCCGATGCGTGGGAGGCAGGGCGTGGAGGCTTTGGAAAGGGCGGGGCTGGGGGGTGGGGGGCGGGGCAGAAGCCGAGGCGTGGGAGGCAGGGCGTGGAGGCTTGGAAAGGCGGGGCTGGGGGATGGGGCGGGCAGAAGCGAGGCGTGGGAGGCAGGGCGTGAGGTAGGGAAAGGTGGGGCTGGGGTGATGGGGGCAGGGCAGAAGCCGATGCGTGGGAGGCAGGGCGTGGAGGCTTTGGAAAGGCGGGCTGGGGATGGGGCGGGCAGAAGCCGAGGCGTGGGAGGCAGGGCGTCGAGGCAAGGGAAAGGCGGAGCTGGGGTGATGAGGGCGGGGCAGAAGCCGAGGCGTGGGAGGCAGGGCGTGGAGGTAGGGGAAAGGCGGGGTACGGGGTGATGGGGGCGGGACTGCCGCCGAGGCGAGTGAGGGAGGGTGTTGAGGTAGGGGAAAGGCGGGGGCTGGTGTAAGGGGGCGGAGCAAAAGCAGAGGCGTGGGAGCAGGGCGTGGGGTAGGGGAAAGGCGGGGATGGGGTGATGGGCGGGACTGCGGCCGAGGCGAATGAGGGAGGGCGTTGAGGCAGGGGAATGGCGGGGCCTGGGGTGATGGGATTGGGGTAAAGGCCGAGGCGTCGGAGGCAGGGGAAAGGCGGGAGCTGGGGTGATGGGGCGGGGCAGAAGCCGAGGCGTGGGAGGCAGGGCGTGAATTTAGGGGAAAGGCGGGGGCTGGGGTGATGGGGGAGGGCGAGCAGGCGTGGGGAGGGGGGCGGCCGAGGCGTGGGAGACAGGGTTTGGAAGCAAGGGAAAGGTATGAGAAAGAGTGCTGGGGGTAGCTTCGCTGGGGCTGTTGCTGTCGCCACGGTCCGACACGGAGAGCGGATGAACTGTCTGTGACCCACATGGCTAATTTTAGTGTCAAAAGCGCGTTAAGATAGCACGCATATATGTGTGGCAGAGGAGAGGTACATTGTAAGAGAGAGCGGAGGGAAAGTGTCATTCACACTTTTGCTAATAATGGCGGACCAATGTTTGGTGCACATTGATTTACCGCAATGGTTTCTTGATAGTGAGGGGTACATTGTAGTGACCATGGGGGGATTGAAAATTCGAAATATCGAAATGATGCGCCTTTATTTATAGGTACGATTTGTAGACAAAGATGTTTCACTGTCCGCTGACGAGAGGAGTATTTTCCAACGTCCTACTATTTTCAACAATTTTTCCGAAATATGTGAACATATACAATATGCTGTGTACAGGCCGAGAGAAATTAGCCTGGATTTTCTTTATTTTTGGGAAGTTGCACATTTATGAAACCACACTGAACTGATAAAACATCTGATTTACATAGAAAATTTGTACATCACAAATCTAAAGATTTCTCCAGAAAGTTTGCGCCTATCTTCACCTTTAAATTACAAGTGACCTTCGGATGAGCTAATTTTCTTCGTCAATGAATCTTTACCTACTCTCGAGAGCAATTACGATAATATGATTTTGCAAAATCATAATTTGCGAACTTCATTGCAGCATATTCAGAGAAAAAAGTCCTTTGAGAAAATTTAATTAATATTGATTAAATAGATACATTTTATCTTTTCTTAAATGAAGCCAGGAAAAAACTTTTTTGATAGAATTATTCATTCAAATTTTTTTCAGTTTTACTATCTCGCCAGAAGAGAAAGTATTGTAATCATGCGTTGGAAAACAGCGAATCTTTGATAAAAAATTCTTATTACTTAAATTAATTCCCCAACACCTTGCATATTCAGAATCTACATTTTGTGGGTTCTTTGTAACGAAAAATTGACGCCAACGCGTCCATTGGTCTGGCGTCAACAATAGCGCCTAAAACGTTTAACCGAATTTTTTCAAAATCTATATTTCTCGGTCAATGTGAAGAAACCAGGGGGCTAGGATACTGAAACTAGTATTTTGTTTTTTTGGGTACTTTACATCAAGACTCAACTTTTTCACAATTTTCTAAAAATGTCAACAAATTGATTAAACTTAGACCTCTGAAATGATGCTCAAAAGAATGACGCTTGAAAGAATGGCTATAAGTGTCATTTTCGTTGACATCCTCGATTTTTCGAAAATTGCTTAACTAAAAATTTTTACATTATCCCACACTACATCATTGTCGATAGAGATGTTTTTCGTAATCACATATGTTGTTTAAAGACAGACCATGAAATAAAGTCATTTGAAATTTTAAAAAAAAGTGAATAATTATCCAGTAATTTTGCATAAAATATAGTTAACTTTTTATTTTTAAACAATTATTTTCTGTAAAACGGCTGTATCCTTAAATTTTCTGCTCATATGAATCAAAGAACGGTAACAAAGGTGGTAATAATCTCATTTCCGGCGAAAATTGCAAGAAGTAAACATTCCAAACTTACAATATTAAAGGTAGACTTTTATCTTAAAGAAAATTTGTTTTAAAAAGCAGATTTAAAAAAAAAAAATTTTCAATAGTCCCACGTTGTTTTCTCGTAATTTGTGCTTGAAGTTGAAGCAATTTATAAAAGAACTTCAAAGCCCGCTCCAAATTTTGTCTTGAAATTTTTTCGATGTCTCCCTGTGTTCTTATAACGAAGCTCAATCAAGGATTCTTTTGCGATATGCAGTGAAGAAGTTGGGGTTCAAATTAAAACATACACTGGACAATATTTTCACCCGAAACTGAAAAACTCCAACTTCATTTCCCAAAAGAAGGCTGTCTTGTTCATTGCACTCATTTGGGAACGTCAGGTGAATTGAATGCTGTGCTTCAATCAACACAAATATAATTTTTTGTTCCTTCTGAACTGAAATACAAGAATGAGACTTGTTAAAGCTAATTGATTCCAAGATAGCATATAAATATACAATAATAACTATCGTTGCGCCACTGCGTAAGTGTCGCTCGTTCCTTTGCATTCCTTTTCCATTTAAGCAGTGCGAATTGATGAAACGTTTTTCTGAAGATACGTATAAATATATATTCGTCAGTTACTATAAATACCTCGTAATTTTGTGAAAACCATTTTTTCATATATTTATGACCAGGTTGAGCTCTCTAGAGAAAAAGTATGAAACCTAATATGTTAACAGTTCATACATTTTGTTTTGGAAAATTATGTACTAGGAGATCAAAAGTTTGGAGCCAAATATCTCCTGGAAGATTGGCTAAGTGGCACTTTGTAATCAGTTGAATCACGGGAGATCGTCGAAGCCATTTGCTATTTGTCTACGGATCAATGAAATCATTTAGATAATTGCTACTTTGAATGAACCCATAAATCAAGGAAATCTAAAAGAAAAAAATATTTTTTTTACTCTCTCGCTACAGCTTACACGGTATAGAGAATGTATTGTAATGCTACGAAATAAACCGGCGAATTTTCGACCTAAATTGCTGGGCTCTCCAAAAAAATGGATAAAACATGTCCCTATATATAGTTACTTTCTATAACACGTAGTGTAGTCAGAATCCGCGTTTCGTGGAGCCTTGATACCAAAAAATTAATTGACAGCAAAACGTCTCTCTGACCGTCTGTCACTCCTTCCGTGGTAAGCGCTAGCGCCTGAACAGCTCAGTCTAGGAGTATTTTCTCCAATATTGATATTCGACCAGGCTAACATCGTGACCCCTTGAACGTTATGTTAACGTTAATTTTACAATGTCTCTACGTTCAAGAAAATTGTACATTCAACTTTATTAATGCCGGGAAGAATATATACACAGAAAGTGCTTGATTAAAAAAAAACAAATTAGGACACGAACTCACCCCCAATTAATTTTTAAGTTAATAGAAATAATATAAATTTATATTATTAATTAATTGTGAATTAAGTTAATAATAATTGTAAATAAATATTAAGAGTTTATACTAGTATTTAATTGATTTTTACTAATTTTATTACATTCGCATAAATGATACAATTAAATGAAAAATTACTTACTTTTGAGTTTATGAAAGCTAGTCGAACTAAAAATAAATGTTTCCCCTACTTCTTTCTGTAGGTACCGGAACGCCGGTCTTTCGCGTTCCGTCAGAAATCAAGACTCGTATACAGATATGCATAAGATAATGATTCGTAGTTTCAAATGAATTCTTAATCCGATATATTAGATGGCCTTTAGCTCTGGATATTCAAATTATACGTGAAGTTATTCTTGCTAGGCTGTCCTGGTATGATATGCTGCAAATAATGCAAAAAGTTACAAATAATTCAAAAAAGTCTGTGATGTAGAACCATAAGTTTAGTCTTGTATAAGGAGTAATAGAGAAAATTACTGTTGCGGAAATCTAGTTTCGAGGTTTTAACAGAAATAAGTATTGGGATTCCCTCATACAAGAAACGTTTCTTTAAAGATTCGTTCGTCTCTCCGTCCGTCCGTCCGTCCGCGCGATCGTCTGTCGTCCGTGCGATCGTCTGTCGTCCGCGCGATCGTCTGTCGTCCGCGCGATCGTCTGTCGTCCGCGCGATCGTCTGTCGTCCGCGCGATCGTCTGTCGTCCGCGCGATCGTCTGTCGTCCGCGCGATCGTCTGTCGTCCGCGCGATCGTCTGTCGTCCGCGCGATCGTCTGTCGTCCGCGCGATCGTCTGTCGTCCGCGCGATCGTCTGTCGTCCGCGCGATCGTCTGTCGTCCGCGCGATCGTCTGTCGTCCGCGCGATCGTCTGTCGTCCGCGCGATCGTCTGTCGTCCGCGCGATCGTCTGTCGTCCGCGCGATCGTCTGTCGTCCGCGCGATCGTCTGTCGTCCGCGCGATCGTCTGTCGTCCGTGCGATCGTCTGTCGTCCGTGCGATCGTCTGTCCGTGCGATCGTCTGTCGTCCGTGCGATCGTCTGTCGTCCGTTTAAACTTTTAACTTAGCGTTTAAATTTTTCAACTATTTTTAAAAAATTCTCAACACTGTGCAAAAATGAAAATGTTTCTGACTGAAAAATACCGTAGTCTTATGTATTTCAACCTGTTGAATTAAAAAATCACCATACAAATGACCAATTAGCTCTTGGTTTGGAGATATAGTGGCGTGCCATTTTTTAGAGTCTATGTTTTCAATTTCAGGGAAATATTGTTTTAAAAGTCGCCCCTGACAACTCACGAAACATGACTTTTCTGACTGTTTGTAGGTTACAAATACAATTACTGTTGCAGTGACTGACAGTTTAATATTGTTTCTGTTATTAGTGCGCGATTTCTGGTTTGAAAGTGCATTTGCATTGCTTTTAAAGTGTACAATTTGTTCAATCAAAATGCCACGTATAGGTGTAAATTCAGTGAATTATTTTTTATACATCTCTGGTGAAATAACACTTTCGTTGCAGAAATGCAATCTCAGATCTCTTGTGAAAACTGCTTTTCTTCATTATTTCAATATGAAGGTAGGGGACCAGGACAAGTCAGGGGCTTCATATATTCGCTGCAACTCTTGTTCAGGACTACTTTGAGAACGGCCGAGCAAAAACTTTTTATGACTTTTGCTGTGCCTATGGTTTGGCGGGAGCCTTCCAATCATTGAGATGATTTATTTCTGCTTGACTCTACATATAAAGGCACTATTGTCAAATGAGAAAAGAGGCACCGTTCACTGCTCGAGTATTCTATCTGCTAGTTCTCTCTTTTTTTCCCTAGGTCTTGGGATCTTATCCAGCCAACAGCCGGTTACCCTTTACGTCCCGATGGGACGCATATTCGACCTGAACTAGCCCAACACACTTGCGGGCTCCTCTGATCTGGGGTCAGCAGAACGCGAGACCCTCCGCGACAACATACACAAAGTCAAAGGACAAACAACCATGCCCAAGGCGGGACTCGAACCCGCGAATCTTTGGACCGAACCGCTGAGTCGGTACTCGCTCTTAGCCACCTCGGCCATCCAGGTCGGCTAGTTTTCTTTTAATCTGTTAAAATTAAATATTTCCATGTATTTGATATCACAGAAACAGGAGTTAACAAAAAATTTTCTTTGTCTTATTCGTTTTTCTCAAACCAAAATTAGTAATATTTGATTTATAAAGTGAAGAAAACCTTTAAAATTTTTTTGTTAGCTTGTGTAATGACTCCAGATATTTTTATTAAATGCCCGCAGAGAAAGCAAAAGATATAAGAAATAAAAGGCGCAGGCTCAATTTCATTCAAATGTCTTGAATATTAGAATTTGAATTTTTTCGGTGCCTTCCCACAACTACAATATTATAAAAAGAGATGTTTTCTAAATGAAATCTGTTCTTGAAAGACAGTTTTTTCGATGTCATGAACAAGTTTCTGAATGGAAGCTTTACCGTAATTTTGCAAGAAATATTGGCAATTTAAAAGAAATTGGTTTCTTAAAAACTGCTCCTATCCAATTTTTTTCGGAATAGAGAAAAGTACGATTAAAAAATGGCAAATATCCTATTTTCAGTGAATATTTTTTCGGGAGTTGCAAAAAAATTTACATTGCAAAACTACAATAATTATTATATTTTTTTAATTAATGAAATTTATTCTTAAAAATTTTAAATAATATCACATACTTTTTTCGAAAATTTGAGTACCTTCGCGTAACTTTTACAAATTAAAATTTCAAATTCGTATTCAGGTCCTTCTTCTGTTTTTTGCGAGTCTTTCACGAAATATCAGGACACTATATTACTCTAGTAATACATTCTAGAGTATGTATTACTCTAGATACATACTAGAGTAATTGTATTCTAGTAATTACATTTACTAGAATAGTAATTGTAATTACTATTGTAATTACAATTACTATTGTAATTACAATTACTATTGTAATATACTTACTAATGACACTATACTTATACTTACTAATAATAATTACTAATTACAATTACTACTGTAATTACAATAGTAATTACAGTAATCACTATTGTAATTACTTTACAATAGTGACAACTGCCACTATTTTTTCTCACTGGGAAAAAATAGAGACAGTTTGTCACTATTGTGTGATCAATAGTGACACAACTATTGATCAATCGCAACTATAGATCAAAGCTGTGTTTGATCTATTGAATGTGCAAATAGATCAAACACAATGTCGTTTACGATTGTAGACATATGGACACAATTAAAATGATTCTACGGCTTTAAAACCAATTCAATGGAATTATCTGAACCGCTCTAGAAAAATCTAAGTCATTGGGGGCAGTAGAATTCAGTAATTATAGCATTGTTGAATAAATGCTATTCAACATGCCGTTGAATGTAGAGCGACAACGACAATGGCAACGCCGCGACACTGGAGTTTGAAATTCTCAGAATTACTTCTGCTAGGTGGATTTTCTGGCTGTATGAACGCCGTTTTTAATTGCCAAATTTGTGTTGATGTATTAGTTTCAAAAAAATTGTTTTCGCATCTAATTGGCTTCGATTGACAATGAGTATCGTGAGTGATGATAGAGATGTATTAACATAAAAGGCGATATTAAAATACAACTCTTAAAATTAAATCCTTACTAATGCGAGAAAGTAAGTGCAGTTGAAGCATCACTAGTTTCAAGATGTTTCACTTTTTGAGTGGTCCTGGGAACGAGGCATGGGACAGTTTTCAAAGAGTCTGAAACAAATCTTGTAAGGACATTACTGTCATCTTACCACAAAATGGAGGAAGGAACATGTCCCCCAAATTACAATTTTGTTAGATTCCTACCTTACCTCTTTTACTATAAATTTTGAAGTGGTGACCAATTAATATGCTGAACACTTTCAACAACCAATTTTGATTCTCGAAAAACATTATGAAGGAAAATGAAAAAAGAGTGTATTGTTGACTATTTTTGCTGAGTTGCCTGAGATGTTCCTGAACTAGAATAGGTAAGGAAAGCAACACATATGCGGGTTTAGTTAAGGTAAATGAGAGTATAACTATTGCAATACTTATCAGATACAATATTCGTTGTGAACAAGTAGAGTTGAAACCAGAGTCAAACTGACATTTTCGTCGTCATATTCGTGTTAAGCAATATCCACTGCACAAATCAAGATAGTTTTCAATCAGGACACAAACAAAGTTATAATTTGTTGCCCAGGGTAACAATACCTTGCTATTTACTGACTAATTCGAGACCGAAACTGGCACGTTAGACTACAGTTGATACATATCACTAGTCAGCACTCGCCATACAGTCTTCCTTTGATGACTTTAGTTAATCGTAGCGTCGACTTTACTTAACTGAGTTGTGGCAAGATTACCACAGGATGAAATAAAAAATAAAACTGCACATTGATTGTAGGGCACTATTCATACGAGTATAAATGAACGAATGTGTTAACTATGAAAATCTGTTCACACATGTAAATCGGAAATAAATTTTGAATGACACCTGAAACCATCAAGTTCTGTAAAGGGCGTTGCTCTACAACATTATAAGCTAGAATAGAAATATAAACTAATGTATGGACAACTGTATATTCAAGTGCTCGACAGAGATAACACTCTTAGATGCCCTGGAGAAAAAACTAAAGTAGCCATAAATAAAACTGGAAAACCTAGTTTAGTGTTTACAGACTGCACCTGTTCTCACGGAGTCCGTTAGCTGTCAGCCTTCAACAGTTATAAATGCTATTTAAAAAGTGGCATTGTTAAACTAATGTGTTTGGTTGGCCAGTTGCAGTGTCGGAGCCATTAGGGACTATTTACTTTCACATCCTTATCGAAAAGTGCAAACGCTAAGATTGCTCGACGCTGCGTATTGCCAAAGTAAACACAGTCACAACTAAACCTGGCAGCCAATGCATTTCTGCGGCCTTTTTCATATTCTGGCACGACCTCTACGCAGCGGTGGAGCGGCTGAGCGGCGGGCGTGCCTCTGCTCAAGAGGTGCGCCGTGTATAGCTCCTCAGTATCGGGCGCAGCTGGTCGCCTGGTGCCATTTCTCCATAGCGGCCGCATGAAGACGGGCTAAATTCGTACGTAACTGCCGGAGGCGGCAGCGGCGGCGGTGGCGGTGGCGGTGGCGGCGGCGGCGGCGACGACGAGCGCGAAAAGGCCAGAGGCAGCCGAGGCCGCAACAACGTGCCATGCCCTCCGCCCACACCGCCTCCACCACCACCACCACCACGCCTCTTGCGCACACGCCATCTACTACACTCAACTCTCTTCCGCCACATCCCAATTCTTACCCACCACAAATTACTGCGACATGGCATTGCTCTCGAGTCTACGCTGGGCGAGATACGATGAAACACAAAAGAATAGAATGCCAAAGGGCCAAAAGAAGTAGAGGTATCAAATAGGACAGTACTACTCGTATATTAGGGTTACGTAGACTTTACGTGAGGTGCAAATAGATCAAACACAAGGTCGTTTACGATTGTAGACATATGGACACAAGAATTAAAATGATTCTACAGCTTTAAAACTAATTCAACAGAATAATCTGAACCGCTCAAGAAAAATCTAACAGTCATTTGGGCCAGTAGAATTTCTATACAACGATATGATTTTCCAAATATGTCAAATGACCAGGTCAAGTACGTTCCGTTACCTGGGTATTTATTAATCATAACATATGAACCACGAAAAGGAATGAATTCTATGTGCTATGTATCCCCGCCCTAACCCACCGTGGTCTGTCCTGCCCCGTCCCTCCCACCCAGCTCTACCCTCTCCATTCTAACCGTGCCTCACCCCACCTCCTGCGGCGTCTGACCCTTTCCCGCCCTTTGCTTTTCGCTACGATCATTGTTGTTGCTACTGTCGTTCCAATTGGCAACTGGAAACAGGTCCATTGTTGCATACTCCGGGCAAACTTCCAATGCAATTCTGACTTTCAATTACTCTGAGTGTAACTGAGCTTTTGGAATGAATCAAAATGTTCAGTGGCAAAGTTTATGAGTTTTGAGAAACGTTCCATTCACTCTGATGAATTTTCTGATGGTTTTCGAGATATTTGTGAAAAACCGGGAAGCGCGCACACTTAAATTTTGCACTCAAAGGGGTAGGAAAGAACAGGGGTAATTTTTGCGAAAATTCATACAAACATATTTTCTCTTGTTTTGCAGTCCGTATAAAATTTCATTATGATCGCTATAAGAATGTACATTTGTATACAAAACAAACATATATACATAAAATAATTTTAGAAAGTATATTTAAATTATGCCCAACAATACAGTCGTCAAAATCTGTTTAGCCATTCCGGAGATGACGCTGGCTTTTGACAAAAATCGTCAAAAAGTACTACTTTGTATAATATCTCAATAAGAGTAAGCAATTATAAAAATGCAATAATTTTGAAACCGCGGACACTAATTTCCCTTAAGATTTCATAGACAAAAATCGCGGACGAGATAAAAAGCCATGCAGGCCACCAGAGAGCAGAAAAAGGGTTTCATTTAAAAAGAGGGAGAGAAAGAAAATCAGAAACTACTTTTTACCTAATATCTTCCAATTTGGAGCCCAATATTCACAACAGGTGTTAGTAATTTACTAAAAAGAATAATGTACAATACGTGTGTGTGTATTTTCGGAGTGACACGAGCAATAGAAACCCCCAGAATAGTTGGATGAACGTTTTTACTATGCCGGCTACAGAATCACTAATATTCTGCATCAGTTATTTCTTGGAAGTAATTGCTTACGTCTGTGAAGCTCATATGCACCGCTGAGGAATTCCTTCAAGTGGATTTCAATTCGAAATTACAATTCCTATCACAATATTTATCATTATATTACAATTGAAAAAATAGGTTTAAATGGTTAGACATTAAAGAACTAGGGTAGGAAATGAAAAAAAATAATAAGGAACGAGCACTGCGCGATGGATTTTTATATGACTTGGGAAAGGACTTTGAGGGGCAAAATATAGTCGTGAAAAGGAGAACGAAGATCCTGAAAATACATACGAACAGGTGCAAAAAGGGTGGCGCCGAAACAATTGTATTAAGATTTCAACAAGTTTCACGAACTCAGTTTTTAGAATATACCATTTCTAGAATATCCATTTTGCACCAAAGTTTGCTTCTTTAGAGAGTTCGTAAGAGGTGATTCATAGTACTTTATCCAAAACTGTTGTAGATAGAAAACTGTTAAACAATTGCCAGTACTGACTGAAGTTACTTTTCCCGCGGATCGCGAAGTAGAACGCACTTCGCCGGCGTGCCAAACTGCCCGCACGAGCCCGCACGAGCCCGCACGAGCAAACTGCCCGCACGAGCACGGGAACCTCGGTTCTCTGGCGGGCTCAGGCAACTTCCCCCTGGCGCCGACACGATGGCAAGAGTAAACTATTTCCTCAAGTCATAGAGAAGTGGATTTTTGCCCACCCATTTAAATGTCCTGATTTGCCTGCCTGGGTAGCACTTTAAATCCAGCGGGGAAAGGGTTGAACTGTTGCAGCAACATTTGAAATATAAATTTAACTTTACAGCTGCAGATTGACCATTGTTGCTGGGATATAAATTACTGGTGATTTACGTGAATGATATTTTAATATGTTTAATCTGGTTGACTTCCAGTTAAATGAGATTTTAAAAAGCTGTTCAAGAAGAGAAAATATAGATATTTCTGCCCAATCGTTTAAAAACGCTTAAAACAGTGGAGAAAAACGTGCTCATAAAAAAAGAGGTAAAATGTGGCAAAATGTAGTAATCTCACGAAAAGGTGCAAAAAGTGCAACATTTGAGTTTATTTTGCTTCATTTCATCCCCTCAAGTACGTATATTGAAACTGTGTTTGAAAACAGGTATATTTTTTAAAAGGTGCCGCACCTTAAATTCCTTTCTCTAATCATCGCTGATGTAAAAAGATCTGACAAAATGGAAAAAGATTTGATTTGACGCCTATGGCATTCAAGTCGGACTTCTTATGCACAGAAGTCAGCCCTCTGTCCGCTATCTAAATTTGGAACGCTTCATTCAGAATTCGCGATCGCATTGAGCAACGTGTCAGGGTACGCGTTTGGTCTTTTATATTCTCGTTTGTTAGGATAAGCTGGATATACAGAGCTTTATGTAAGTAATCCGAAAGTAATGCAGAAAAGCATGAATGGATTCCGACTGAAATACACATTTTGGGGGTCTTCGAAACCCAAATAAGGGTTTTATTTTTTTATTGATGCGTTATTTTTTTGCCTTCTATACGGAGCTGGATATACTCTGCATACATCGAGGGAAATTTAACAGTTGAAACATGCTACATGTTCTGTTATGGAGGAAAATAGGAAAATATGGAAAGCCGAACTGCGTCATGTTAACGTCTGGTTAATATTTAAATAATTAAATCTGAATTGTAAAAAAGGTAAAAAATCAAATCTTGTATGTATTACGGTTTTAACTGGTTCTAATGATCTGGGGACAAAGGCTCTCGGGCTACTTGTCACTGCTCGATCATAAGAACCCTTATAACGTTCTTAGTGCATAAGTAACTTACGAAAACAACAATGCCAATTTGTCAGTCTGTTGCCAACGCTCGCGGCTAAACCACGGGATTTTGCAGACCCGGTTGTTTAATCAAACTCTTCAAATAAATATTTAAATGACGTCACACACTTTTTTCAAATTTGAGAAGTTTTCGTGTTGTTTAGAGTGAAATTCTCGAAATTTATAACGTTTCACAATTAGTGATATACGAGTTTGTCTTAGTGGTTTGGTATCATTAAGTTGTTGCACGTATAGGCCATGGCAGACTGATTTCAATGGAGAAGAACCACAGTCATTACATTTGTAATTTTCAAAAATTAAAGAGATATATTTTTTGCCGTCTCCACCGTTGCATTACCATGTTCGTGCCTCCATCGGCCGTGCCTCCATCGGCCGTGCCTCCAACAATCATGAAGTACCATTAAAGCCTCACGGACCGCGCGCAATCCTTCCTTCCGTGTCCTTGCTCCCTTGTCTCCCCTTGTACAGACAGACACGCATACATGCACGCATGCGTGCTTGCACTACATTACCACGCATGTCTGGGAACATTCGGGAGCTTTCAGTTGGTAGCGGTTGGGTCATTGCCCTGCTGGTGCAGTTACCTGGAGGGGGGAAACGTAGGCAACCCGACATGTAGGTTGGCAGTACGAAATCTACAAGAACTCGCGTTCTTGCAGTGGAGGAACACTCCCACTTCCCACGATTTAATACGTACTCCATTTACGGAACTAATGGTCACAGCAGACGACGTACCCGCAAACACCAAATAATCAATGCATCCGTACATTCATACATGACTGCACCAACCTATCTTTCCATCCATTCATTCAACTCTGCATCCATTCATTCTAGCCCCCATCCACCAACTACACATCTATACATCCATCCATCCATCCATCCATTTGTTCATACATTCACTTAACTATTCTGATTCACTGACTCAGTAAAGTTTACCGCCACGAACGAGAATGTGATTTGTATTTCAAAAACGTTATTTGTTATTTGAATGTCATCGTGAATAGGCAACAATTCATCACGACATAATGGATGCTTTTGGCAGCTGGCAGCAGTGGCTGCGAATCGGGCAGCTGTCAGTTGGTGCTCTCAGACCAAATGTCGGTCAGCGAATGTCGACACAGCGGCCGCGCAGCATCACCTTACTATGCCTCCTCCCGAGCCAGCTCCGCCCGCTATCCGCAATCCACTGGCCACCGACGCGCGTGGCGTTGGGTGTGGCACGGCAAGACGTAGTGTGGCGTGGCGTGGCGTGGCGTGGCGTGGCGTGGCGTGGCGTGGCGTGGCGTGGCGTGGTGGGGCGTGGTGGGGCATGGCGGGGCGCGGCGCGTTCTCGAGTTATTTTCGAACCGCCTACTCGAGCACGCTCCCTCCGCTATTCAAACAGAAGACAACGCCGCAGATACTCCTTCGCATTATACTGGCAGCGTACGCTAAAATAAAACAGAACATCCTGGTCCCAAAGAGCTGTGCGCGTGCCAAGACGATCGCGCTCTCGTGTCGCTCTGCCGGTACCGGCCGGTCAGTCTCACTCCGTGCCGCAGCGGGGGGCGTGGCGGGGCGTGGCGGGGGGCGCGGCGGGAAGGGACGGGACGGGACGGGGCGGGACGGGGCGGGACGGGACGGGACGGGGCGGGACGGGCGGGACGGGCGGGACGGGGCGGGACGGACGGACGGACGGGACGGGCGGACAGGGCGGACGGACGGACGGGCGGGCGCGGACGGGCGGACGGACAGGACAGGGCGGACGGGCGGGCGGGGCGGGGCGGGGCGGGGCAGGGCGTGCGGGTGGGGTGGGGTGGGGTGGGGTGGGGTGGGGCGGAGCGGGCCGGGGTGGGTGAGGGCGGGGCGGGACGGCGTGGGATGGAGCGGGCGGGATTGGAATGGGGTGGGGTGGGCCGGGATGGGGTGGGGCGGGACGGGGCGAGACAGTGCAGGGCGTGACGGAATGGGGCGGGGCTCTACTACTAGCCCCGCCCCACCCGTCCCTTC
The DNA here is from genome assembly GCA_964035755.1 of Teleogryllus oceanicus. Classification (NCBI taxonomy): domain Eukaryota; kingdom Metazoa; phylum Arthropoda; class Insecta; order Orthoptera; family Gryllidae; genus Teleogryllus; species Teleogryllus oceanicus. The sequence continues at coordinate 169,758,399 of CAXIVR010000001.1, read as the reverse complement.
TCCGCTTGAGTTCGCTCGACCCAAACGAGCACAGCCCTAGACGTGCCTGACCACTCTCATCGCTCTCACCACAACGAGCCCTGCGTGGAGCATACCAGACCGCACGCTAGACACGACTGCTCTGCTTGGCATTCAATGCAGTCTGGAGGTCACGATGACATCCGTAACGACGTTCCTCGATCATCTAACTTCACAAGTTCCCAGTCCCAAATTTACAAGCACACTACATGTACGCTTAGAAGCGCTACAAGTACTTTCTCGCATTAGTTCTGAATTTGCAAGTTTCGAAAATTCCTAGGGATCAACGAATGAGAGACCTGCACCACTCTTTTAAGCGTCCCTTGTTTTATCCGCAGAAAAAAATTAAAGAAAACTTTGCAACTTATTTGGAATTTTTTTATAAATTATATTAATTACTCATTCAAATTGGGCAAAAACTCCTTTTTTTAAAAAAAATTGTGCATAACATTATTTAAAGAGCTGATTTTCAAAAATAAGTTTTTAAAGGAAAAAATGTCGATCTTCAACGTTATTGCTTTGAAATGTTAAATCGTACCAAGTTTCGAAAACACAGAGCTCCCCGGTAACGAGAATAGCACTAACGTTTCATCGTCCTCAGGTACATACGAAAAGAAAATTTTAAGAAAAAATGGGTGCTCTATTTAATAAGAAATTCTTTAGAACATTAAAAAATTGCGTGTATTTCTCACAAAATTACGGCAAAATTACTCACTTTCAGAAAACTGAACTCATCTTATTTCAAGAAGTGTCATTAAAGAAAAAAATCATTCAGGAAAATCTTCAGTATCGTAGAAGTAGCAAGACGCAGAATAAAACTTAAGCTATTTTCGAAACTAGAACTACCAAACACAGTTTCTTGCATTACTCTCAACTGCTCTGCAACATTATACACTACACGTACCTCCAAATTGTTTTCAACCAACAATTTTTTTTCCGACCGACAATCGAACTCTGTTTCTCCGACTGAACTCGCGGAAATCCTTACATCTGCGCCATGGAAAGGATCTGACGATCCAACTGGGGTCGAGGGTCTAATTGTCTCAATATTTTCAACACGAAATTTTGAAAAATTGAGAGAGATCAACAAAAATTACACTTACACTATTCTTTTACTCGTCCCTTGTTTTAAACAGAGAAAAAAAATAAATAAAAATTGGAGCAGTTTTAGAGAACGTTCTTTTATAATTTGTATTAATTTCAACTAGAAATTACGTGAAAAATTCAATTTTTATTTTCTCACCTTCTTCGTAAGAAGAGAATGTTATGTAATCGTACGCAAGAAAAGAGCGAATTTTCGTCAGAAAAAAATTAATTGCCGGGCCCTAACAACGAAAAGTGGATAAATCCAATTGCTAAATTAAGAAAAACAAATCCAATAATACGTGGTGTAGCCAGAATCCCTGTTAAGTAGGTCATTAAAACCAAAAAGTCAATTGATGCCAAAATGTCCCTCTGAGAACACAAATATCGTCTGAATCATACGTAGGATTTTTTCAAAATTGAAGAAACCCTATTCATCAAGCTCTTATTGAAGTTTCGAGATTTTGAAACATTCTTCCAAATTTGGGTGTAATTTAAATGTAGCATCAGGGATATTTTTACTTCCTCTTATACATACGTATATACCGAGTAATATACGTAGTACAGAGAAAGTTCAGTAATTGCTGCGGAAAATTTATTTCGAGATTTCAACAAAATACACGTTTTGGGGTCCACTGATACCGAGTGTTTTTTTCTCAAAACGTTCCTATGTTCGCCCGCCGCCCGCCCGCCCACCCTGAAGTCATTGACTATTTTCCCGACAAACCATGTACTTGTCCATGCTTGTGGGTTAGTTCCTTGTTCTACTGAGCCCTCCAATTGACTTTCTGTGCTTTTCAATTTATCAACATGAAATTTCAATATAATATGTACACTAACCATGTGACCGATATATATATATATATATATATATATATATATATATATATATATATATATATATATATATATATATCGGTCACACACACACGCGCGCGCACGCACACTTAACGGGTGACCGAGAGAAGTGGACAGGGCATGAACTAAAGTCATTGTAGTGTCACTGACCGGAAGGTCCTAGGATCGAATCATGACGATGGAAGTATTTTCAACTCTAGGCAGACAGCTAGGCTGTCTGCTACGTGTCCTGTAGTTATGTGAAAAAGAATTCTATCGGCCGGCTGCTTTGATCGGTAGCTTTGCGTGGTTTCTCTGATCAACGCCAGGCGAATGCCGGGGCGGTACCCTACCAAACGGCCCGCGTGCGATGTTTCTGTCTCATGCCTTGTCCTATCTTTATCTTTACTAACACATTCTTACATGCACCACACTACAACACATACCGGGAGATCGGTCGGCAGCTTAGAGCTTCTCCCGGCTGTGGAAAACCCCTCCGGTGGGAAGCACCTGGTTGGGGAAAATCCCCCTAGCAGCCAGTAGGTCAGAGCTTGATTTAGCCATCCAGGGCGGGAAGAAGCACTGCTACCTCCCGAACAAAACATGTACTACACTTTCGAGACTAAGAACCTTAGGAATTGGCTCGCCGGAAAGCACTATCAACTTAACATCTATCAGTCCGTCTATGGACAACTGTAGCGCCTGAACTGTTCAGCCAATTTTCTCCAAAACTGATATTCCCTGACCGAGATGAACGAACTGGTGACTTTGGGAGTTTTTTTAACAGATATTTTGATTCTTGAGTTTTTTTACATGAAGCAGAAATTCACCTTTTCATTTCTCCCAATTTTAGGTTTGCATTTTTAGAGATGTCTCATTTTGGAGTTTCATCGTATAGATGCAGATGTTCAACATTATCGCCTCTGAAGTTGTTAGTACTGTCAGAATTGTTAAAGCGGGCAGAATTTGCAGTTGGTTTTGGCGATTTGTTTCGTAAGTATGAAGTGCGATATTTCAGATATAATTCAGGAAGCTGAAGCTGCTATTCAGAGTTTACTTCCTCAAAAATAAAAGGATTCATAGGAAATAGTTTGAACCTTTTTTAAAACGGAAAAGAAAGAAACATGTAAATGTGGTAAAGGAAACAACTATGCTGGCTGTCGCGAACGTAAGAAATTAACCTGAATAGATACTGTGTGACGCATAACAGGTACATGTTTCACTCTTGTATTTTTCAGTCATATTTAATGTTTGAAATACCGAAATACTATACCGTTGTCATGTATGTAGGCGAGGTATATAATTGCAAAATATTTTTAAAGTATAGAAAATATAAGTTGTAATAACTCTTACTTTTATGTATTAATATTTGGAAAAGAAAGACACTGCGGAAAATCTATGACAATCGATATTTTAACATTCAGGTACACTTTCTTATTTTTGGGCAACTGATGTAAGTTTTCAAAAAACAATTTTTTTCGTATGGTAGTGGAGCACGACTGTTCAGGTAATATTTATGCCCATCATCAGAAGTGAACAAAAAATTAATATACATGCCAGTAAATAAAAAAAACATGATCTTGTTTTGAGTGAAGGTATTTGAAATAAAATTTCACAGTAATCAGAGATGAAAATATGGAATAAAACAAGTATAAGTAAAATGTATGTAGGAAGTGTGTGTGTGTGCATATATATATATATATATATATATATATATATATATATATATATATATATAATATAGTGACGGACCGGGGTTCCGATCCAGTGCATAAGTGAATTTATTAAAGGGGTCAGGTTTTTTTTTTGCGAATGGGCTAGGGGGTGGGGTAAACGATACAACGACTTCCCAGTATAATTATCATACACAACTTTATTTCAACGATCATACAATAACCTCGTAACTCTTTTAGCTTAGGTCCTTATGGCACGAATCACTGCCTTGCTTTAGTACATTGTGGCTAAAATATTCGAATATGATACTAAATGCAACCTGTTGGTCGTCCTGCGGCGTCGTTCTTCATGTCCGGTTCCTGCCCACCAGTCGTTCGGCGCCCCTCGGCGTTGGTCGGCTGATGCTTCGGCGTGTCCGTGGAGCGACCGTTACGTCGCTGCCTCCATCCCCCCGCGTGTCCAACCGCCCTCGGTTCGGTGTTGCTCGTCTCCGGATTACACCCACTGCCTCGTCTAGTCACCTCAAATATGGATTTCACTCATCATGCCCAAAATTACGATGTCACTTCTCACTTTGTGTTACTATTACGCCACACGATTCTCCCACCGGCTCTCACATCGCCATTCACAGTCTTGGGCTTCCATGCGCTGATCACGTTCCATATCCAGTCCTTGCCACAATTATTCTCGTCGAACCTCTCACGAAAGTATCGCCCACACTTTACTAATATATTTACTATTACGTTGTTCACTTACGAGTCTCTGATATCACATCTTAAGCATCCGGCATTAAATATTCAGCCACGTCCCGCGCGATACGTGCGCTCCCTACACTACCTGGTTCTCACTACTCTTGCTCGCGCCTCCCCGTCCGTTAACTCTCGCGCCATCCGAATCGTAGCAACAGCTTTGCGTTTCGTCTGGAAACGCGGCGCGTTTCAATATATAGTGACGTTTGGGGCATCGCCACAAACCCCACAACGCCCACGCATCATCGGCGGAGACGTGGAGAGCGAAGGTATAACAGAACGTCTGTTACTGATCGAAAAAGGCGCTACCTGTTAGTTGCGGCCTGAAGCGCGGCGGCGGTGCACTTTCGCAATATGGGCAGCGCAGTAGGGTTGTACCGTGATGTCACTGTAACATTTAAACGACGGAGCAGCGAGGAAAAGGCACCTTCTTGTGTGAGACGCCGAGGTGAGAAGTGGAGTGAGGTAGCGGGATAGTTGAGGGAGAGAGGCGGTAGTTCTGGAGGTGTTAGGAAGTGGGAAATGATAGAGTAGCGAGGCTACGTGGTGTAAGGAGAACATTATTGGAAATTGCAGTAAGAACTGTGAAATTTAGAACGAATCAGAATAGTGGCTGTGGTTGCGGAACTGTGAGAGTCTTTGTAAAGCATTAGTGAGGCGACGCGCTAACTAGCACACGCGGAGAGACTGGGCAATACGCGTACCTCGGTGTCGCAAGAAGGCGGGCGAAGGTAGACGAGACGTGGATCTGGTGGTAGGCGTTAAGAAGACTGGACCGTGGATCTGGTGGTGGGCGTTAAGAAGATTGGACCGTGGATATGGTGGTGGGCGTTAAGAAGACTGGACCGTGGATCTGGTGGTGGGCGTTAAGAATACTGGTCCCTGGATCTGGTGGCAGGCGCAAAGGAGACCGAGTGGCCTTCGGAGCGGCATTGAAGTGGGCTACGTTGCAGGAACGCCAGTGGCGGCATAGCTGAATTTCCAAATTTGCATAAAACTGAGGTGGGAGACAGGAATTAGAAAGGTAGTGTTGTCACCAGAAACCAGAATACCAAAATTTGTATGTTCGCCTTAAAATTGAGTAACGGCGAAGTATTTCATAACATCGTATGCCGGTAGTACATATCATTCCGAAGCTGTATTAAAGATAATTAATTTGTGTTCCTCATTTTGTATGTAACTGACGAGGAAATTTCGTATGTGAATAGCAGTAAGACCTGTAATAATGTGTGCTGGGAAATTAATTCAGGAAGTGTAAAAAAAATGAAATTTCATTCACTAGTATTTGCCAAGCAAGAACTCCGTGCACTGGTGTCATTAGGAAAAACATCGTTAGCTAGGCGAAGAGTGAAACCATAAGCAAATATTTCTTTTGGAAATTTCTCTAGAAGGTCTTGCCATCAGTGGTTTGCATGCGTTCAAACGCGCAGTCAGCAATTGGGTAGTTTTTTTGTTCTCATATTTTGTGACAATGTAAAAGGGTTGATTTGTGCAATATTTTAAGAATATATTACTGTTTCACCTAATTCTGTGTCTGGTTGTGTCTTTCTCACACCCGAAAGATCCTGCCTCCTGAGATATTCAAAGCTCGAAAGAGCATTCTTTCCGACGACTGCCACACTGGTGGTGGTGTGTGTGTGTGTACCTAACGGTCATTTGGCCGTTAAATAGAAAAAGAACGGAGATTGTCAATTCAAATCTGGCGCGTATAAGAGCGCACTCTTAGGGGAACGATTCCGGGTAACGAATCACCGCCGGTGAGAAGAGGCAGGCGAGTCAGAAGAGTGCAAGGAGACATGACGAATGGCGCGCACGGGGCTGTGTGGCGTGTGTGAGGCGAGAGAAGGAAATCGGAAACATCGAGGGGTGAAGGTGCGTGGAAGTGTTAATATGCGAGTAAACGAGAACTCGGAGCATCGGACTAAAGTATAAAACTAAAAGGCATTGCGTTCCGAGCGTCACTAAACAAGAAACTGTTAAGTGATGTGAAAACACGTGGTGCAGCGGTGTACATGGGTTATAAACTATTAGGATAAGGAGAAATCAACGGCTCCGAGCAAGTACATTGCCGCAAGAGGACCGAATTCATGCCCGGACTGTGGAAGTGAACGGTTAAATAACAGAATGTTTGGTACGGCACGACGACCACGCGGACAGCACGCAGTCGGCGGCACGGGTGGTTACCACAGCTCGGCTACGTCAAGGACATTAGCAGAGGCGGCTACATTCCCTTGACAGGACTGCGGGACCCTCAGATAAGTAACGAAGCTCGTAATACTCGTGAAAGTCGGGTTGAATTATTGAAATCATAAGCTTCAGAGTGTACAATGTGGGGAAGGACATAAGGATGAACAATCACAAATATTCACAGAGGGAGGGATAGATTGTAACGGGGGATTTGATGTAACAACGATTCCATGGACAACAATCTGCTAGTCAACCGAGAAGCCATCTATTAAGAGATTGTAGTAAACTTACGAACTGATATGTAAACCCGTACGATGTTTTAATGTTCTATATCGAAAAGTAATTCTCATGAGAGAGAAATAATTGTTACATATATATTGTAACGGTACGTCCTCCGAGAAAATAATAATAAAAAAATAAATAAATAAAATATTGGTCACAATTGGGAGAGGGAAGGCGTGCCGCCCCCCACAACGCGACCGCGCCCAGCCGCCCGCGTCCCGTTAACGTCCCCCCCCCCAACAGGCCGGCCCCCCGCAAGGCCGGCCCCCCGCGTTCGGGACGACGCCACCACGCCCACTCGTTTCCTAAAGGGAGTCCCTTGTTTGCGACCGCCCGGCTCCAACAAAAGGTTCACCCAGCTCCGCTCAAGTACTCAATAGCCTCTTCACGCTGCGCGGCAATTATTGACGCCAGTTATGACACCGGCTACATCCAACCTTCGGTTCCCTCCCCCGGCAAACTCGCGGACACATTTACGACTGCCAGGGCACTTTGTGTTCTTGAGACGCCCCGGAGCGTGCGACGCCCGCGACTGCCGGAGACCCCGTAAATTTCAATCCGCGTACGTGGTGCTAAATAGGCTACCAAAATTAGTTACGCACAAGTGTGCATACGTGAAAAGGACGGACCGGGCCCGGCACCCGTGATAAAAAGAAGGTAAAACGATAAGACCGGGACGCGAAGGCAGGGAAACCCAAATGTAACTGACAGGTCGTGCCGCGAGGAAAGGAACACCCATTAGTTACGCACAAGTGTCCATCCGCGGAGGGCGCGGCTTACCTTCGAACACACTGCTTATTGTAATATCAAACTCGCGGGCAATTGGCTCAAGCGTCGCCACGTAAGCAAAGGGCCAGCAAATGAGGAAGAGGCCCGCCGATCCGGGAGAGGGAAGGCGTGCCTTCGTCCGTGGGCGCGTGTGGCCCAAGGGAACTTGATTTTTGACACTCGAGCTAGTCACTTGGCGTTTGGCAGCCAACTAATTCACTTAGCATTTGGCACTCGTGCAAGTCACCTGGCAGTTGGCACTCGACCACTCCAACTTGATTTTTGGCACTCGATCAACTCACTTGACATTTGTCACTCGACTAGTGCACTTGATTTTTGTGGCCCGACGAGTTCATCATGTCACTCAGACATGTGTTCGGGAACTTGGTGCGTCAACCTAGAATTCGGCCCCGCATAACATGTCATGTTACGAGAACTATTAAGGTTCGATGCTGGAAGGAGTTCCCTGTCTAATTGATCACGAACTGTTGTGACCGGGGGGACGCGTGTCGAGGCATGTGTTCGACAACGAGCAGCAGTGGGCCCAGAGGAAGCGCGCTGTTGCGGATTTCCCGCCCGTGAAAGCGCCAAGCCGCTCGACGCCAGCTCCGGGGTATCATCCCCGCCACTGCAGACACCACGCCGCAGAAGCTTAAGATGAGTAAAATTTGCGCACTAAGCGACGCTCAGCCCGATTGCCGCGTAAGTGCGGACAGACTTTAATTCACGGAGCTGCAGCGGACGTGCCGGTAACTAGGCACGAGGGTAGCGGCCAAGTGTTTGCTACTTTTGTGATTGTTAAGCAGTTAATGTAATCAAAGGCCGCAGTAAGCAACATGTTAACACCATTGTAATAACTACTGTTGCATGCTATCACCATCATCATCCATCATATTGTTTTTTTGTTTTGATTAATTAAAGGTTAATTTGTTTAAAAAATCATTCCATGAGTAATTATTAACATGCATTAACCCAGAGAGAGACACCGATGTTACAATATATATATATATATATATATATATATATATATATATATATATATATATATATATATATATATATAAAGACAGAAGTGTGTTGTCTTACAGCGCGGTAATCTCTGAATCTACTGGATCAATGCCGATGAAACTTTTGTGCTAGCATCCTTTAAAGGCCTGGAGTACTATAGGCTATGATTTACAAACATAAACCGTAATATATTTTCAAAATAATTACTTTTCTGGTCATTTTTCGCTTTTCTTTACATCACAGATTCAAGAGTGGATCAATGTCAATAGTTTAGCGGCGCGCCACCAGAGGATGACGTATGAGATCTACTACTGATTTCATCAATGTCCAGTATTCTTAGGAAATTCATTGGAGTTTGAATAAGGTTGTGTGATGTCCCTGTGTGAACATTTGAAAGAAAGCCATAACTGAAGTGGTAAAGAATTTCAATGTTTATGCATTGCTCTTTGTCCGTGTTATATACTAAATGGCAAGAAATCATTGTGAGTTTGAAAGTGTTTAATAATTGAGGGAGGTTGAAAGAATAATAAGTACAATAATATACAGTACAGAATATACAGTAATGTACAATGTACAATATATAGATATCGTATGCAATCTGAACAACGTCTTCTTTTACAGAAATTTGTTGTAACTGAATTGTTTGACGAAACGAGTGTCACAATTGTCAAAACAGATTACAAATGCCAAGAGATGGGCAGTCTACTAAAATTTTGAATCGGCTACTCAGAGGGAAGATCGACTTGCTGAAGTACTCACTCGCCCCATTGAAAATAATGCTGCAAGAAGGGGGAAAATTTTAAGAATGGGGTTAATAATTTTCTAAGTAGTAGGGCAGCTGTTCATTAGGACTCTCAGTTTGACTATTTACACATTTCTTAGGTTCAAAATGGTAAAATGGAAAATATGTACATGTTTTCAGTACATCCAGTAACAGTTGTTCTTCAATATGCGAAGGAATTTTTATTAAGACAAATCTGTAAAGTTGATTGCATATCAATTGCAGTTGTATTTTTTTCTCCAATATGTGAAGAAGTTCAGTGCAGTGGATGATAACTAAAGAATGATCATGTATTTATTAAGACAAATATGTACTGTAGTTTTGCATATCAATTGCTGCCAATAATTTAAATCATCCATACTTTTCTATAAAAATAGGCAGCAATTAATTTAACAAAAAGTTTTTCTGAGCAAATAAATAAATCTGAAAGTTCTTTGTTTCTATTATTCAGCTCTCCTGTACAAATTGGAAAGATGGAAAGTAATTTGTTTTTGTAATCCCAATAAAAGTTTTTCTTAATATGTGATGGATTTCTGTGCAGTGGTATGTAATTTAGGAACTATCATTTACATATTAAGAATAATCCGTAAAGTTGTTTTTCATATTAATTGCAATAAATGGGTTTATTCATATTTTTAAAAAAAAGCAAAAATTAATTTGTCTAAAAATATTTCCGTTTAAGCAAATAATATCTGGGAGTCCTTGGTTTCTATAATTCATTTAGGATCTATAATCTCTATCACTTGAGATAAAATAATGATGCTAATATTGTTTTTGTTATGTGGTTCGTGCATTGTCAATTTATTATTTACACATAATGTACTGTTGGTGGATCATTAGTTTACTAATGTATCAGTTGTATGATGAATTGATTTACCTAAACAAATAAGTTTCGTACTACATGTTACTAGCACATAGGACATTAAACATACATATTTTTATCGTCTTGAGAATTATAAAAACTGGTAATTATGTTTCAGAATAGATACAAGTATTTTCATTTATTTTTATGATTATGATTCACCAATTACGTTATGCCATATAAATATTATTCCGGATCTACCTACTACCGAACCCGTGCACGAACTTTCACATGTTATACTCAGCTTAAAACAGTCAGTCCCTTCAAGGTCACGAGTTGGCAGATCAATTTCAAAACTTTCTTTATGAATACAATAGAAGAAATATAAAAATAGAATATAAGTTTTACAACGTAGCAATTTATTGATAATCTTGGTATATAATATAAAACTCTACAAAAATTATACATGTTAGTCTACAAGTATTTTATTTTGTAGTTTAGATTTGTTTATAGCTTTTAGTTATAAAGTGAATGTTTAGAAGTTGGAACTTTAAATAAGAAAAATGTTATTTGTGTGGGAAAGTGAGCGAGGTAATCCGGAAATTTCCAAATGGGGGTCAAGAGAAGACAGCTATCGTGGCGTGGCCTAGCAGAGCATGGCAGGGAGTAAGGCAAAGAAGAGATACAATGGAAGAGATAGAGGTAGGTCCCGCCGCAGAGCATTACAAGATTGAATTCCTCTTATTGTATAATAATTTACTATAATAAATGCCCGAGCAACGCCGGGTACTTCAGCTAGTCTTGAATATTTTCTAGGTTCAATGTACAAAATTGCATGGCAGTCAAAATTAGAACAATGAAAATATCTAGGTGATGTGGAGAAATTGCGTTTAATTTTGTGCCTGTGTCCTTAATGTTATTAATTGTTCTTTAATTCTTTGATTAAAAGCACGTTTTGTCTATCCAACAGAGAAAAACCCAAGGAAATCGAGAAAATTAAGGCAAGTAGGTACATTTTCTTTATCTGTTAAAAATGCGTTGTCGACAGCCCTACCATCTTGGATAACCAACCCAGAAAATATTCAAGATTACTCTCAGAGACATTACACATAAATCTAAAAAGTACTACATAGAAATACCGTACAGTATTTCTTTTAATAAGTTATACCGTTCCTAATTTGTCACAAAATGTTGCAAATCAACCATTTACATCCATTTTATGAGGGTCCAAAAAATGTACCGCCATACTCGTACCTATGATACATATTACATGACCTAGTGCCAGTGCCAAATTGAGCATCTTTTAATCAATATGGCCGTTACTTAGAGACGCCGAAAAGGTATGGCGTTGTCATAATCGGCAATGAAAAATAATTTTCTACCATTAGAGTAAAACATTAGCTTTGAACTTGTAATACAAGACAGCATTAAAAAATTACACTTTGAATTCAATATGACGTACAGTTTGACACGCCACATCGATATGGCATACAACTCCTTCACTTTGGCTATCTAGCGAACAATATACAAGAACTAGTTGTGTACTCATTTGCCTAATAGCATAATTTTTTTCTACACACAAAAAAAATTGCGCAGCGCAGTTCCGTCACCTACAGACCGCCATACTTGCGTTTCCCTGTTCCTCACAACACTGGCTAACGTCTCAAAAAGTTTTAGCTTTGAGTAGAGGCATTTATAGATTTGGTAAAATGCATACCAGAGTTACACAGTTTCTAAAATTACCTAATCCGAATCAGTAGAATGGACATTGTTTTAGGCGATCTTCCGTTATGATATTTGTAGATGCTGGAGCTACTTTAACAAATATTAAAAGACATGGTGGGTGGAAAAGTTCCAAGGTAGCTGAAGGATACCTGGAAGATTCGGTGAAGTATAAAAGCGAATTAGCTAGGATGTTCTTGCAAAATGAAAATTGTCCTTCAGTTAGAGTTGAGACTACTTCAATTTCTCAGAATATATCAAATTGTGTTTTTAATATAAATGTTTATAATAAATAAGTTAAAAACATTCTGTATTAAAAAATAATAAATATTCTTTACATGTGTGTCAACAGTCATTTGTACAATATCTTGCGTTCTTGACGCTCCCATGGTAATCGTCCTCTCAAATTAATTCTTGTCCTTGGCCGCCTTAGCTCACCTTTGTGGTGTATTGATCTGCCACATACGGGTTTTGAAGTGAGGACACAATTTTTTTTACCGCTGTTTCATACATATGAGAAGAAAATTTACAGAAAAAAAAGGAGCCGTATTTGATATAACTGTTTAATAAATTAAAAATGCCTATATTTCACGCAAAATTATTTGAAAACGACTCTAATTTTCGAATAATTATACATCATATTATTTCAAGATTTGTCATTAAACAGCATATTTAATTATGAAAAAAATCTCTCTTCCATATTGTAGTTTAAAAAGATATCGAAAAACACATTTCAACTTTTGCAACTTTCGAAAGACCAATGATTTGAATTGACTGATTGATTTTTCGTGTTTCTGGGCGCGTCAACTACTTTGGTCATTAGTCCCGTTAGTGTAGTGCATGTTTTTTTCTCGTGAGATGACGGTGATCTTCCCCCGCTGGATGGCGAGATCCAGCGCCGGCCTACCGTCGGTTAGTGGGGTTTCTTCCTAACCAGAACTCTCCCACCAGTGGGGCACCGCCCCAGCCGGGACAAGCTCTAAGGTTCCGACCGGTCTCCCGGAAAATGTGGTAGTGTAGTGCATGTTAGTGTTAGTGTGTGTGTAAGGGGAAGGATAGGACAAGGGAGGGGAAGGACAGATCGCGCGCAGTCCGTGGCCCGTTTGGTAGGGTGCTGCTCCAACATTCGCTTGGTGCTGATCGGAGAAACCACGGAAAACTACCGATCAGAGCAGCCGGCCGTTAGAATTCTCCAGACAGCACCTGACTTCGACCTAGCTGAAAAGCTAGTGTCGAAAATCCTGCCGCCGTCACGACTCGAACCTAGGACCTCCCGGTCAGAGACGCTGCAGTGACATCAGTTGATGCACTGAGCTACCGCTCCCGGTAGCAATGATTTGAAAATGAGGCCTGCATTCGTAAGCGTTCTTTACATTATCCGGTGACCAAATTTAATAGAAAAAAGTTGGTGCCAATACTGAAAATAATGTTGTAGCTTCGTGTAAAGTACCCTAAAAAATCATAGTTTTGTAACTTGCAGAACGTTGAGTCCGTTCAGATAGATATATGAATTTTCAGGGAATTTCAATATTAGAAAAAATCGACTGAACGATTTAGGCTCTTTATTATATGACAGACACACAAATCGACGAACGGCCGGACTAAAGGATTGACGGCCAGATGGAGGGATGAACGGACAGATTGATATACTAAACAGACGAAACACACGGACACACGAAACACGCCGACACACTAAACACACAAAACGTAAGTTTTAGTGACAAATGGCCAGACGACCCGCCACGGTAAGATTAATCCGACTAAAACACAAAAAACCTAGATACGTACATAGAAACATAATATACAAGCATTTGTGAGTATTGTGTTCTTTAAAATATTTAATTCATTGCAGTGTTATAAGAGTGTTCTGTCTATTGTTCTTGAGCAGTATGAGGAAATAATTTTGTGAGGATTGGTTCAGCAACATTTTTGCCGCCGAAGAACATCAGTTTCCTGCTATCATTGTTTACAAGGAAGATCAGTTTATAAGGAAAAATCAGCCTCTTTTGCAGTATTATACCATTACGTTTTTCTCCTTGTATTTACGAACGACAGTAATTCTTGTCCATGTTTTTATTTAGATATAATGTATGTGTCGTAAATTATAGTGTTATGCAATTGTTTGTAAAAAGTATAATTTTATGCTATAACCCCTTATTTTATACCTTTTCTCATTATTTTTCAACTTTCAACTTTCTTTCTCTTGTACACTTCCTTTACTTCCATTTTATTTCCCTTTTCTTGTTATTTTTCACTCACAACATATATGTCTTGCTTTATGCTCGGTCTTAACCGCCATCATAATTGATGTGTTTCCTGAGTTCTACTCAATAGCTCGATGCATAACAAGGATGATCCCTTGTCTTTAATCCCAGAGGTAAATGTACAATAAATACACTTTTATACTTTTTCACCATACTGCGTCGTATCAAAAAAATTGTAGTGTTGCGATAAAAATCGGCGATTTTTCGACAGAAAAACTCGTACTCTGGGGTCCTGAAATCGAAAAAAAAGGTAAATCTTATTCAAATATGAATTCCATTCTTTCCTCTAACACGTATAGCACGTTTTGTTGGTCAAAGATACCGAAAAATTAATTGGTAAATCGTCAGTGTCCACCTGTCAGAGTACGTCTGCCAAATTTGATAGTGTGCGTGTATGCATATGTATACTTGTGTGCACACTACGACGTGTATAAACACGTCGACACGAGACTGAAGAATGTACATACACGGTGTTAAAAGATGCTCTTCTCACAAAATTTGTAATGGCTCCATAAAGTACTAAATATTGTATTAGAAATATAATTGATGCAAATGATACTTTCATAATCGAGCCATCACTTGCAAAACGTTTTTCGCCGCACCGGCAAAGGTGACTCAAAGGTGACAATTGATGTCACTGTAGTGCCTCTGACCGGGAGGTCCTAGGTTCGAGTCCTGACGGTGGCAGGATTTTTGACACTAACTTGTCAGCTAGGTCGAATTCAGTCACTATCTGGAGGAGAGTTATAGAGGCCGGCTACTCTGATCGGTAGTTTCCAGTGGTTTATCAGATCGACACCAGGCTAATATTGGACCAGTACCCTCAACGGGCCCCGTCCGCGTGCGATCTTTCCTTCCACTTCCTGGTCCTTTCCACATCCCTTACTTACACACTCATATACACTACACTACCACATATGTCGGGAAACCAGTCGCGAGCTTAGAGCTTGTCTCGCCTGGGGCGGTGCCTCGTTGCTGGGTGAAGCCTGGTTGGGGAAAATCTCTGCAAGCCGACGTAGATCGGAGCAGCATCTCGCCATCCAGAGCGGGAAGATCACCACCACCTTTCACGATAAAATCATGCACTACAATAATGGGACTAATCTTAGTTGTTGACGCGCCTGGAATCAGTCATGCTTTTCATAGCACAGCTACACTCATAACACAGGATGTATTTCCGAACATTAAGATCAGTTTCAAACGGAAAACTTCCTTTCTTGTTGAATCTGCTAACAACAATACTTTTTTCAATCATCTACTGCCAGTTAGTGCTATTTGAAGGAAGTTGTTGAAAGGACCCCATAACATTCTGTGAAAAATCTTTCTTGTCAAGCTCCGCGGTGGGCTAGCTATTTGTGATATTTTTTTACACTAAATTATTAAATTTTACTTCCTATTTAACCATGCGTTCGACATACAACATACGCTCCTTACCTTTTGCATGTGGACGTGTTATTCTATACAGAAACACGATTCCTGGAAGTTCTATTAATTGAAATCAATTAATGTCATTTATTAGATTGATGGAAACTACTATAAATTATCAGCCTTATTCAACAATAAAACTTTAACATTGATTCATATATATATATATATATATATATATATATATATATATATATAAACATCCCCCTAACTGCTTCAATTATTGGGCGATTCGTCGTAACCCGTTTCCAAATTTCTAATAACATGGGCGCCAGGAAAAAGGTTAGGATAATATTTTAACTATTATTACTCTGATAAAAAACTGAATATTATCCCGCTAGCTGGGTCGATGGGTCACGTCAGAAATAATCGCTATTATCTATTAATAGCCGATTACCCGATCTGCCATCTATACAGAATGGCGAGGAATCTGAAAACAGAGATTTGATCTAGCTACTTATTAGCTTGAATTGGCCAATGAAAATCATTTTATCTTTCTTTCAAGAGAAACTTAATGTTTATTTCTATAATTAAAAAAACCGGTTCGAACCTTATAGGCGATTCTGGTCTTCGCGTGCTCTTGTTGGGGTTCCTCAAGAAGCCTTCCCTCCTTTTGAACTCCGAAGTCGAGTCCAATTACATCAATCTTCTGCTCTTCTTTAAAAACGAACACCGCCGATTCACCGCTTCGCACCGCTCAAATATTTGTTCCAGCTGAACTATATTATGTCTGATGCCCGTTCTCACTAAATATCCAGTGATTTTATGATTACACCGCAAAACAAATCTTTTAGTTCTATCTTCCGTTTATAGCAAGAAAATAGGCAAAGTGCCGTATCGTTTGTGAACCGCATACATTTATCAGTTCAAGAATGAGTTCACTCGCGAAAAACTCCAAGTCTTATTTTGATGCACAGCAAAATATTCGGAACTCGACACGTTCCCCAAATCTTAGAAGTATTACAAGTTCACTTCTGGTTCTGCTACGAAAATATTCAATACGTTCCTCAAGTCCGATTCTTGCTCTACCCCACGAAAATATTTCAAAGTCCCAACATGCACAAATTAATCTATCGACGAGCGAACAGCTCACCGTCACGACATGCGACCGAATGAATTTTTTCCTCCCTTTTAAAACCCAAGCCTCGCCTTTCTTTTATTTGACAAAATGCACAAACTTCCGTTTTAATAATCAGTCGCCTCCACGGTCAGATGAATGTTTGTCCTGTTTTCTATCTCATGAGATTTACTTTTCGATATAGAACATTAAAACATCGTACGGGTTTACATATCAGTTCGTAAGTTTACTAATAGATGTTTACTAATACGTTACTTAATAGATGGCTTCTCGGTTGACTAGCAGATTGTTGTCCATGGAATCGTTGTTACATCAAATCCTGCGTTCTTGTCTGATTTAAAAATGTTACATAATGTCCTCAACGGTTTGCTGTTAATAGGACTTAATATTTCCCACAACATTAATACGCGGTCGAGATTTTCCCTATCTGTGTTTCGCATGAAACACCTACTCGCGACTGACTATATTCAGCTACTTATTAAAAACATTCTTCCATCTACGAAGCCACCCTAATATGTATCTTCTCGAAACATGAAGTCTATTTAAGTCAAACCTTCAACTATTACATTAATAAAATTCCCAATTACAATTTACACAGGACCAAATTCTCAAATCTCAAGCTAAACATAAATTCCCGCCTCACTATCATTTACATAATACCCAGCCTATGCTGAAAATATGATCGCACCTCACCAACCTCTTACGTGTGTTCGCAACAATAATTTTCTAGAGAATGATCCCTTGCGTCTTTCTGAAAGATCACGGCCATCCAATGCCCTCTTGCACATAATGTGTTCGGGGCCGTGTCAATCTGCACACCAAGCATGGAATATTGAACTTTGTTGATCGTTGTCCTAACAACGCGTATTCTTTGACTTCCTAGTTTGCAAACAATGCTGATATAATTTGAACTAAACCCAGGGTTCTTCACTTATCACAAGTCAGGTTAAAAACATAAAACATCAAAAACTTTTTTCTCACATAAAATTAGAGACAATTAGAAATGAATGGAAATAAGCCAATGAACAACTAATTGTATGAATGATTATTATTATTAGTATGCTTGTTCAATTATCAATTTTATTAATTTTGGCATATTATTTACATTAATGAGAGAAGTACTAGAAACAATACTACTTTTTGCGTACTGGCGATCATGAGGTTTGTAGGTAGGCTGCAAACTGCCTTGGTTATGTTTAGCAGGACTTCTGTAGACGCTGAAGAAGCTAAGAAATGCGAGCGCATGAAAAACTAATGAGAATTCAACCGCCATCTCGGTTAGTAGAAATCCCTCCTGACCTCTGTACATCTGAACATCGTTTAAAAAAATTAATTGCCACGGTAAGTGGCCATGGGAAAACTCTCAAAACTCGCTTTTTGAGGTGTGTAGAATTTGTTTTCCATTTAAATTATTATACATCATATTACAAAACTAGCTGGATCCTTCTACTATTACAAATACGTTATCCACGAAATATATACACGAAACTTTCAAATATTACAAAACTAGATGGAACATTCCGCATTTTGAAAATCATTGTTTTAAATGTGGAAAATCGCTTCACTATATTACTGAGCTTCTCCAGTAGCCCCACACTACACATTAAAGGAAATGCAGAACGCCAGGCGCTTTGAGGCTAGAATACCGGCGCCGTCAGAATGTAAGTTTATATTTGGAATTGCGGCGGCTTGTTGCACATGTGAGAGCATGTGGGTGCGTGTTCGGCAGACCCCAGCACGTGCCTACCAGCGGTAACGTCGACGTGCCCACTGGCACCGGCATTGCGTCCTGAAAATAGGTCATGGGATACGGTGGAGTAGGCTTACGCACACAGCTTCCTGCAGCTCACGGTTTATTTACCCTCGTATAACACAAGCCACACTCTAGCGTTCCTGCGCGTTCAAAGAAGCGTTGTGAAGAAAACTCGGCTAGGTGTATTTCGCACGTCCAACGGACTGGCTTCGAGAGAAGAAAAGGGACACGGGTGACCCGGTGCACGACCTGTGTTTGTGTCCCTCCATGGAATACGAGACCAAGAAGCAGAGTTTCTTATTCTCATTTGTGCAAAGCCTGCGAAGATCGAAAGTCAAATGAAAGATTAGTGTTCACGGCTTGCGATGTCACGAGATCAATTTAAGCGTTGCGTGTTGTTTATACTAGGATTACCTTCAGTGTACCTTCAGCTCCTTTAAAAAAAAACCTTTCAACATGACGCCCAATTGTACGGCTAAATCGGTTGAAATGTGTGTGTGGAAACGTAAATAACAATGCATTCACTGTTCACTGATATAGGCTATGAATATACTTGTATTTTTAGAAGTTAACAAATAGTTTTTGTAACCAGTAAAAGTAGTCTGTTTCGAAAGTCCAATGACCAAGTCCGGTAGCGGTGAGCGGAAAGGCGACGACGCCTCACAGTCGAGTGCGGCGCTGGCTGGAAAGTCAAGTTCGTTCTCTGATCAGATGGATTCATGGTTTCCCCAGTCTGAGCATATCGAGCATGATCTTATCTAACCATTCCTTTCCCATCCCCGGGTGACATGACCATAGACGTTAAAACACCCAGAATCAATCCAAAATCAAGAAATATGGTACGAGAATGACATGTAATGGTAGGATTAGATTGGTATTAAACGCCTGTGCCATTTACAAAATATTTTTTTAAAAGTGACAAAAATTGCAAGTTGTATCCTCTTATACACTAGACATGGTAAAAGCTCCACAGTAATGGCCACAATTAAGAATATTTTCGATAGTATTTTCCCAAACTTCCACTGCAATGTGGGGTTTCTAGTTCAAATTCTTACACTGGAAATTATAATGAAAGTGACAATTATCATAGACTAAGGAAATTACTACCTTAAAATACAAAAAGGATAAAAATGATAGAAAATATGCTCTTTCTACCGAGTTTGAATTTAAATAATTGCATTAAGGAACTGTAATATTAAGGTAGGTTGAAAACATTTGTTTTGTTTCTTAAACAAATATCAAATTTACGCTAATTTTTACAGGAATGGAAAGAGCTAGGAGTTTTGTTTTGCATTCACAAACAATATTATGTTTGGACATTACGTGCTAAATTTCAATTTTCGTACTTGAATACTGAGGAAACTGTACGCCAAATTGGAATTTTCATTGACACTAATTTTGTTTCAACATTTTACCACATATTGGGTAAAATCTCGTACGTCTCCGATGAATAATCAAATCAACTTTTTTAGAAGCTCCAGAACGTGTCTTTTCTAATTACATAGGTTTGAAAGAATTTCTAGAAGGTACTTTCCTGTAAAATATTGCTGAATATACCCTATTTGGTGGCTAAATAATCTTAAATATCATTTAAATATAAATTCTAACCTTACTTTAAGAAGTGATGGTAAGATGGAGGCTAAAATTATTCATTGTGAAACGTAATGATATTAGGAGACAAGTTTCCCTTTTCTTAATCAAATATTAAGGAAATTATCCAACAATAAAATCTTGAATAGTTTTCTTATTCTGTTTTTTCGGAGAATTGGCTCCAATGAACGCACTGTGAGGACCCGATGAACCCATACAAAACAACTAGGTACCTACTATAAAGCAAACAAAACACTGGAGGCGACATGAATTAACATGTCTGTCGCCTTGCATGTTGAGAGCGATCAAGAGTATAGGCTCTTAAATTTCCCTGCATTCACACAAAATAGTCGTTTATGCAATTAGTTTATAATGTTAAGCTTTATTGCATAAGTACATGTTTTGATCTGTCCGAGAAAACGGTGGTCGGCTGTTCCATTTACCTCCCCCTATTCTCTCGCTGCAATTGACTGAATATGTGGCGATGCAATTATTCGTGTAGTAAAATCTAATACGTCATCATTTGTGCCGTAGAATTCCCGATTATCAACGATTTCTTGCAACAGAAAAGGTGGTTTATAATGCTGGAATACAAAAAAAGTAAACAACTTGAACGAAAGTGTATTTGGCGTAAATTTATGTAGTATATGACTCAGTGTAGGGATCACAGAATTTTGAAAATGTGCACAGAATTCACTTCTCCCCATACCACGTCATACGCAGTTTCAACCGTTTTTTGACGTAAAATAAATTTTAAAAAATAAATAAAAAACTCAATTCAAAATGGCGGACTCCGCTCCCATCGGTCTCGTCCTCGTTAGATACATAAATAACGATTGTTACAATTGGTTTCATAATAATAATAATTTTCATTGTAATTTTTGTTATTATATTATACGGAAAAATTTTGTTGCTTGGTATTGCGAGTCGACACTGTAGGATAACATTATAGGTCGTTAAAAGACATTGGTAAAATCATTTTCCAACTGTAAAGAACGTGATTTAAAAGAATAATTTCAAGAGAAGGATATTTTAGTTACAAACATGTTAATTAAAACTTATAGATTAAAAGATTAAAAAAAACATGTTAGTTTCGCTGGTACCAGTGAGCACCAGTTTCACACAAGCTAAACGGTCTTTGTTCGTTTCATCTATGGCCAGAGGTAGAAGAAAATAGTCTCAGCTTCCGACCACCTATTTCCACCCGTCTGCACTCTGTCGAACAAGGTTTTTGTTTCTTCCGTACGTCTCGAAACGGGTTGGTTTCCTCTTGTCTCTGGCAGGTGGCGATGCGGAAAATTTCCAATTAGAGCTCGACTTTCAGCAAACTTTGATCTTGTGCGATGGCGCCCGGGACCCTGAGCAGTAATCTAATCGTTTGCTGAGCTCATCATCGCGCGCAGCGGGCGGGCGGGCGGGCGGGCGGGCGGGCGGGCGGGCGGGCGGGCGGGCGGGCGGGCGGGCGGGCGGGCGGGCGGGCGGGCGGCACCAGCCGTCTTGGGGATTCGCTGCTGCTCCTCGCAGCACCTTCAGCCTCTAATCAACGGCGACAGCAATATCTCCGAAAGCTTCGAGAATCGCGGAGGTCTGCTCGAGACGAATATGCTATGGCGAAACTGCCATTCCTTCCTTTCTTCGAATGAAACTTCTGGATGGGCCACAATGGTTCAGGGATTGGGGAGAAGGAAAAATGAATAATTTCATTATGAATTATGATTATGCCTATTTTCACTGTATTATAAATATATGATTCCATAATAGATGCGATTAAAAGCTTTAAAAAACATTCACAAAACCAAATTTTGCAGTATACTCCTTTAATTTTTATTTTATTTAAAAAATAATTACAAAATACAACAAAGACAAAATCAGTGTGAACTTAAAACGTTAAACGACAGGATATTGACAAAAGATAAACCTATTTTTATTATGTATTTACTTCTAGAAAATTTATATTGAAAATTGAATATTCTTTAAAATGCATTTTACCGCATAATGTTTAGTTTCTTGTTAAAAAGAAACACTAAAAATAGTTTTTTTGTAAGAAGAGGGGTGGGTCTCGCAATTAAGAATACAGATTTTGGTTCACCATGTTCAATATCTCTGCGACTGATAAACAATTCCCCCCTTCTATATATACTCCATTATTTGCAGATAATACAGCAATTATTTCTACAATTTATGACCCTGAACATTTACTTTTCTAGAAAACATAGCATATTCAAATAAACTAAAATTCACGTCGTACAAAAGCGTTCACTCTGTCGGTCAAATTATTATCGGGAACTAAACCATTTCTTGGCACTCCCTGGTTGGAACGGCTCAATACTCGTAGGTCTGCTGGAGATTTGGGAAGGGGAGTTAAGGGCTCACGGCATGGTGACATGGCACTAACCACTAAATAAAAATAAATAAAACTATTTAAAACATATTTAAAATTGCCGCTTTCAAAATAAGGTAAAGTGGGAAATAATACCATTTATTTCCTATTTATTTACCGTTAAACACTGAGTGCGATGTGCTATGCGAGAGATGCTATGTCCGTTTTCTAGGGCTTTGGAAAGCAAAATCTCTTACACTATATTACATAGAACTATATATTCAGGGAACAATGAGCATTTTTCGTCAGATTTGTTAATAATATATTATTTACCGTGTAATAAAAATTATTTTCAATGGTAAATAAACTATAGATTTTGAATCCTACCTACCATTCATCTCGCGCCTACCATTCATTTCCAATGCAAACAAAGTTACTTCAACATTAAAATATACCGACATCGCACTCATTAATGAACAAAATTATCAAAATAAAATTTATTATAGAAAATGTTGATATTAAAGTATTTACAGAACGTATCGATTAACACGGTTTAATTCTGTTTATTGTAACATTTTGTATTGAGGCAATTTGGTTTTATAAAGAAAGTACCTTTTTTCATTTTCTCGATTTCTCTGTCCGTAAATATTTAATAAAACGAGACTCTGAGAATATCACTGAAGAGCAGAACCTCTTTTAATAGGGACATTTACGCTTGGGAGCTGCAGCATTTGACAAAATATCGTCGAGATTTTTCGAAAATGCGCAATTTTGAACACAAAAATTGAGACTTCCAGAAACTTCAGAAGAAATCCGTTGAAGTACGTGGTAGGAAATGCATTAAATTATAAAGTACACTTTTGTAGTAAATATTAACGACGGGAGGTACATTTAAAAAAAAAAGACATGTGTAATTTTTTGAAAACCGATACGTCTAATCAAATTGGGGCTCATGTCATGTCAATAAGTGCTTTCAGCCTCTATACTAACAAAAAGTTAAAAGAAAAAATGGAGTATTTTTTTTAAGAAATCTTGTTTAAATATTTCTTAATTGCCCTTTTTCACTCAAACTATGAATGTTTTCAAATAATGGGCAAGATAGAATTATGAATAACATTTAGAAAATTCGTATGCATGAGTAAATGAGAAAATTCGTATGCAAACTAAAGCAGTTGTTTGCGGGGGTCCAAAATATTTGAAAGGTTTGGACGAGTCAATGTTTTGAGAAACCATCACTTTTTCAATATCAGGGGATCCCAAAACGTGAATTTCCGTTAAAATTTCTACATCTACTTTCTGCACCATTAAATAACTTTCTGTAGATTACACATACAGGAGGAGTCATTTCAGCTGTTAAAAATATATCAGCTAATTAGGAGTAATATTAGCCATAAATAATTCCTTCGATGTTTTGGTCTCAGAAGTAGATTCTCGTAGAAAGTGCATCCTTTTTTGTGCGAGTTTTGTATTTGGTCAATTTCGTTGCAGCGTGGATGTCACCGCAATTTTATGAGCATATCCAAGATTCGGTGAGCTGTTGTAGACTCTGTAGGTCATTGGCGTCATTTGTGAAGAGGATAATATTTTCCTCTAACTGAAAATAGCGATATTGAAGCAAAATATTTTATATACAGAAAGATCAGTTTCATGTCTATTTCGTGGTTTTCTATCTAGCTAACTGACTGATTCTCTACAATACGTAGGAGTCGTAAAAATTTCAGGAAATTGAACCGTTACTGCTTTAAATATTGCAAGTGAAGATTAGAGAAAATACTTGGAAAAAGTGCGCATTGTTTCTCTCGAGCGGCCGGGGAAAATCCGCAGGCCCAAGAAACCCCAGAAAGTCTGAACCAAAGCTTTCTTAAACCTAATTTTTGGAAATGCCTTTCTTTTTATACAATTTTAATAATAGAAATCAAGTGTATGTACCTTTCCCTCTAAATAAACGGTAACATACTCCTTATTTGCTACTAACATGGTAAATAACAATAAAATCATAAAGAGAGGGATTGTGAACATGTCACCTTTTGAATGAAATAGTAGTAGAATGAAATAGTAAGACATCAGCAGAAGTGAAGGGACATGCCAAATTTTGAATGAAAATGCTAAGAAATTAATGTACAAATTTCAAAGTATACATGTCCTGGTTTGTATGAAAACAGTAGTTTTAAACTGAATTTATTAGGAGACATGTCGTGTTTTCCGAGAAAATCAAGGTCTGGGGTTATAGAGCTCATCAAAATTAATACAAATCTCAGTATAACTCAGTTTTGGTCAACGATGGACATGTCATATTTTGAATGTTTGCTCCGCAAATGGTGGTGGAAACTTAATCAAATTGAATTTTATAATTTACAATCTTCCTAGGGATATAGGCATTGATTTTTTTAATGTTATTTGAATACTTAGAAGGTTACCTGGGGGCCGGAGACATTGCCAATTTTGCTCTTTGTTTTTCTTAGAAGCGTCTGAATTACTGATTGATTGTTGCAATAATTCTAGGGAATGGCTCACGCCGCTTTAGGGAGTCACGTGATGACACTAGACGGAGAAACGGTGACTGGCCAGACGGAAATCAGAACGGTTCATGTTCTCACAAGATGAACATGTGCAGCGTCTGCTACGTCTGAGGATGTATCCATATATTTTTCAAGCCTTTCATTTATGATTGAGCCTTTCATTTATGTACTTTGGTTTAATGGGTGTGACTTTGTATATTTTGCTACCAACATAGGGCTTTCGAATGGTAAGTGCGATGAATGATTTAATATGTTTAATTAGTTTGACATTTTTATTGTACCGTAGATTTATGACATATTGTGCCCTTATTTATTTTGGATAATTTCATTTTAATGTGCATTTTATATAAATGACACATATTCGCAGCGCTTATATGTGGGGACGGACTGTACAGGGAAAGCGCAAATGAAAAATAAAGAAATGTACTCACGGTCTCTTTCTCAACGACCTTTTTAATCTTCTCTTCACGAAATATCACGGCGCACTGTTGTTCCGTGATATCGACGTTGCGTAAAGAAAATCGAGCATAAATAACACTACAAAAGTGTCTCGTGGCTTAGAGCAATGTCGCTTGCCTTTCACAAAGAAGGTCCGGGTTAGATTCCTGGTCCAGCTCATGTGAAATTTGTTCCAACAAAAAGAGTCTGCCTGCTTCACCGGAGCTAGTCCAACCCCTGTGAAGTGTCCTAAACCATACCCCTTTTCTAATTCCTTCCCAATTCAGGCCGTTGGGTAGTGACGCAGGGGCGCGTGGAGTAAGAGGCGCGTACGCGGAGATGCTACCTGGCGGTCCTCTTGACAACTGACAGACGCGACATAAATAAATATTAATGGATGATTATTCCGGAAAATGCGCTCAATGTTCGATCAGGGGCTAACAGACGCGTTGTGTCGATTAAGATGATAAAGACGCAACAAATTTTTAAAAATGTCTTGATATTGCACAGATAGGAGAGGAAAAGTATTGTTAAGAGGATGTGAGAATAAATTAAAAACATTGTGAATAATGCGAACTCATGAAGAATTAATAAATTTGTCTGTTACTGAGTTAATTGTACAGGTCGGGGAGTACCGACTAAGCAATTTAAGGACACAGACGCGCGCGCGCACCCCCCCCCCACATACACGCGCACGCACGCACACACACGCACACACGCACACACACACACACACACACACGCACACACGCACACGCGCGCGCGCGCAGCCCAAAATTCGCTTAATGTTTTCAGAGAAATGTTTCCGGAAAGTCTCGACTCTTTGAGGGGTGATGTAGAGTGGCCTATGCGGTCACCCGATTGGAACATTTGTGACTCATTTCTTTAGGGATATCTCAAGGAAAAGGAGTTTAAACATCACTCTCACACCTCACCTAAGGGAG
The DNA here is from genome assembly GCA_964035755.1 of Teleogryllus oceanicus. Lineage (NCBI taxonomy): Eukaryota > Metazoa > Arthropoda > Insecta > Orthoptera > Gryllidae > Teleogryllus > Teleogryllus oceanicus. The sequence continues at coordinate 169,732,157 of CAXIVR010000001.1, read as the reverse complement.
CGGATTATTGAAGAAGCTATCGCCATAGCCCGCGATCTGTGACAACGAGCTGTTCAAAACTTCAGAGATCGTCTCCAACAGTGTATTGCTGATAACGGCCACCATCTTCCGAATATTATTTTCAAAACGTAATGAATATAACGTAACGTAATGATATGTAACACCAACATTTACAGCGAGTCTAAAGTAGGTGTAATAGTGACCAGTTTTGTCTATTAGCAAGTTAAAATATTTAAATTCGTTACATTTCCCAATAGAAAATGTAAATAGTTTGTTAACTTAACCCATATTTGCCCGGTGTTCCATTATTGGAACAGCCAACAGTGGATTTGTCTTTGACTCCTTATTGCGGAACGCACTTGGAGACTTCATTATAATACTAGAACTTAAAACATAGGGATCGAATTTCCTGATGGTGCCAAGAGTTGATTTTAGTTCTAGATTGCACTCAGAACGGAGAGTGTTTATTGAGTTGTCGTTTCACTGCTCGCACTATGAGTGATACAAGGTGAAAAAATCGTATTACATTTTTTCTTTAAACTTTTGTTCCTATGAGAATAGTTAAATGACATTACATTTTTATCAGTAAAGTCAAATATCTTTAAAATATTACAATTTAGCTGAGCTGGAAAAAATTTTTCTAAAATGTTCCAATATTGGAACACCAGGCATGAATGGTACCATTAATTATTATTTCAAAAATCATCTAATATATTTTTCTTCTTAGATTATTAACAACAGAACAAATAATTGCAATTTTGGTGGAAGATAATGTTTACTTCAGTGCATTTATCTTTATAATGCCTCCAGACGATGTATCAGTGAGGAGGACAGCGGGGATGAAGATAGGCAGCACACTGAAAAACCTGGAACCCAACTTAGATCAGAAAGTGAGGCACTAATTATGCGATTCAGTGAAACTGAAAGACTCACATCTGAGACAACTAGAGAGTAATATTGGCTCTGGACACTATGATGAGTGCATTCATGAGAATATTATCATGACACAATACTAGCAAATGAATATATTTCGCATATTAACTTCTGAGGGATTCGATAGTACAAGACACTGGATTTCAATAACCACAAAACAAGGATGATGTGCGTGTAAATAGAACACAAATAATCAATTTCAAAAATTTAAACACAAAATTGCATGAAAACTATTTCATACTCCATACTAATTATTAACTCTAATTTTGATATAGAAAATAACCAAATTGTAGTATTTTTTATATTTTAAATAAAGAAAAAATATTTTAGATGTGACCTGACTTGTTGAAAAACTCTGGACCCGTCTGTGCCTGGTGTTCCAATATTGGAACAGTCCATATTTTGAAAAAGCTAACAGAAAAAATTACAATTTTCATTTAGAACATAACTATATATCACCTATATCATATTGCTAAAATTATAATTATGTAAAAAATAAATAAACTCGGGCATAAAAGGGTTAAAAATGCAAAATAATGGAAATTACAGTAAACCGAAATTACGGCCATATTATGATTGTCCCATTAAAATGACTAAGAAATTGCCTTTGGCGGGGATTCCCAGTAAATACGTTCGAAGATACTTCGGTTTTTACTGTCTCGACCCTAAGAACAGAAAGACTGTAATCGTGCACCGGAAAACGAAGAATTATCGAAAAAACAAATAATCGTCCGGCCGTGGTAACGAAGAAGTGGATAAACTTTGTTTATATACATAGAAAATTACTTCCTCTAACATGTTGTATAGTCAGACTCATGTTTTGTGGGTCCTTGATATCGAAAAATCAATTGACAAAAAAACGTCCGGCCGTCCGTTCGTGGTCAAAGTCTCGAAACCGTTCACTCGATTTTCTCCAAATTTTACATTCCCTGATCAATTTAAAGGAATTCAAGGTCCTCTGTGTTTGTAAAGGATTCTTTGATTTTGGGGAGATACTTTAAATGAAGTCTCAAAAGTTTCAAAATGTTCTCAAAAATAGCCCCAAAATTTTAGATTAAACTTTTCCCACGAATAGAGTAATGAACGCTTAAGATACTGGTGGAATATGTAGAAATCCTTGATTTTCGAAAATTACGTTAAATTTTTTTCGGCACCTTCCTACAACTACAATATTGAATATAAGCGATTTTTTCCTCAATAAAATCTGTTCTTTAAAGACGAATCTGGAAGAAATGTCATGTATAATTTTTCCATGGGCCATGGGGATGGCCATGAGGCCTCCTTTGGCACAAAAATTTAAAGTAAAATAAAAATAAAATAATAATAATAATAATAATAATAATAATAATAATAATAATAATAAAACGTTTTCCCGTATCTCTAAAGAAATATTTTTTCCTATTATTATCGGTCGTTTCCAGCAGTATCAAGCATAGCAACGTAGTGTTTTAACAGTGAGTGAACAAGTACCCGGTCAGGGAACAGCACAAGTTTATGTTGTATAGTTCAATAACATCTGTTTTTCAGCTTTGAACATTCAACTTTGGGGGTTGTACTCAGAGTTCGTCGAGGTCATCACGTACAAGTTTAGAAATACTATTTGTTGCTTTTAAGTTGCTACTATTTGTTGCTTAAAAGGAAGAGAAAAATAATGGTTTTAAGAATGATATAAAATGCATTAGTTTACATTTGCTATTGTATAATATTTTAAAAAGGCTTAATATGCCTGTAGCAAGTAATGTACTTCAGCTTCCGGGTCAATGACCCCATCTCGATCAGGTGTTTATCTAGTTTCCCTGATCCATTGAGCAAATTCTGAGATGCTGGCTTGTTTTGCCTTTGGACATAAACGTAGCTTTACTGCGCACACGTTTTTGTACGCTCTCCTTTTGCTCAAAGTGGTAGGAGTACGACCAGAGGGTAGTGTTACCCTTTTGCTAGCAATGCCAAAAAAAAAAAAAAAAAATCAAATCTGTAGTTCGTTTCCTGACGCAAATGAGTTTTCAGCTAGTCGGGAGCGAAAATATTTAGTTTTTCAAATGTAGGCAATGTAGTAATGTCACGATTACTTTCTTTAATTTTCTTAATCTTTCAACTATTTATAGTTAAAATGTTGGCAAGGGATTCTGACTCTCAAAAAAGTGCGCAAATGGTACTTCTCCCCCATACGTCACATACAGTTTTTATTGTTCTTTGACTAAATAAATCAAATAAAATATGTGTAATGATAGGAGGTTGCCCTTGACCCTTTTCGGGCCGATTCGCGATTAAACGCCCGACGGCAGCGTCCAGCGCTCTCGATTTGAATGTCGGGTTCTAGCGGGAACGTTTGGGTAACTGGGTGGGCCGTATGACTGGAATCGGAAATTATGCTGTGGCCCACCCAGTAGGATACAAACCCGGCAAGTGTTAATCGTTTTGTTCTTACGCAAAATATAATTTGAATCTTCAGAAATCATGAACCTAAAAATATGATCTACCTTATGAAATTATGCTGTGGCCCACCCAGTAAGATAGAAAGCCGGAAAGTGTTAATCGTTTGGTTCTTACGCAAAATATAATTTGAATCTTCAGAATCATGAACCTAAAAATATGATCACCAAAATTTTACGCCACAAAGGAAGAAAGAAATAAAAAAATGAAACAAGAAACTTATTTTTTGACTCATCAAAATGTTACAAATATTGTTATGCTTTTAGTCGTACTGTATCTGGCCAAAGTGATCTGGTTTTTCTAGTGATAATGAGGATGAGAATCATGACACAATCATTGAAGAAAATGATATTGTCAAAGTAGCTCATGAAAGAATATATGCCTAAGCAAGAGAGGAAAGAATCCGGGCCCCATTTTGTTTTCGGGTGTTTTCAAGTTCACTTTTCTGCACAATTAAATCAAAATATGTGCAAAATATTTGCAAACTTACTTAGTCATACAAATATTATATTAAAGTAGTTTAAGAATAATTTTTTGGGTAAAATTACATTTTGTGGATATATTTAAAAAAGGTTTCTTAATGTGAGACCCCTCCCTACGCAAACGTTTTAAGAAATGAGTATAAATCAAATAACTGTAAATAGATTACACTGATCATAATTTTACAAAAATACAAGTTTAATATCTTCTACATAAGAAATTGTCTTATATGTCTTGCACATTGTCTATATATTCTAGTGCGACAAAAATTATATATATATATATATATATATATATATATATATATATATATATATATATATATACATATACATATATACACACACATACACACACACACATATAAGCATCTTTTTCTGTCCGGTGACATTCTACATGAGTTCAGAGTTCAGGAGCATCACCCAAGTTCTCCTATCGTCCTATAACAATGTTCACTGCAAAACAAGCACAGTGCATCTTTTTCACCTGGGAGGGAAGTTACCCCTGGTAGAACATCCGATTCCGAAGAGCCAGAGGACATGTTCAATTCCTCGGAATTCCTGGAATCTTCCTATTACTTTTTGCTTAACATCAGATTTCTCTTAAATCTCTCTCTTTTCGACTTCTCAGGAACTCAATTCTGAAATTGTCTCTTGACTTCTTTCTTCTTCCTGACATCTCAAATTGATAGGCTTCAGAGTAGGGTCTTGCTTTTTATTAACTTCCTTAGGTATAAGGAGTTCCAAAAACCTTAACTGTTTTTATTTTACAAAGCGAAAAATTGGGGGCCCGAGTTATGATATTTGGGAAGGGGGGGCTCGGGTTAGGCACCAGCGAGTTTATATTCCAAAGGCCAATGACATTTTTACAATGTTAGTAAAGTATTACCCTACATCAATAGCTTGTAATGTCAATTTCCCTTCAAAATAATGTAATGGTTAGAAATCTTGCAGATGATATATAGAAATTAGGCAACTGAGAATAAGCACTTGAAAAACGTCGATTTTCACTGTTCGCAATAATGGTCGATTGTGGAAACAAGTGAAGATGAGGACACTAGTTTTTCCTCTACAGTACAAATAGTAGAGGATACTAGTTGACTGGGCAGCTGTCTTGCAAAGAACTACAATTTTAGTACGTTTCCAATATGCAACAGCACTCTACAGAGCAACAAATCAAGGGGTTCGCATTAGGAACCGGTCCGGGTTTGCGTACTTTCCTCTACGGAAAAGAAAAAGTACAAATTGGAAACTGAAAATGCTTTGGTTGTTAAATGGAATAGTCAAGAATTTCCAGCACTGCTAATATTTGTAGACGGACGAAGAGCTACTGTTAACTGTATGCAAACGGAAAGTTTTGAAAGAGGTGGAAGGAAAAAGACATGCTGATTTATAAATGTGACCACATTAAGAAACAATTGAGCCCTGAAAGCCTGAAAAAAATAGTCTTTTACATCTCACCATGTTTGATTTTATGATGTATGATTTTACATTAAAAGTTTAAAAGCTGAAATACACCGACTAATATAAAACATATTAGTCGTTATAATAAAATAAAAATATCGACAGTAATAATAATAATAATAATAATAATAATAATAATAATAATAATAATAATAATAAAAAGAGCTATTGGCTGGAAATCTGTGATTTAGCACGAGATCTACCACTAATCGAAGGGATTAAAAAAGCACATTCATGCATAGCAAAACAATACGTTAAAATGAAAGTGTAAACTAGCATTAATAGCCAATGGTCTAACCATGTATGAGAAGTTTTGTACTCTGTAAGGTTTCAAACAGTTATTGCAAGAATATTTTAACAAATGAATAATGAATGTATTGCAAATACGTTCAGTGTTAATCTTTTTATTTATTATTGTGTATATCGTCATTTATTTTTGTTTTCTAAAACATCTGACGGTACTGAATAAAACGTAAAACTATGTTACAAACAATTTCAGTATTTCATCACGCACTTATGAAAAATAAATGAAAACTATATCCACCTCTCAAACTCTATCAGATTACCTACATTTTCGGCAACAAAGTGGGTTTCGAATTTTTTTAAATTTAAGAAATCACAGGTTTTCTCAGATTATTCTCTTTTGAAAACAAAGTTATTTTAGTTTATCATATCTAATACTCATAGACCACTTAAAATGTTACATACAAAGAATGATATACTACTCACCATTTCTATTTTCACTGTCTGCAGGTTTCATTTGGATGGGATGATGCATCTGCAAAAAAATTATGTATTATCGAATATTCTTTATCACACACCACAATATATTTAATATCAGTATATAATTTAGTTTGAATACGAATTTATACGATCTATCACGATAATAGATTTCATAATGTCTTCTGCATGCATTCATGCCTATGTCTATATAAAATTCGTCAAGAAACATGAGAGATTATCCCCTTTTGTAAGAAACCATAGACAGAAAACCCTCTTAAGTGTTAATTGCTGGATGGAGAATTACCCCCAGGGTGCATCATTCGCACTGAAGGCGAAAAACGAAGTTCGCACATTGTGGCATTTTGGATTATCAGGGACTCGTGTAACCTGCAAAACACATTATGCCGCAACACACTTCGCCATCGTGCATACCCCGAAAACGATGCGTTTTACAGCTTTCAAAACAGAGAGGTGCCTCTTCTAGGAATACAAATTGTGTTTTCAATACCGCATTCTACAGAAACTTGTTTGGAAGCTTTATCACATTTTTTATCTTTGCCGTCACTCCCCAGCACGGATTGTTACAATCGCTGAAAGTTGGGTTCCATGTGAAGCTATTTTCACATTTAACCCATTACGTGCCAAAGTTCAATTTTTGGTACGCAAATGGCGATAATCTAATGACGTTCTTTTGCACAGATTTACGAACTTCATTTTTTTTCAATAGACACAGACACATTAAACGGAACTTTTGAAATTGAAACGGCAAGTTTTGAAATTCCTAAAAGAACAATGTCGATTTCGCCGAGATCTTTCGGGCATTGTACGCTCTGCTCAGGATGTATTAACGACTTTCGACGGTCGGATTCTACTTCTAAGTTCGTGCTTGTCTGCTACATGCCTGTGGTCAAAAAGGGAAGCCGGTTTAACCAAACGGGAGTTGGTGCAAGGAGCAAATACAGCTAAGGTCTAACGGATTTGCTAGTACTTATAAACCCTAGTGTTTCCACACACTAATATTTTCTCGCATTATTTACAACTCCTGCAATTTTCGAAAACCCAGAAAGTTCACGAAAAAATTAGACACGAGCAAATTTCCCCTCTAAGCCTGGGATTCCCAACCTTCTTTCTTTCATTAGCCCTTCCTAAAAGAATTGTTTGCTAAATCGGCCCCCTTACGTTGTTCTCTAGAATACACAGAATACATAATCAATATTAAGAGATTTACACAAATGTCTCAAAGGTAGAAAACCTTTTCGTAGATCAGTATAGTGGTACATATCTAAATTTTCACAAGTCGAAGACTTCCGCTTCTGTGTAGTTGCATTTCTGATCGTTGTTGTGCAATGGTTACGTTTTGAGCGTTTTTAACTGCTCCTGACTCCCAGTGCGTGTTGGAGGGACTATTTTCTTCCGCATTAAGAGTATCATTGTGAATATATATGTTTATAATTCGTCAAGGACTCTAAATATGTTAAGTAGTAGCGTAACAAGTTTATCCGATGCCCCGGTGTATAAATTCGAAACGGGACCCCTCTGCAATAATCGTGAAGAGTTTTAATTCTAATTGGTATAAAAATATGAAAGACAAACTGAAAAAAACAAACAAAGGTGGAGTGCGTTTTGTATTATTCTTTGCCGATATCCGGTATAAGGTTGCCGATATCCGGTACCCGTATTACTTCGGGGGAGCGGTGCCGTGCAACGACTGCATCAGCCTGGATACGATACTTATCCTAACAATTGTAGCGTCGTGTCGCTAAAACAGCCTGGGCACGTGGCGCGATGTGCGCCGGATGCGTAGACAAAGGCAGAAGCTATGACGCACGGGTTTTTTCCGACAGGGTGTGCGGGCGTTAGGGCAGAGGCAATGGCAGCGTCGCGAGGGCTATTTAAGGGCCGTGAGAACAATAGCTGGTTCTTCTTTGTGATCCTGGTAGCAACAGTCGTCCGTGAGAGGTGTGAACGTGCACGCGGCGCAAGAAGCCGGCAGTTATTGTCTTGACTAGTGAGACATGTAGTCGGTCTCAGGGCAGGCGGTACTACGCACGGCGAAACATTAGGTAGTATGTTGCGGTGTGGTAGCCGTTGTAAATATATCTCCTAGCAGTGAGGTCTATTTAGTTAATTGTATACAGTGCATTGGTTATTTGTGACTACGGTCTAAATTGTGAATAAACCTACTGTTATTACAACCCACCCTCGTCTGTGTACTAAATTACACCCGCATGACGCCACACAATGAATGACGTATAGGAAGGAAGACAGCGAATTTGTAATTTATTATTGATTGTTTTGTTGCCGTATATCAGAAAAGAATTAAAGTTTCTTTTCTGGTAATCAAAAAAATCTTGGTATATCTATCAATGGCCGGTTCTTACCCGGCAATATACCCAATCGACCCCACTTCAAAATTATAAACATCTAGGGGATCGATACCGACCCCATTAGGGAGCCTACTCTAACCTATCCACGAAAAAATTTATTAAAAAGTATTTTCGAAAGAATATTGAAACGTATTGACTTTTGAAACCCACAAATTTCAGTTTTGTAACATCCAAAAACAAAATAACTTTACCAAGCCCGTGTGTTTCGACCGTCCTAACGTTTGGCGAATTCCAATTTTGAAGAAAATTGTGCCACCGGTTTAGGTACTAGAGTTCATCTCAGACATTGTGTCGACAATCGATTTTTCTGTATCACGGATACATCACACGTGGATTCTAGCTACTTAACGACTAAGGACACTCAAACAGAGAGTCAAACGGGCAGACGGACTGACACATGGACAGAAGATCGGACAGACGGCCATACAGACAGAACGACAGACATACGGACAGAACGACAGACATACGGACAGAACGACAGACATACGGACAGAACGACGGACATACGGACAGAACGACGGACAGAACGACGGACAGACGGACAGAACGACGGGCAGACGGACAGACAAGACGGACAGAGACGGACAGACGGACAGACGACGGACAGACGGACGGAAGACGGACAGACGGACAGACGGACAGACGGACGGACGACAGACGGACGGACAGACGGACGGACGACAGACGAGACGGACGGACAGACGGAGAGACGACGGACGGACAGACGGGGACGGACAGACGGACGGACAGACAGACGGACGACGACGGAACGGACGACAGACGGACAGACAGACGGACAGACAGACGGACAGACAGACGGACAGCAGACGGACAGACAGAGGACAGACAGACGGACAGACGACGGACAGACAGACGGACAGACAGACGGACGACAGACGGACAGACGACGGACAGAGACGGACAGACGGACGACAGACGGACAGACGGACGACGAGACGACGAGACAGACGGACGGAAGACGGATGACAGAGACGATATACGGACAGCGACAAAAGGCAGTGATTCGAGTTCAGTAATACAGTATTTTGAAGATTGCCAAAAGGCATTCGATTTAGAAGCACTTGTGTTCGATAGATTGAATCAAAGATCGATTTTAAAGAAACTAATGTTTGTAGAATCCTTGATAAGAAAATATGTTTTTAATCTGATAACGAAATGTATTTTTTTTAAAACTGAGTAATTTTTCATTTCCTGCGGTTACTCCAGTTACACTGTTTTGCTGCTCGCTTCATCCTCCCCGCTGCCACCATCTCGTTTTCGGTCGCCTTGTCCTCGCATCCTTGTCTGCGTGCGCTGTGTCTGCGTGCGTGTGTCTGCGTGCGGTGTGTCTGCGTGCGCGTGTGTCTGCGTGCGTGTGTCTGCGTGCGTGTGTCTGCGTGCGTGTGTCTGCGTGCGTGTGTCTGCGTGCGTGTGTCTGCGTGCGTGTGTCTGCGTGCGCGTGTGTCTGCGTGCGCGTGTGTCTGCGTGCGCGTGTGTCTGCGTGCGCGTGTGTCTGCGTGCGCGTGTGTCTGCGTGCGCGTGTGTCTGCGTGCGCGTGTGTCTGCGTGCGCGTGTGTCTGAGTGCGTGTGTGTCCTTGAGTGTGCGTGTGACAGGCTCGTATTTGTAGTTCGCTTTCGTTTACACGTCTGTAGAGCCTGTCCCTTTCTTGTGCTACGAGTTCTACAGGGGGCCTGTCTGCTATCACACATTGTCGTATGAAACCGTGTGAAACGCCCGAGCCCCCAAGGCGGATCTTTCATAAACCAACTTTGCACCGCGGGTGTACGACTGGGTCCCAAAAGCATCAGCCCAAATGGGGGTTTCGTAGAACAGCGTAGAAAGTAGCCTCCGGCTACTTTGCTTAGGACCTCCAACGTTGGGCGTAATTTGTGCCAAGGCGGACGCAATGCGAGGCACTTTAGCAGACAACCCGCAAGTGCTCGTCGAAGTGCAGTCTCGCGTCAATCTGGATTCTTATGTATCTTAGAGACGTCTGGGCAGGGGCTGTTTTACTAACCCCTGCATTGAGAGTAGTATACTTGTACACTCTTTCACTTTTCTGCCCGTCACCAAGACAGTGTATGTTTTATGTTCGGTCATCTGGAGCCCCACCAACGTTATCCGCTGCCAGAACGTAGCCAGAGCCTCGCTGGCAACCTGCATGACCTCTTCTGCATGTTTGCCGACCACTACCACCGCAACATCGTCGAATTATTGTCGATGCATCGGTAGTCATTACATTTGCTCCTTAGCAAGATGGATACAAATCGGAGATGATTTTTTAAATGACACCCTGTTTTGGTAGTCGTGAATTTAGGGGGATAACAAAGCAATCAACAATTAATAACCATGTTCATATTTCTACTTACATCAGTCAATTCACTTATCTTATTCTGGATCGCTTTGAGACCGATAATTTTATTTCAGATGGTCCAAGACAGGATGATCCAGTATCTTCTGGAAGATCTTTGGCAACCAAAAATGTCTTAAGCAAAGAATCAAGTAGATCGGCATCATTGTCCTCGAGGTTATTAAAAATTGGGGTCATTTTATTGCAAGTGTCCCAACAATTAAGTCATAAAATTGATCAAAACAGACCAGCCTGCAATTTCTCATGTACTCCTTTCACTTGCAGGATATTTTATTTAAGATTCATATGCCGGTTGCCTCAGATTTATGATAGGCTAGAGCCCACTACTTTTTGCACTTTCCCAGTCCCAGTTTCTTATTATTTCATACTTTTCTTTTTCACACTTTTAAGGTTGTGTCAATATTCAAAATTTGTGCACGAAAGCAGATTACGAATGTTTCGGAAGGGTCTTCCAAATTTAACAATGTGGTTTAAACATATAGTTCCGCATTAGAAGGGTACTGTTGACAAACATAAAGCTTTTGTATAATTTATTATTATATATCTTAGTTTGCAATATTCTAGGATTGTTATAAGATTTAGTTTAGTACAGAATGATTGTTTTACAAGAAGTTGACATTCTCGAGATATTAATAAACATGTAAAACGTTTTTCATATTTTATGGCTAAATTACAAATTCCAAGAAAAGTGTTGGTGCCAAACTTCAGAGTCCTAAACAGCATCCTCAAAATGAAATTTGCAAAAAATTATCCACAATTGCATTTAGAATAGCTCCTGTCAGCACGTAATGAATGAACGACTACTGCCAAAGGCGACGACAGCAATTAAACACTCAGCTTCTTCGACTGCTTTCTTGCACTTTCTATTTTCCATGCCTTTTTATATTTTGGTATTGGCAAGGAGTATTGTATGTTACGAAAAAATCATGAACTATGATATAAACTTTTTAGCAAGGCAGATAACTGAACTTAGACACGAAGTTTTCTGGTTATCCATTTCTGCACGTAGTCGAACTAGTAAGTTACCCCATAGTTAGTCAAAATTTAACTATCAATTTAGGCCTAATCGGTGCACGCAACGAACAAAATGGAAGTATGTAAGTAAATTGTAGGAAGTTTTATGCACAATACATTTTTTTTCGTAAAGAATCATTTAATCCTAAATTAGATGGACTTTTAGATATGGGCCAAAACGAAGTCAATGTTATTTTTTCATGATTTATTGTGGTAACTTAAATTCCAACGGAAATAATTCTTGAGAAACTTCCGATTCGTAATAAGCACCGCAAAACCAAAGAATAAAAAGTCAAAACTTCACCACAATTTGTTGTAGAACAGTTTTTTTGAGCACGAAATGACAGGACTAATTATCGGATGTAAAACTAGCTGCTTCTTCTCTTCGACCGTACACTTACACTTGCATCTCACCGTGTCCTTTGCAGCACCGGAAGGTCTTAGGATTCATCTCGACGGTGACGCATTTTTACGCTAGCTACAAAATGCATGCAACACTGGCAACTCTTGATGGATACTTTATCATGGTATCTCTGATCAATACCAAGCAAATGCTGGAGAAGTATCAAAATAAACGGGTCACAGACTACGCGCCATTGTTTCTTTCTCTTCTTTGTCCCCCTCCTTTGTCTTGCCTGCTGCTCTACACACGCGCCCACTCGCGTCCACACACACACTACAACATACATACCGGAAAACCAGTCGGGAGCTAAAGAGTGCTAATCTGTGGGGGCAGCCACCCGCCGGGAGAGAAAGAGAGGGAAAAAAAACCCAGCAAGCCCGCGTGTAGGTCGGCGCCGGATCTCATCTACCAGCGGTGACGGAGCACTTTAGGAGATATAACTTGTACTACATTTACCTAAGTAGTTATCGCGTTCTGAATCAAGATTCACTCACGTACTTGCGATCACGTAGGAGTATGCATTTCCTTCTTTGCAATAGTTAGCAAAGCGTAGAGTCGCAGAACACGGAGCGTCGTCGGCTGCGTGGGCTGAGAAGACTAGGACTTCACCCAAGCCAACCCCTTTAAGAGCGGCGCGGACGCCTCCCTTGGCTAATTACTACGCACGTCCGCGCTGCACGGCGCCGGGTTCGGGGGACGGGGGACGGGCGGGGGGGACGAGGGATGGGGGACGGTAGAGGCACCGTCTCGTCCTACTCGGCGCCTCGCGGATTAACCAATTGCGATAGTAAAGAAAAACCGTACAAGCCCAGGATTCTTATCTCCAAATAATCCACAGAAAGCAATTTTCCAATTTACTCAGCATACGTAATTTTACAAATCAACACAACATTTCAGAGGAAATGTTCACCAAAATCTCAATATAACTGGTATTAATGTGTACATGTTCAATTGAAAGGGATCAATTGAAGAATACTCTCAAATTTCAGACTGTTAAAAACTTTTTAGGTGCGTTTGTCTCATACCATACAACATTCAGAATAATATTACTTCACTCGCCTGGTGGGTGGAAAAGATCTAAGATTAGATATTCTATTACTGAATCTATGATATCTATTACTGAATAATAAATATCGAGCGTTGTTTAAACAGACTCATTTACAATTTTAAACAAGTTCTTAAATGGTGAATGCTATTACGTTTGGACACTTTACAAACATATTGCGCCCATCATCAGGAAAAAGAAGAGACCTTGTACTCACGTAGTAATCCACATGAAAAAAATTAATAAAACTATATGATTGATTGATTCTTAGTGATTCCGGGCGCGTCAACTACTATAATTACTCCCGTAAGTGTAGTTCGTGTTTTTCTCAGGAAGTGGCGGTGGTCTTCTCCCGCTGGATGGCGACAACCGACGCCGACCTACCATCGGCTACCGGCGTTTCAAACGTTTTCTGTGAAAATGAGCTCAAATATTATTTTCCGAAACGCTCAAATAATATTTTCTCAAAAAAGAAAAAAAAAACGCTTCAATTAATAAAAATGAACATGTGCGTCTACCAACACGTTTCATTCTTCTATTTTTAAAGTCTTTTCCTTTCTACTACAATGGAGCTGAAAAGTAGAGAAAAAGTGAAATAATGAACTGGTATTTGAAAAAGACAATGTTCTCTATTTAAATATTACATGAAAGTAAAATAAACCATTCTGTTAAATTATCTTTACTGCAAATATCTTCTACAACATTTTTTGCAGAGTCAGTTAATTTTGAGAAAATCTGCATTACCGAGTGCGATGCAGATACATTTTAATACTTTGAGAACTAATTACCTTGTTGCTGGGAAAAAGAATGGTGTCAAGTCTTTCAGATTCATATATTCAATGCTGCACAACGTAAGGCCTAGTTTACATAAACAGATCAGTTAGAGTTATATGCTTAGTTTTATTAAATTTTTGTAATATATCCGTAACAAGTTTACAAATAGTAGTCAAGAGATGGTTGAGAAGACCAGATTACGGCGTAAGAATGTCTATGAGATAACCACACGTACCCCTCAACACATGGCCGCAAGGCCGGGACGCCGCTGCGAGGCCTTAGCCCCGTCGGTTTGAGTCAGTACAGACAAACTGACAAACTGTTAAGAGATTCGGCCTCGCCAGTGCCTCCAATGGGACAGGTGAGCCCAAGTACGCGGGCTCAAAGGCTGAGGGTTCGAAACCCACGTAAGGCATCAATGTTTTGAGAATTGTTCGTGGGATGAGAGGCATTTTGAATCCGTCGTATTCATCTATACCATAATTCTTCTATATTTTCTTGGTCTGTTCAGAAACTACCTGTGAGATGTGCGTGCAATTGTCTTTATGTGAAATTGTAGAACTCGCTCCCTACTCCCAGAACAATGGCACAAGCACAGAGATGGGACCACGGATCACCTTGCGCAATCATGAAATGATACAAGACCGTATTTTATTTTAATTACTTCTTTACTTAAATTTACTACTTTCAGAAAGAAAATATCAATATCACAAGTGTCATAAAATTGACAACCCGGCATAAAACGGAAACCTCCCTACACCGGATTTTTTTGTCCCGATCGTTTCCGGCTTAGACCGATTTTCCTGTACCTTGTTGGGGAAAATCCTCACTAGTCGAAGTAGTTCGGTGCCCAATCTCGTCAGCTTGCTCGAGAAGATTACTCCCACCTTCCGCGATAAGAGTCTGCACTACACTTACGGGACTAATGACCTTAACATATTACGCGCCCGGAATCACTATTCAATCAATCAACGAATCCGTATTTTTTGTCAAAAGTGTCTTACTTAAGGATGGGAACACACATTTATCCAGTATAAATAGCTATAAGTATAACACTCGACATAGGAATAGCATTCATCAGGTGGTAGTATCAAGAACTGACAACACAAAATTCACATGCAATATGTGCACATTATTTTACAACTCATTGCCAGATGATATTAAAATCCATATATAAATTTCATTGCCCAGTTACAAATCTGTTGTACTGATCACAAAAAAGGAAAATATTTTAACAATGATATTTATCATATTTTATTTGTAAGTCTAAAAGATTAAATATGCCTATCACAAGTATTGCACTTCAGTCTCTGGGTCAATGACCCCCATCTCAACAACGTCTTGATCGAATGAGGAAATGCTGAGAACCACCCTTGTTTTGCTTCTGGACAAGTGTAGCTTAACTAGTTACGCATCACTTTCTTCAGATCAGTGGGTTTATTTATTTATTATTACGTCAAAAAACAGTTAAAAACTGCGTATGACGTGCTATGGGGAAAAGTGAATTGTGTGCACATTTTCAAAATTCTGTGATCCCTACACTAAGTCATATACTACTTAAATTTTGAATTTTGAAAGGGAGAAAAAAAAAACAAAAACTCCCATGTAGTAAAATCTATTTTCAAGGATAAAAAGGCAATAAATTTTGGCTCTTATCCATGTTCTCCTTCAGAATAATACTTCCTGGCGCGACAACATGGAAACGATAATTTGAATAATTGTATTTCCCACTGAATTCTAGAAGACGTGCACAGAAAATGAAGTTACATTTATGTCAAGAAGCAAAACAAGGGCCATCTCAGCATTTGCTCAATGGATCAGGAAACTGGACGAAAAACCTGATCGAGATGGGGGTCATTGACCCGGAGGCTGCAATACAACACTTGTTACAGGTTGTTTATACACATTTATACAGTTCAAATGGTAAATAATACATTACGTATCATTGTTAAAATTAAAATAATTTTCTTGTGATGCTCAGTATAGTCTCTAATTGTATAGAAAGTTATGCAGCAGAAACGATTTCACTTGGGATTTGAACTTTTCTATTGAATTTAATCGTTTAATGTCATCTGGCAAAGTGTTGTAAAATAATGTACATGTATTGTATGTGATTTTTTTGTAATGAGCTGTTGATACTGTCACCTGATGAATATAAATTCTACGTCGAGTGTTATAGTAATAGACTTCGGCATTTTCTGAAAATATATTCCCACCCTTGAGCAAGTCATTTTTGACAAAAACCACTGATTCATAAATTAACAGACAAGGTAATGGTCAAATTCCTAGATTAATGAAGAGAGGCTTACATGAATCACGTGGGTGGGATTTGGTTATTATTCGTACAATTCGTTTTTGTAATCTGAAAATCTGGAAGCTATAAGATGTATTTCCCCAGAATATTATGCCATATCTCAGGCGGGAATGAACATTCGCGAAATATACACAACGAACAGTATGAAGGCTGACTGAATTTGCAAGAATTCTGAACGCGTAGCATAATGAACTTAATTTTGAGTTCAATTCATTTAAATGGACGTTCCATTTAAGGTTTGACTGAATTGAGAGACCTAAAAATTTTGTTGCCTTAACATCAGTCAATGGTACACTGTTCATTTTCAATGGAGCACAGAATTGTTTATTTGAAATTGAAAACTGCATTAAAACCGTTTTCTTTTCCTTTAAATTTATTTCGAAACCAATTTCAAACATCTGATATTGTACTATTTACGGTTTCTTTATTGCAAAGGATGTTTGTATCATCTGCAAAGAGAACCGTTCTTCCGTTTCGAATCGTCGAGGGCATATCGTTTACGTAAAGTAGGAATAGAATAGGGCCTAAAGTCGATACTTGAGGAACTCCACGTGCAATGGGCAAAGAGTCAGAAAGGTGCGTACGTAATGTTCCATCATTCCAGTAAGGTATTTCCACTCTCTGAGATCGTTGTTTAAGGTACGAACATAACCAATCTAGAGCAAGGGTAGTATAGTTATTCAAATAATAACCATTCTCCATATTCGAGAGGGAGTATGTCGATCCACTTACGTGGAGCATGATAAGGGACGAAAACAGAAATCTATAGCTGATTTGCCGTTGAAAATAATTTTATGTTACATCAGCCAAGACACATGGACTGTCATAATTTAGAAAATGATACTTATTCTTCTGCATCATGTTCAGATTTTGCATTATATGAATTTGAACACTATTTTGCTACCTTGGTCTGAAACAGTTTGAATGAATGTCTATGAGCTTGAACTCTTTGGTTGTACTTCAATACCACTACGCAGCATAGTATTCGTAACGTCAGCGACCACCAACAAAACTGGGCTGTTCCTTACCCATCTTTGTGCACAAAGATCTACACATTACAGCTCTGCACCCTGGTCATCCCACCGACCAATTGTCAGTAAGGGGCAGGAGACACCGATCGAGTGTGTGTCTGGTATCTGTGTGGTTCTTTTAAAACATGTATCGTGTGTTTGCAATTTTTCTTTGTGAAAAACTGTAAAATGAGAGTGGAATTACAATAACAGGTTGTGTGAACAATACGAATAGTTTTAGTTGTACACGCATTTCATTATTAAGAAGGGGATATGAAATATTACTCCAATGATACACCATTACAGCTCAAACATTTGCAAACAATTTACACAACTCCACAACGATTCCGCAATTGATTTATCCACATCTTCCGGTGATACAACATCCAATTTCCTAGGGCCTTAAAGAATGGACGCTATTGATATATGAAGGGAATTCGCGCCACAGCGTCGGATGAAAATCACAAGTACGTTGGCACCGAGACAACAATCGTAAACCGACGTTCATGTCTTAACCGTCAAGATTTGAACAATAAAATATTTAGTATTTCTGGAGAAATAGTTTGAGTTTAAGCTGTGAGGGAACATATTAATAAAAAAATGTAAACATCAAAAATTCGTTTTTATGTAATGACATACCATATTCCTATTTTTCAATGCGCATAGAGACTGAAGAAACAAACCATGCAGCCGCCGCTCATAAGAGGTGCGTTTAAAATTTCATTAGATTCCAGAAACTCCGGAAAATTTCAAAAACACTTCAACAGTTTCGATGATCATTGACTGACTGTTAGTGATTCCAGACGCATCAACAACTATGGTCATTAGACCCGAACGTGTTTTTGCTCGGTACGTGGCGGTGTATGGCGAGATCCGGCACCGACCTACCGTCGGCTAGCGAGGCTTTCCACGACCAGATATCTCCCACCAGCGGGGCACCACCCCAGCCGGGACAAGCTCTAATCTCAAGACCGGTCTCCAGCCATGTGTGGTAGTGTAGTACATGTAAGTGTAAGAAATGGGTGAGGATGCGACAAGGAAGAGGTAAGAAAGATTGCGCGCGGTACGTGGCCCGTTTGTTAGGGTACTGCTCCGGCATTAGCAGTGTTGATCGGAGTAGCCACGGCAAACTACCGATCAGAGCAGCCGGACGCTACAATTCTCCCCCAGACAGCGACTGAATTCGACCGAGCTGACAAGCTAGTGTCGTAAATCCTGCAACCGTCGGGATTCGAACCTAGGACCTCCCGGTCAGAGGGACTGCAGTGACATAAGTTGATGCCCTGAGCCATCTCTCCCGGTAAACAGTTTTGGCAGAAAAATGGAAATATTCGAATGTATTATTCCGAATATTCTCATACTCAGTGCGTCACTGCTTACAACACAACTTACATCACACGACAGTAAGGTTCCTACGATGTTTATCAGCTTTTCTTCGTCACACAGCTACAGAAACTGAGACGATTTTAAAGCCAAGCTACAACTCTAATTTTGCCCCGACTGGAAATTCAACCCGGAATCGCACCACGGGAAAGAAGTACGCAGCCCATGAGCCACCCTACGGGTAATACGAGTAATAATAATAATAATAATAATAATAATAATAATAATAATAATGTTTAGGGAACGGAATTTATTGTAATAAAAAAAGAAAATATGTACATATATATGTAGTTATTTTTTCAAAAATATGTAAGAAAAAATAAAAAATATGTGAAATAAAAATTCGTTATAATGTATAAAATTCCATTCTTCAAGCGTTTCCCGAGCAGAATACGTTGCCTTAACATGGATTCAGGGCGGCTGAAAGAAAGTTTTACATTTACATAAGCAATTATTCGCTAGTTTCATCCGAAATATAAACTTTCTTATTATACACAATGTTTACGAGGAGTCCCGCACAAGTGAATAGTACTAATAACGATGATCCGGTGTTGATACAAACGCATTGCGTGTGTTTTAACTATTTCATTGACAAAGTTAGTTTTCAAATAACATATATATCGAACATCGCATGTGAAATGTTCATTTTCGACCTATAAATATATTAAAATGTATCGAAATATGTAGCAATAGATAAAATATGAAAATATATGTAATTATACCACAATATGTAAAAATATGTAAAATAAGAATGGTCCCAATTAGTTCAGAGAGTCGTATTAAGTCTAGAAAATATTAGTGAATGCAGGTATCTCGTCCTTGTAAAAATATGTATTTACATGAAAATCCGTTCCCTAGTTATGTTCAAACTCAATAATTACGAAGCAGTTTTCTCGTAACAAAAATTATCGTTGAAGTCTTCTCTCTTACACTTCAGTGAAAATAGATATGTGCTCTAGTCTTTTGCGAAATAGGCCACATGCGCGGAGTGATACCTCAGCCTGGCAAAGCATTGAGTGGTCAACTTGTAAGAACCGTATACGAGCTGCGACGCTGGCGTCCCTAGCGGCCACCAGAGAAACCTGCTGGTGCACAGAGCGTCGCAGCGAAACCGCGGGGTGCTGCCATCGCACGGCCGTAGCTGAAAGGTTTTTCTGAGGCAGCTAACGCCACGAGAGCGCGCGGCGAGGCATTAGAGCTGTGCAGTAACTTTCCTCTTAGCGAGAGGGAGGGGGAAGGAAAAGAGATGGTCGGAGAAAAAAAATACCCATTGAAAATAAGCATGTGTTTACATCCTAAAATCTGAGGAATTATGCTAAATAATATGACCAAACAAATTATTTTCTTCTGCATTCCTAATTTATTGTCGATACAATGAGTAAAGTAAAAATATGAATGGGTAAATAGAATTTTATGAAACATAAAATGTTTTATGAATTGAATTTGCGTATTTGCTGCTATACCACAACAGCATACTATATCTTCTTTTACTATTCAAAGCTTTGGGTCAATGAGATTTCACGGGTTATTTTGCATCACAGAATTCGTTCTCCCTTTGCAATAAGCACATCATATGTATCGTCATCCAGTGGATTCTGAAAGAGCTCACGCTGCGAACAGTGGAGCGTCTCTTATCTACTGAAAAAAATTGAAATAAACTACGTAAATTCTATGAATGTGTACGAGAAAAACTGCGCTGCGCTGCTTCAAATTCGTTTCATACTGGAATAAAAATAAAAATTTTATATTTATACCGAATACCTATACCTAAATATTTATAGCAAATAGTTAAATGGCAAAAGATCAATATAAGCCGAAACATTGATTTTGGCTTTAACATCTAACAACGATTTTTAGCTTCACATCTAAAAACAGACGAAATTTGCACCTAAATAGGTAAGTTAAAACAAGCAAATTTCAAATTCGCAGTAAATCTATGCAAAAGACAAAAATGCAGAGACGGAGAGAGAGAGAGACGGAGAGAGAGAGACACGGAGAGAGAGAGAGACACGGAGAGAGAGAGAGACACGGAGAGAGAGAGAGACGGAGAAAGAGAGAGAGAGAGAGACGGAGAGAGAGAGACGGAGAGAGAGAGACGGAGAGAGAGAGACGGAGAGAGAGACGGAGAGAGAGAGACGGAGAGAGGAGAGACGGAGAGAGAGAGAGGGAGAGAGAGAGAGACGGAGAGAGAGAGAGGAGAGAGAGAGAGAGAGACGAGAGAGAGAGAGAGGAGAGAGAGAGAGACGGAGAGAGAGAGAGACGGAGAGAGAGAGAACGGAGAGAGAGAGACGGAGAGGAGAGAGAGACGAGAGAGAGAGAGACGGAGAGAGAGAGACGGAGAGAGAGAGACGGAGAGGAAGAGAGAGAGACGGAGAGAGAGAGAGAGACGAGAGAGACGGAGAGAGACGGAGAGAGAGAGACGGAGAGAGAGAGACGGAGAGAGAGAGACGGAGAGAGAGAGAGACGGAGAGAGAGAGACGGAGAGAGAGAGACGGAGAGAGAGAGAGAGGAGAGAGAGAGAGAGAGAGAGAGAGAGAGAGAGAGGAGAGGGAGAGAGAGAGGAGAGGAGAGAGAGACGGAGGAGAGAGAGACGAGAGAGAGACGGAGAGGAGAGAGACGGAGGAGAGAGAGGAGGAGGAGAGAGACGGAGAGAGGAGAGGACGGAGAGAGGAGAGAGACGGAGGAGGAGAGGACGGAGAGAGAGGAGAGAGAGGAGAGAGGAGAGAGACGGAGAGAGGAGAGAGAGACGGAGAGAGAGAGACGGAGAGAGAGAGAGAGGAGCGAGAGAGAGAGAGGAGGAGAGAGAGAGAAGGGAGGGAGAGAGACGGAGAGGAGAGAGACGGAGAGGGAGAGAGACGGAGAGGGGAGAGAGACGGAGAGAGAGAGAGACGAGAGAGGGAGAGGGGAGGGGAAGAGGGAGAGAGACGGAGGGAGGGAGAGAGAGAGAGACGGAGAGAGAGGAGAGACGGAGAGAGAGGAGAGACGGAGAGAGAGACGGAGAGAGAGGAGAGACGGAGAGAGAGAGACGGAGAGAGAGAGACGAGAGAGAGAGAGGAGAGAGACGGAGAGAGAGAACGGAGAGAGGGAGGAGAGAGAGAGAGAGGAGAGGAGAGAGGAGAGGAGAGACGGAGAGAGAAGACGAGGAGAGGAGGAGGAGAGAGAGACGAGAGAGAGACGGAGGGGAGAGAGAGGAGAGAGGAGAGGAGAGAGACGGAGAGAGAGACGGAGAGAGAGACGAGAGAGAGAGGAGGAGAGACGGAGAGAGAGAGGGAGGAGAGACGGAGAAGAGAGGAGAGACGAGAGAGAGAGGAGAGACGAGAGAGACGGAGAGAGAAAAGAGACGGAGAGAAACGAGAGAGAGAGGAGAGAAAGAGAGAGACGAGAGAACGGAGAGAGAGAGAGAGGAGAAAGAGAGAGAGACGGAGGAAAGAGAGGAGAGAGAGAGAGAGGAGAGAGAGAAGAGAAAGAGAGAGAGAGAGGAGAGAAGAGAGAGAGAGAGAGAAAGAGAGAGAGACGGAGAGAAAGAGAGAGAGAGACGGAGCAGAGAGAGAGACGGAGCGAGGAGAGACGGAGCGGAGAGAGAGAGGGAGGAGAGAGAGACGAGCGAGAGAGAGAGCGAGGAGAGAGAGAGAGAGAGAACGAGCGGAGAGAGAGAGACGGAGGGAGAGAGAGAGACGGGAGGAGGAGAGAGACGGAGCAGAGAGAGAGGAGGAGGAGAGAGAGGAGGAGAGAGAGAGAGGAGAGAGAGACGGAGCGAGGAGAGAGACGGAGGAGGAGAGGAGGGGAGGAGGAGAGAGGCGGAGCGGAGAGAGAGGAGCGAGGAGAGAGACGGAGCGAGGAGAGAGGAGCGAGAGAGAGAGGACGGAGCGAGGAGAGAGACGGAGGAGAGAGAGACGGAGCAGAGAGAGAGAGGAGGAGAGAGAGAGACGAGCGAGAGAGAGACGGAGCGAGAGAGAGACGGAGGAGAGAGAGACGAGCGAGGAGAGACGGAGCGAGGAGAGAGACGGAGGAGGAGAGAGGAGGAGGAGAGAGACGAGCGAGAGAGAGAGAGAGAGAGCGAGAGAGAGACGGAGCGAGAGAGAGAGACGGAGCGAGAGAGAGACGGAGCGAGAGAGAGAGACGGAGCGAGAGAGAGAGACGGAGAGAGACGGAGAGAGGAGAGAGACGGAGAGAGGAGAGACGGAGGAGGAGAGACGGAGAGAGGGAGAGAGACGGAGGAGGAGAGACGGAGAGAGGAGAGAGACGGAGAGAGGAGAGACGGGAGAGAGAGAGACGAGAGAGGAGAGAGACGGAGAGAGGAGAGAGACGGAGAGAGAGAGAGAGAGGGAGAGGAAAAGAGAGACGAGAGAGGGAGAGAGACGGAGAGAGGAGAGAGACGGAGAGAGGAGAGACGGAGAGGAGAGACGGAGAGAGGAGAGACGAGAGAGGAGAGACGGAGAGAGGAGAGACGAGAGAGGGAGAGACGGACAGACGGAGAGAGGGAGAGACGGAGAGAGGGAGAGACGGAGAGAGGGAGAGACGGACAGACGGAGAGAGGGAGAGACGGAGAGAGACAGAGACGGAGAGAAACAGAGAGAGTGATGGAAAAATAGAGACAGAGACGGAGAGAGTTAGGGGCAGGGAAGGAGGAAGAGGGAGATGAAGGGCAGAACAATGTCTGGCGGATTCTGCTAGAGATGATATGTGAGCGGAAAAGTTTCAAATAACTGCTTGTAAGTATTAAAAATATTTCGACGAAATTAAAGTTTTTCAGTACTAGCAAAAAAAATTGTGCATTGGCGAAAGAATTTAAACGAAAATTTTGTTGCAAATGGCACCAGATTTTCTTTCCAAAATTAATAGTGTTTGTTTTTATGATATTGCAAAATTCTAATTTCGATGAAACTATTAGGAATCAAAAAAGTTAAGAAAAACTTTGTAAAGGTGTAACGTGAAGAAAATTGCTGTTTCATTTTCAAATTTAATATTTTAAATATTGATTTAACTGCAACTAATACTATTTCCTCATAAATAGAATGTTTTTTTTAAATTTTGAATTCTACATTATTTTCCGGAGAGTTTGTGAACGGAAATTATAGTTTTTATTTTAAGTCTCCACTAAATCTTCTGTTAACACTGAATTTGAAGATTTATTCGTTTTTGGGTACATTGATTCTTGTAATTTTATTACATGAATCATATATAAATTAGAGAGAAATGGGAAATCAGCAGATGGATTAAAATTTAATTTTTCGTAGTTTTTGGAAGCAATACTTTAGAAAATAGAAATATAATACTTGGTAGAAGTGTATGTAAATTGAAGTTGGTTACAAATGTTGCACTGTTATTGGAATTTCATTAAGTTAAGAATTCCTAGAAGTGTTATGTGAAATACTTCCCGAGGGTTACTTCCACACATTACGTAAGACCGTAAGAGCTAGAGTTAATAATAACGAAGATATGACATTAGGGAAGATATCATTTTAAACGATACCAGTCTCTGTCGCTGCACCTTTAAAAGAATAATTAATATTTCCTTTATCTCGGTGTTCCGATACGAGGGATTTACTCAGTGATGTAATTCATAGTTCACGTCTAATTGGGCCCAAAAGAAAACAACAGTGTGTTTGCTATGACTGGTACATCTGTACGTATATTGATTACTTTTGAGAATTATTAGCATATTTTTTAAAATGAAAACTGGAATGTTGAAAATTAAGATCGCTTAAATACATTTCGAACCTGCCGCACACTCCAGTATTTATTTCAAACTGCAAATTTGAAGTTTTTGTATATTTGATATAGCTGCTTTTGACTAGTTGGACATGCATATGTTAAAGTAGGCCTAGTAATGGAAGTGTATGTTAATTTAGCAGTTTTAACACGAAGAGATGAGTTATTATTTATAAGATAAAATAGTTTGTGTATTTTAATAGTGTTTTTTTGGTCCCATTTTTAATATGAATTTTCGAGTTCAGTTTTGTGTCTCAATAGAGACCTAAATATTTAATATACGAAGAGGAAGAAAGCCAAGGAATAGGAGTGTTATGAATGCTAAGGGGAGAAGAATTTATTGGCTTACATAACGTAAATATTTTGGCTTGGCATTTATTGATATTGATTTTCCAGTTGTTGGCCCAAATTGAATAACGATTATAATCTATTTGAAGTTTATTTCTAGCAAGAAGAATATTATCGTGTGAATTATTCAGTGCTATATCATCTGCAAAAAGGGCTAATTTAGAAGAAGTGAATTTTGGAATGTCGGATAGATACATATTGAATAGCGGAGGAGAAAGACTTTGAGGAACCCCGGCAGAAATATTAAATTTTTGAGGGAAGGAATTATTATATTTAACAATGAATGCTCTATTTGATAGGAAATTTTGAATAATAGTTATAAGATAGTTAGGTTGATATAATAGGTTTCAATAATAGTTACAAGAACAGTTACAAGCTTATATATTAAACCATCATGCCAAACTTTGTCGAAGGCCTTTTCAATATCCAAAAAGATTGCAAGTGACGTTTTAGATGAAAAGAATTTTCTGTGTGTTCAATAATACGTAATAGATGAAGGGTAGAATGTTTGTGCATAAATCCAAATTGTGAGGGTTTAATAATGCTATTTTGAGAAGTGAATGTATAAAGACTTCGAATTATTGTAGTTTCATACATTTTTGATAATGAAGAAAGCAAACTAACAAGCCCATAATTTGAAGGAAATATGGTTTTTTTTTAAAAAATTTTTTAATGTAGGATGATTATAGCTAATTTTCGAATATTAGGAAAATAGTAAAAACGAAAAGCCGAATTCAAAATATTGGTGAATGCAGCAATGTCTGTATTACCTAAAAACTTAAGTGATTTATTAGTAATTAGGTCAAATCCAGTCGATTTGCGAAATTTGAGTTTTTTATAATATTATGATCTTCAGTATAGATATATAGGAATAAGTTACGGAACGTTTAATTAGGAAGTGAAAGGAAGTGGATTATATGATTGTGAAGTTGATTATTATGTATTGGATTAGCAATAAAGGAAGACTGGAAGTGAGAGCCTAGTAATTAAGTTTTTCTGGATCATTTAGGGCTGTGGAGAAGAGTCTTCTAGAATAGGAATGAGAGTTTTGTCATTATAAAGCCGTTTAATTGTGCACTACAATTTGTTTAGATTGAGTCTGGATTTCTCGAAGAAAGTTTTGCTTGATGAAATTTAAATAAATATATTTGAGATCTTATAACACGAGAAATTTTGTTAATTTTAGATTTAATATCAGGGTGTCGTGTTAACTGCCAATAAGGACGCAAAGTGTGTTTGGTTTTGATTAGATTAAGAATACGAAAAGGAAGTGGTTTATAGGGGCTAGGGGGAAATTTGGATATAAAGTTCGAATGAGAGTAAAGTGTGGTATGTATTGCAGAAGTAAAATAAGATAAATAATTGTCAATATCGTTTGTAGATTGTATGTTATGAGGAAACTGAATATTATTCTCAATATCATGTTTAAAGTCAGTCCAGCTATTTTTTTGACAAAGAGTTGTGAAGATTGAAGAAAATTAAAGGAAAAGGAATAAAGATTGGAAAATGATCAAGTCAATTCGGAAGTATAATTTGTGTTAAAGGAAAAGGAAAATTTTGTGTAAGAATAATAGCAAGAATATCAGGATTATTATTATTATTATTATTATTATTATTATTATTATCATCATCATTATTATTATTATCATTATTATTATTATCATTATTATTATCATTATTATTGTTATTATCATTATCATTATTATCATTATTATCATTATTATTATTATTATTATTATTATGAATAATAATTAGGTTCAGAGGGGAAGTGTATTTGTACTTCATTAGAAACAACAAATTATGCAATTTAATGCCAATAGTATTGTAGTATTACAACCCCAAATTTGATGTTTACAATTTAGATCGCCAAGAAAGGTTTTTTATTTTGTTATAGATGTTTTTAAATGTTACAATAGGAAATGTGTATTTCGGAGGTTTGTAGGCAACAGAAAAATAGTAATTGATATTATTAATATTGATTATTAAAGACAGGATTTCAAGAGAAGTATGATTGTTAAATTGGATAAAGTGTTTAATAAAGGGTTTAATGATTATAACAACTCCTCCTGAGACAACTGAATTAATTCTGTCAAAACGATACATTTTATAGTTCGAGATAAAGAATTGGTCGGTAGGAAGTAAATGTGTTTCAGTTATAAAAGGAATGTGTGCATTATGAGTATATATAAAAAATGTTCAAAAGTATGTTCTTGTCTTTCAAACCATTAGCATTCCAGTTGAGATATGTTAGTTGATTGGTAATGTTATTAATTATTTATTGTGAGAGAGCGATTCAATAATATTTTGAAGTTGAGGAAGAAGAATTGAAAGAATTTGTGATACTATTGTTGTAACAATTTGTTGAATATTATAATAATAGGTGCGGGAATGTGTAAGTTATTTGTTCAAGGGGTTAATGATAGTTTGTGTATTAGAAAAAGTTGTTGTAAATTAAAAGGTTTGGAAGAGTTTTGAGGTAAACAAGTAAGGGTAGTGGAGTAAGACATTGTGTTGAGGGAAGAATTATTGGTGGAGGTATAAGACGATAAAGTATTTGTGAAAGGTGGATTATTATTAGATTGATTTTTTTTTTTAAAAGGTGAGTATTGTTCACGATTTAAATGTTTGGGGGTTGACTGTGGCTTTGAACAAACAGAGTAATGATGGAGTTGGGAACACTTGACACATCTTGATTTCAATTTATTATTGGCCTGTGAATGTCCAAAACGCTGACAATTTTTGCATTGACAATTGTGAATATATTTGTTTTGGGTTGAACATAATTGAATGAAATTAGACGAGATAATTTTAAAATAGTTCAGGACTGATGGGAGTCTGTTCAGTCTATAGCACAAGTTTGAAGAGGATGCCTTAGTTTGTCATAAAGACGTCGATCTTGAAGCAATGGATACTCTAGGCGTGAAAGTTCGTTTATAGTCTTTAATTATTACCTGGAACGTTTTCTTGCTTGGATCTTGAAATATATAACACTGTATGCAAACTTATTTTCACAGTATTGTCTGAAGTTTCGATAGTCATCAATGTCTGAAAAAAGAATTTTGAATTTATTAAAACGTGATTTGGTTGAATAGTTATTGTGAACCACTTATGCAATGTCTTGTAATAATGGATAGTTAATGCCAATCACTGTTATAGGTGGAACTTTTTGATGAGGTGGAGAAGTTGAAGTAGTGGATTCTTGTAGATTAGGCAAAGTTTCATATCTGGAGTGGGTCAGGACAATATATATGGGTGTAGATGATTTTGATCGTTTGGAAGGGTTTTCAGGAGCATCTGGGGGATGAGAACGGCGAACGTTGCTAGAAATATCTTCTAAGTTAGTTTCAGGTTGTGGCACTAGGTTTATGGCTGTTGATATTGTGGTGTCAAGGTTGAAAATTCCATATTTTGAACTGGAGTTGCTTGAAGTTCAACGTATTGAGCAGAAGTTTGAACATGAGTTGAAAACATATTTGTATTGTCCAAGACAACTTCGCCCGTAATGGAGATGAGTGTTATAGGATGATCTTGATGAGTTTTTTTGTAGTTTTTTTCTCTTTTGATAAAATAGTAGTTGTAGATAATAGAGAGTCCAATTATTCTGAGATAATTCAATTATAGATCAGAATATTTGAAATAATATGAGGATATTTAGAAGCATGATTCTATAAGCGCGGCCACTTGAGCGTCCCCAAAAGAATATTTGAAGTAGGAAATAGCTCGAATTTGATGTGCCATTGTTGGAACAATGGGATCAAATGGGTTTAAAATGCCCGCATGGCATAGCTAGATGTTATTCCTGACGTGTTCACCAATTTCCAGCTCAAATCCTTCTAAACTGACAGCGGTGTGAGCTGCTCCCTCTATCTCCCTTTCTCTTCTCCGCCCCTCTCTCTCTTCCTAAATTACAAAAACCAAATATCGACTAACTAATCAAGTCAACAATCGAATAAAATTCCAAGCATCCAAGTAGAGAAAAAACAACGAATACAAAGTTATTTATGATACATTGTGTATTGCAATAGCATGACTGTGTCAAATATAACTCTGATCTATTTCTCATAACGTCTCCTCAATTTCTCATAACGTATACAAGTTATATAAAACCGTAATAGTAAGTAAAATATTCTGCGATACTTGCACAATGCACACATTGCAAGAACTGCACGAAGTAATTCATCGCTATGTCTCTGTCTAGGGGAAATTTCACGAGAAAGAATGAATGTGCAGTGCACACTGGTTCAAATTGGCGCAAAACCTGGTTATAATTGCAAATGTGGGTGGATTTCCGGAGAAATAGGTATCAAGCTTGGGAACCGCTTAATTCCAATATCATAATGAAATTTCAAAAATGAAAATGGTTGTTTCAAAATGGCAGATTGAGTTACTTAAAACAAAAAAAAAAAAATGCACACACATGATTCTCGAGATTACTGATTTCAAAAAAATTTAAAAATTCAAAGTGGCGATATTTGAAAGGGCAAACTGACTCGAAAAAATTAAGCGAATATGCGTAGAAATATGGATATACGGTTAAGTATTTTCGAGGACGCAGAATACAAGTATTTTAATGAAATTCAAAACTCATGTTTTAAAAAAGAAAAATCGGATGCTCCCGTGGGTATTGCAGTGATAAAGCATCGTTGTTAATGTACTTATAATTACTTGAATTTTCAAAACATTCTAATTCTCAAGGAACAATGGCGGATACCAATGAGAGTATTGAATTTCTTATTTACGTATTACCATACGTTTCGGTGCCTTTTATCAGGAAAAGTTAATTAAGTTCAATAATATCTTTTAGTAATCAATGGGACTGATTATCCTGATCAGGCGCCGGTTCATATTTGGCTATTGTCCCCCAAACGAACACCTTAGATCATCGCTGACGCTCTTCCAAATTTCATCAACCCTCAAGGGGTCTTTAGCGACCGCGTTGGAAACATCTGAGCTAAGCGATTCCAGTTAGAATTCCCATTAGTTGTCAAACCTCGAGTTAAAGTAACGTCATCTGGGTAGCAATTGTTGCACCCGCCACGACGGCACTTGTATGTTACTTTTAAAGTTGCAGACCTAAACATTCGTCGAACGCGAAATACGCAAAATATCTCTCCCTAAAACGATGACGCCAGAGATCTCCATATTTTTCATTTGGTTTTCCCATTTCCTTTCCTCAAGTTTCTTCTCTCGCCGTCACCTTCCTCTTCGCGGCCTTTCCTTTCTCTCACGTCGCGCCGCAACAAGGCACGGTCTCGTGTAGAATGTTGATTCGAATTGTGGCTGCAGGATAGCAGCAAACGCAGTCATGAATATTCAACTCGAAAGCCTTTTAATGAAAAAAAGAAGAAAATAGCAATGAAAAGGGAGGCCAGAGCGGCGAAGCATTGTAAAAAGGCAGTTTTGCGCACGGAGGAGGTGCAGCCCACTGACGGCCATGGACAGTGCGTAGCCGCCCACACGAGCAACTTTCATTGGCATTGGGGCTCCCGATTCAGGTGACATGAGCAGAATTCACAACTTCTTTCTGCTCATATTTACAGAAATCTCCTAAAGAACACTTACAAAATATTGACAAAACAACACAAATATTGAGGGTACTCCAAAACTGACATTTTCCGATCGATCTGGCTGATCTTTAGGTCCAGCGAGTTAAAAACTGTTTTGATTTCTTGAGGTTGCTCAAGAGCATTTTTCAATTTTTTTAAGGGCACCAATATTTTGGTTTAATTTTTTTTAGATAGAAAAAAGACGCATTAAAAATAGCACGGGTATATTTTCGTTATCTCAATATCTCAAATATCTCAATATTCGACATTTCCAAAAAGTTCGAAGTGTTCTTCAATCTTCCTAGAACTACAATATTGCAGATAGAAATTTGTTCCTTAACAAAATCTGGTGTAAAAAGCAGATATTTAAATAAGATTTTCAATATTTCGAAAATATGAGCAGTTTTCGCGCAATTTTGCGTGAAATATAAGTAATTTTTTAAACAATCTTACAAGAATGCGGCAGGTCTCATTTTCAGTGAGCACACTGTAATTTTAAAAATAAAAATTAAATTGCAAAACTACAATTTTCTGATGGGGATATTTTCTTTAATTAAACGTGTTGTAACAAATTAAAGCTTCATGTAAAGTCACCTATAGCTTTTTTAAATACTACTACGTTTCCTGTAACTTAAGAGTTTAATGTAAATTTAATGTTTTACAAATCTGTCTTACGCGTTACGCATTGAATCCAGGAATGCATTTCCCAGTGCAATATATATCTTATAATGATATCTTTAATTATTATTTAACTTTTTTCACGTGTGATCCACCATCATCAACCGTTTCAAGTTTTATGAAAATACCATTACCTACATTATGTCACGAAATTGTGACTTACGGCAGAGTTCATAACATAATGAACAGGAACGCTGCGTTGGTGTGGCTTCATGAATATTGATTTCATTGTTAAGAAAGGATAATTGCCGCTGAACAGAAAACAGGTTTTGATTCCTGAATTTGTTATAAAGAATTTGAAGAAGAAGAAGAAGATAAATAATTTCAAAAAAAATGAATTTCAAATTTTGAATAATTTCGTGTCCATTGCATTCCAGATATAATATTTAAATGATAAAAGACAATAGATTTGTACACTTATTTGTATGCGTTCATTAGGCTTGAGCTCTGGATGTTTAATTTATAGATTTGTTTTCCTTCGAAAAGGTTTGATCGCCGACTATGCTATCATCATTCAAAAGTTGGAAGCTCACTTCGATGTAATCAAGGCAAGCTCGGGTGAAATTATATTGTTTGTCTGTATAATGTTCCGCAAATACTATAAGAGTTGTGATTTATTCATATTTCTTTTCTAGAAGTAAGAAATAGCTGATCTTCTCTACTGCCGAAATATTGTAAATTTGCACAGCAGGCACTTTGTCTGAAATGGCTTGGACTTTTTCAAATGACTGCACAATTGCCGGTAGAACAGAAATTTCATTATTACTTGTTTATATTAGTACATAATTCCCAAAATGCGAGATCGTGTATGCTTTGTAGCCGGATTATCCTTCCGCCCCTTTCCGCCCCACGGACCCTGCTGTCGCCCCCGCCATTTGGCGCCATCACTATTCTCTATAGAGGTGCGTCGGGACGCGCGCCCCTGACCTTCCATCTCCAGCAGTGTGTGCGTCTAACACACCTGCATATTCTCGCGTTACCTGTAGATACGCGAAGCGCTCTTCTCTTCCTCCTCCTCCTCCTCTTCCTTCACCGCTCACTATCACAACCTGTCTTCATTTTCTCTTTCTCTTTCTTTCTCTTTCTCTCTTTCTCTTTTTCTCTTTCTCTCTTTCTCTTTCTCTCTTTTTTTTTTTTTTTTTTTTTTCTCTCCCTCTCCCCCCCCTCCCTCTCTCTCTTTCTCTCTTTCTCTCTACACACACGCACACGCGCACTATTAAGTCTGGTTATTGCTCAGTGCAACCATCTCTCTTGTGCAAGGAGGATGACAAAAACCCTCCCTAATTAGGGCGGGGCGCTGAGCCTCGCCGACCCCCGCGGAGCGCAGTCATCCAATCTCAGAAGCAGCCAATTACTGACTAAACACGGTGTACAGCCACGTCCTCTGTAAATAGACGCCCTTTCCTTCATTATCGCGTTCCTTCACTCCGCTTTACCGCCCAAGTCTCTTGGAGCAAGTTAATACATGCTAGGCATTCAAGTAAATTAACGTTTCCTTAAAAAATACTCAATAAATCCGAATTGCCGAACTCGGGGAATTGATAGATTGTATCTAGGATCATTTACTTTTAATTCAAGTTTTAAATTGGCCATTTAATATGACTAATTGAATAATCTCGTCTGACAGAATTTGAATACAAGATTTTATCACTACTAACATTTTTATTAAATATGTTGGCAAAAATGCGATAACACTGATTCAAATATTTGTAATGCCAACAACTTCTCACCAGTACTCGCCTGATATGCCAAACTGTTACTTATTTCAGAATTTTAGAGAAGTTACACATGCGTTAGTTAAAAACCTTCATTTGCCAGGTGATCAATAGTGCAGTACCATAATGTACTGTTGGACACATCATAACAGACGAGTCATAATTAATTAGCGATTCCAAACACTTGACAAACCTTATCCTGAAAATAGTGGTACTATAAGAGCAGGAACAATGCCGTATTATAGATAGTGTTTACGTAATATTATAATATTGTAACAACGTGTAAAAAATCGAAACTTTAAAACTGGCTCTCTGAGTTCGAAGTAAATCAAATGTGTCCTATTTTTAAAATAAATTTGGAGAAAAAATGCTCACGTAGATATTTGAACTACAACATTTCCGTTCGGAACATAAAAGTTGATTTCTGCTACAATTCTTATGTTAAACGCTGTGTCTTTCAAATGCTATTATCAATTCTTAATGTTGCGGTGATTCGCACAAATACGTAATCATGATATCACTCAGAATTACGCGAAAACTACTAATATTTTTAAAAAGTGTACATCAAATGAGAGAAATATCTAATATTAAATAATAGTATGCAGAGGCGACCCAGGATTTTTCTGTGAAACCACACGATATCTCCTCCTGAAGAGAAGAGCGGTCAAAGGTGAGGATCAGCGTAGAGCTGGCGGGCGGGGGGAGTACTCCGTTTACCTTCCGCTGAATCCTGTACACGTCTGTAACTCCCTTAGACAAGAAGGTTATCAAGACTTCCTCGGTTCCAGTATCGAAATCGTCTTGATTTACTACCCCCTACCCGTATACAGGTTTATGGTAGGGTGGGTCGGCACTTGCACCTCGAGGCCGGCTATTTCCTTCATTTTCAGAAGTTTGTCAATTTTTTCATCTAATCGACACTCCAAAAGAATGGTTCAAGTGCATTGACGAACGATTGCTTTGAAATTCCCTATTTTCAAACGGTCAAGGAAGGTTTAATTGAGTTTATGCTCTCCATTTTCCGCTCTTCGCTACACAACATTACAAGAAAGCGGGGTTTTGAAGGATTGTCAGTTTCTTTGCAGAAGAAGCTTTCCAGATCGACGTTTCTTTCTATCTTCTCTTGCTTTGGGAATAGGGCGGGGGTGGGGGATTTCGAATCCATGAAAAGGGATTCCAATTCATCCGCCATGGAGCACAACACGGGGACACTCCATTGGAGTGCCAGGGTTTCCACGGGGATATAGCAGGGAGTGGTAAGGTTTATTCTCCGCCGCACACTTGCAAGGCGACACCATGACACCCACAACTGGCCTAATGATCGGGAGTGGGTTAGCTCCCGACTGTCCGTCTAGAAGAGTCCAAGGCCAAAGAAAGTGTGTTGGGAACGGCAAAGTGCAGAGACCTCCGCTCCGTCACCCGGGATCAGCGGTGTTCATAGTGTACATGGCTAGGCGAGGTCTACCAACGAACATCCGGCGTCAAGGTGACAGTCGAGAAAGCACGCACAGACCCCAGTTGGCAAAAACAGTAGGTGGAGAGCTGTGAGCTACTCGCATGCTTGGTTCAGACTTGAGTGCATGTTATACATACGATTTGAGTGAATGTAGGAGGAAACAAGTTGTTGAATTGTTTGTATACGAGTTCTCACTTTACTGTTGGCAAATATTTATCACTATTCCAAGTACTTCAATGGGAATATAT
Source organism: Teleogryllus oceanicus (assembly GCA_964035755.1). Lineage (NCBI taxonomy): Eukaryota > Metazoa > Arthropoda > Insecta > Orthoptera > Gryllidae > Teleogryllus > Teleogryllus oceanicus. Next base: position 169,697,720 of record CAXIVR010000001.1, on the reverse strand, counting down.
GAAGAGTTTCAAAGCTTAAAAATTATCCTCTAACAGTAAGACTCGATAAAGGTTAGGTTACGTTACATTATGTGTACAGGTTGTAACTTTCATATTTGTTTGTTTGTTTTTCTTGAGAAAGTCACTTGCAGAAAGAATGAAATTCTACATTGTTGGTTTGTTAGTTGCCGACGTTATTTGCCGTGAGTTTAACATAATTATTCTTTTTAATTTAAGTCCTCCATTAGTTATTATAAACCACAATTATATTTATTTTTGTAATATATTTTTTGTAGATGCGACATACATGATGTACCTGGTTGTACATCAAATTACAACAGTTTATTAAAAATGACACAACTTGTTACTTTTTCCTTTCCAACAACAGAAGAGAGGGAGAGGCTTCATTCTATACTTCGAAAATATTGGTCACCATCCTAAACATTTGCAGTTTGGATCAATCATTTCAATTTCCGAGGTTCAATATTATAAGATAAACATCAGGATAAACATCAACAACCTGGTGGAAGAGTTAACAAAATTCCAGTGATATGGTACCCAGTGTTTTCCACAGTGTACTTCATATTAGCCCGTAGAAGAACAAAGGAAGATGGATTGAAATTCAGTCTGCATGAAACTAAAAATAACGATATCGGATTTTAGCGAATTTGTAAATAAACAAGTTGAAAGAGAGTTCACAAAAGATTCTTTCTAAAGTAAAGCCTGAGTCTAGTGTCGTGCGTTTTGGTGTTACGTTGTTGCTATGTTAAACTGTTAATAAAGAAAATTATAATTTTTTTTAATTAATCAAATATTTCCTGATTATACACACGCATTCCCATTCTTGTATTATCAAACGATTATGGATACAGCTTTGTATAGATCATCCGATTTTTACTTTCTCTATACGTAGTATACAGAGAAAATTTTGTAATGCTGCGCGAGAAAACGGCGGATATTCCGTAGAAAAAATTCATTGCCAGGCTCTGATAACGAAAAAGTGGATGAATTCAGTTATTAATTTAACAAACAAATCCTCTAATACGTGGTGTAACCAGCATATCTTTTATGTGGGTCATTGATACCGAAAAATCAACTACCGCCAAAAAGTCCGTCCGTAAACACCACTACCGCCTAAACCATACGTAGGATTTTTTCCAAATTGAATAAACCCCTGACCATCTGTCTCGAGTCAAAGCTTTGGGATTTTGAAAAACATTCTTTAAAATTTGGGGGAACTTTACATGTTTACACCCTGCGACGTTTTCAAATTTTCCTCAAAAACTGCTCTATTTTTTTTTCTTCTTTAAAGGGTACACCCGGATAAGATGGTAAAAAATTTTCCTAAACCAAATGACGTATCAGTGGCTACATTATAATTCTAACATAAAAATAATATTTTTGAAAGGTTTCTTAGCCCCCGTCCCACCAGCCACACTCATGTACAGCCGAAAACATGTTTTTTTATTTTATTTTTTTGGCAATTTAATACTATTTTATTTGACTTGAAAAAATATGATTAATAAGAAGACAATTTATACTATCAGAAAATATTTTTTAAATATTTTCTCAGACCCAAATTCAACCAAAAAAAAATTTTAAGTAACAAAAATAATTTTTATTGTGTCTTAGAATAATGGAACAGGCTCGAAAAATCTCAAACGTTCCTCTTAAAACACAAAATAATGTGATATTTTCAGATTTGTTTGACTGCTGGGCTGCAGTTAAAAAAATCAAAACCATTTTCCCGCCTTGAAATCACCTTGAATTTGAATATACCTTGAAAATCACTGCAACAGTTCTGTGCATTTATTTTAGTGCTTAATATACATTTGTATACATTGTTGTAGCACCCAGTAATATTTTGGTTTTGGACTTTAGTTACAAATTATATTTTTTTTAATCTTTCTAAACCTTTGCATAAGTATATCATACGCTACGTTTATACGATAGTTTTGGGCAGTTTATAAGAAAATAATTTGGTCACAGTTGAAGGATAAGTGGGGGACATGTTGGAAATGATGGAGAACAGGTTGAACCCGGATATGCTAGAACTATTTTACTGTGTCTTAGAACATCGGCCCAGGCATAAAAAACTTTTAAAACTTCATCTCTTAACACTTGTGAAAATTTTCATATTTTTTTAAGTTGCTGTGCCATATAAAAAAATAAGGCTTTTGTAATCAAATACTTGGCTGTCAAGTAGACGCCGCGTTCTAGGCACCTGCGATCTTCCTCCAGGCGTAAGGTCACAGAATGGCACTGAAACGTTGGTAACTCTGCCTCGCAACTCTGCTCCCAACTCTTGGACAGCTAAATTGGTACTGACGCCGGCAGCGGAAGCCTACGATCTCACATCTTTATATGTTTCAGACTACAGAAAAAGTTGTTTTCCTTACCTAAGTATTTATTCTTGTATACGTATAAATAAGTATATAAAATCCGGACTCTGCGAAAACTCAGTCTTTTGTAAATAATAATTCTATGAAAACTGAATAATGATTTTATGTAGCACCCACATGCGAACACTCATCTCCCGAAATATAATTTCCAGAATTGGAGATACGGTACTGTGCGAGAAAACACATTTAAATGTTACTAAAAATTGAGATAGAAGTTAACAGAAAATAAAATAGTTTTTTCAATTTGATCGTGAAAGATCATATTGGTATTTTCCTTCAATTTAATTTTACATTGATTTCGTCTTCCTTTTCTGTCTACCCAGGCTGCGGAGAGGGGGCACCCAAAAGAACTAAATATGCAAAATTGTAGAAAAGGACGATCATAAAAGTCGTATTTTGTAGAATACTGCCTAAGAATATAATCCGGATCGAACCTTTCCCCCTTGATTTCCCCACTGTCCCCCATTTATCGTTCACCTGCAACGGCAGTAAACGGACATTCAAACCTCAACGAACTTCAGATTTACGAGGTGGTGATAAGTGTCTAAATCTATGCACAGTTCAATTTATTTCCAATTTTAAATCACCGTGCTAATTAATTTTCTGAAATATTTATTCAATTTCTGTGACAAGTGATGATTCCGTTTTTTTTAACGTTACAAGGACGGTGTATCAAAGTGAATTTGTTTAAAATCTTATTTTAATCTAAAATTTATCGCAGAGAGAGAGAATCCCATAAAGGTCCTACGTATTTCCTGTACCTACGTTCCTGTATTTACGTTAGAAATAATATTGATTCTATCCCCTTGGCGGAATTAAATGTGTACTCCATTGAAAATATTTTCGAAATTTCTGTTGTACATTTTACTTCACTAAAAGTGATAATACTTTGCATCTACAGACCTCCAACAAAGAGAACTGCTGTATATATTTCGTTCTTAGAAAACCTGGAGATAACACTTAACAAAGTCAGAAATCGCTCCTTTGAATCCATTGTTGTATGCGGAGATTTTAACGTTGATTTTCTGGTCGAATCTTGCGAGAAAGAAAAGTTTCTCAATTTAATTAATTCCTTCAATTTAGACATTACAATTAATGTACCGACACGGATCACACAACATTCGATGAAGGCAGTTGATCAAATTATAATTAACAAAACTACTACTCGATATGAAGTTGAAACAAAAGATTTAGGATACAGTGACCACGATGCATAAATTCTTACTATTATAACAAATGCGATCACTGACACAATAAATAATACACGTATGACTAGATTGTTTACTAAAAATAAAATTAAATTATTCATAGATTACTTGATGCAGGAGTCATGGGACGCGGTTTATAATACTGCTGATACAAACGACAAATATAATTCTTTTTTTTTCAACACTCTCATTTCATTTTAACGCTTGCTTTCCTCTTCAAAAAAGATAATTAAATATTTCACGGAAAAGCAATTCTTGGATAACACAAGGGATTAGGACATCTTGTAAAAACAAGCGAATTCTTTCTTTCATTTCTAAGCGTCATGACGTATCTCAAGATTTCCTTATCTACTTTAAAAAATACAAAACATTGTTAAGAAAAGTCATAAGGCAGGCTAAAATCATGAAAAACGATCAGGATATTTTGAACTCAAATAATAAAACAAAAGCAATGTGGAATATAATAAAAAAGTACCAAATCAACTAGAAAACCCGTAGAGAATGTTGTTTTAAAATATAACGATATAAATGTGAACGATCCGGCAACAGTGGCTAATCTCTTTAACCAATACTTTTCGAGAATTGCTGCCGATCTCACTAAGAGTCTTCAGGCACAAAATTCAAAAACAGACAGTTCACCCAAAATTTTAGACACTATGTTCGTTTCCGAAACTTCTTCCTATGAAATTCTCAAAATAATCGGTAAACTAAAAAATAAATCTTCGTCCGGTTTAGATGAATTCCTGGATTCTTTGTTAAAGACTTGTGCGTATGCCATTATACACCCGTTAACTCACATTTTTAATGCATCTTTATGCACTGGAACGTTTCCAGATATTTTCAAAACAGCTAAAAATAAGCCGCTTTTCAAAAAATAAGGCAACAAAAATGAAATTCAAAATTATCGGCCCATTTCTCTTCTATCAGTCTTTTCAAAAATATTAGAGAGACTTTTTACATACGAATGGAAACCTTTCTCACTAAACACGACGCGCTTTCAGATTGCCAACATGGATTTAGCAAATCAAAATCAACGGAAACAGCTATATTTTCTTTTCTTAAAGATGTCGCCTCATCATTGAATCAAAACAGAGGCACCTATTGGATTATTTTAGATCTCTCAAAGCTTTTCACGTCATTGATCATGACATTTTACTTTCCAAATTACCTTCGTATGGAATTCGTGGTATTGCTCTAGATCGGTTATGTTCGTACCTTAAACAACGATCTCAGAGAGTGGAAATACCTTACTGGAATGATGGAACATTACGTACGCACCTTTCCGACTCTTTGCCCGTTGCATGTGGAGTTCCTGAAGGATAGATTTTAGGCCCTATTCTGTTCCTACTTTACGTAAACGATATGCCCTCGACGATTCGTAACGGAAGAACGGTTCTCTTTGCGGATGATACGAACATCCTTTGCAATAAAGAAACAGTAAATAGAACAATATCAGATGTTTCAAATTTGGGTTTCCCGAAATAACAAATTAATAGTAAACGAAAAAAACGGTTTTAATGCAGTTTCCATTTCAAATAAACAATTCTGTGCTCCATTGAAAATGAACAGTGTACCATTGACTGATGTTAAGGCAACAAAATTTTAGGTCTCTCAATTCAGTCAAACCTTAAATGGAACGTCCATTTAAATGAATTGAACACAAAATTAAGTTCATTATGCTACGCGTTCAGAATTCGTGCAAATTCAGTCAGCCTTCATACTGCTCGTTGTGTATACTTCGCGAATGTTCATTCCCGCCTGAGATATGGCATAATATTCTGGGGAAATACATCTTATAGCTCCCAGACTTTTATATTACAAAACGAATTGTACGAATAATAACCAAATCCCCCCCACGTGATTCATGTAAGCTCTCTTCATTAATCTAGGAATTCTACCATTACCGTGTCTTTTATTTACGAATCAGTGGTTTTGTAAAATGACTTGCTCAAGGGCAGGAATATATTTTCAGAAAATGCCGAAGTCTATTACTATAACCTCGACGTAGAAATCATATTCATCAGGTGACAGTATCAACAGCTCATTACAAAAATTCACACACAATACATGTACATTATTTTACAACACTTTGCCAGATGACATTAAACGATTAAATTCGATAGAAAAGTTTAAATCCCTGTGAAATCGTTTCTGCTGCATAACTGTTTTCATACAATTAGAGACTATACTGAGCATCACAAGAAAAGTAACATTAATTTTAAAAATGATACATAATGCATTATTTACCATTTGAACTGTATAAATGAGTATAAACAACCTGTAACAACTATTGTACTACTGCTTCGGGTCAATGACCCATCTCGATCAGGTTTTTCGTCAGTTTCCCTGATCCATTGAGCAAATGCTGAGATGGCCCTTGTTTGCTTCTGGACATAAATGTAACTTCATTTTCTGTGCACATCTTCTAGAATTCAGTGGGAAATACAATTATTCAAATTATCGTTTCCATGTTGTCGCGGCAGGAAGTAATAAGAGCCAAAATTTATTGCTTATTTATTTTTGAAAATAGATTTTACTACATGGGAGTTTTTGTTTTTTGTTCTCCCTTTGAAAATTCAAAATTTATGTAGTATATGACTTGGTGTAGGGATCACAGATTTTTAAAAATGTGCACACAATTCACTTTTCCTCATAGCACGTCATACGCAGTTTTTAACTGTTTTTTTTGACGAAAATAAATACATAAATAAATAAATAAATAAATAAACCTCATAATTTCCCTATTTGTCATCTGACCGTCCTTCAAAAGAGTCATCTTCAGAATTTACTTGTCCTAAAAAACCGCCGTGTACCCATGAGACACGCAAACCTGATGTAAACGTCCTAGGCGCTGCCGAGTTATTGGCTAATATGTGTGTTGCAACAATCATTTTTTGTATGCCATAATCTGCAAACTTTTACTTTCTTTTTCTGAAATCTTTTCGATGGAGGATGGGGTGTAATTCTCTATTCACCAGTATCACACTTTCAAGGTTTTATGTCGATGGTTTCTTATAAACTGCCACAAACTATAGTATTTCCTTCGCGTATGATATACTTATGCAAAGGATTTTAAGAAATTTAAAAAATGATAATTTATAACTACATTCCAAAATGAAAATATTACTGGGTGCTACAAAAATGTGTACAAATATATAATAAACACTAAAATAGAGGCATGGAACTATTTCAGTCATTTTCAAAGTATGTTTAAGAAACGCTCAAAGGTCATTTACTCAAAAATGGCTGTCAATTTTTTCTTGGAACATTTTCGCGGTATTCTTTTGTTTTTCAAAAACTACACAAATGTATTGATTGAATATTTCTCACGCCGCACTTTTCAGCAATTTCACATTTGTGAGTTAAAATGCGTCAAACGACTTTCAATGAACGTTTTCGAAAACTCAAAATGTTTTGTGAAAAAGAAATTTTCTTCAAAATGGCTCTATATTTTCAATAAAAATTGCTATTTAGGACGAGGTTTTACTCTTCTTTAATATTCTTAAAGTAATCTTTCGGTTCTACTATTAGGAAACCGAAAAATTGATATTGCAAATACACACACACATACACACTTTGGGGAGTGGCAGTAGATGGCTGCTGACAAGAGGATGGGGAGAGACTGTAAAGCCAGTCCACACAAAGGAAATTAGAAAACTTTATTACGAGAAAGCCTATGCCACTCTTTACACCACTAGTTAACTATAAAATTTGGATCCAGTACTAAAATGCTTTTTATAATATTTCAATATATTTCATTTTTACTTTGGATCTTGAATGCAAAGTTATTGGTATCCTATCAGGCGATAAGGGACGGGGGGATGAGGGGAGGGAGGAGAGAGAGAGAGCGAGAACGAGCGAGAGCGAAAGGGAAGGAGAGAGGGAGGGAGGGAGAGAGAGAAAGAAGAAGGATGAGGAAGAGAGTGGGAACGAGAAAGCGAAAGGGCGAGAAAGAGCGGGCGGAAGTGATGCGGAGCGAGAAATAGCGAAAGGGAGTGAGCAATAGAAAAAGAGACCGAAATGAGAGAGAGACGGATAGAAGGAACGAGAATGTGGGTGAGAAATCGAACGAGCGAGGAAGGCACGAGGGAAAGGGAGAGAGGAAGAGGGGGAACGAAAAATAGAAAAGGGGAGTAGAAAGGGGAGAAAGCGAGGAGAGAGTGGAGAGAGAGAGGAGAGAGGAGGAAGAGAGGGAGAGTGGAGAGAGAGGAGAGTGAGGGAGAGAGAGGGAGAGTGAGGAAGAGAGAGGGAGAGAGTGAGGAAGAGAGAGTGAGGAAGAGAGAGTAAGAGAGAGTGAGGAAGAGTGAGAAAAAGAGAGAGGGGAAGAGGGGGGAGAGAGCGAGGAAGAGAGAGGGAGAGTGAGGAAGAGAGAGAGGGAGAGAGAGTGAGGAAGAGAGAGGGAGAGAGTGAGGAAGAGGAGATGAAAGAGGCAGAGGGCGGTGGAAAGACGTGGGAAGGGGGGAAAGGAAAAAAAATATTGGAGGAAGGAAAATTAGCAAGGCCTAGAAAGGAGACCATTAGGAACGGCAATTTCTATAATGCAGATTTTATTGATACTGGTTGGCGAAGGACAAAAGAATGCAACGCTGTTTGATTTCATGTTTTTGAACGTGCAAATATATTCTAAAATCTGTTAGAATCTGTTAGATCTCACTAGTTGCTATTGCAACTAAGATGAGTTAAATAGGTAATTCAATAAACAAGTGGGTAAAAAATAGCCGTTTACTTACCCCGGAGAGAGTTTTTATATTATGCAGGGCATTCTGGGCTTCAAGTGCAGACTTTCTTGTAAAAAATGTTACAAAGCAGCACCCTGAAATGAAAAATAGATTAAAATATATATTGAAGAAATGCGCTTGAGTAAATTAATGCAAACGCGTTATCGTAAGTAGAAAAATGCTGAAAATAAAAATAATTAACATTTGCATTGTAACATCTTTCTATATAATATATCAACATTTTTTAAAAATCTTGTTCATTTTCAGAATATGCATGCAAATCACCAAAGAAATATGGGGAGGATGGCGCACGCACGTGTTGTGTTGTGTCCAACAGATTTGTTTTCTTATAAAGAACAGTATAATTATGCTGTTAAAATGTATTTATATTTGTTGACCTAGAATTAATAATTTTCACGCAAATAATTATATAAATGTTGAAGCTGAAATTATATAATTCTGAACTTTCATGAACAACGTTTCGGTGCGCCGCACCACTGTACAAAACTAACAACGTGCGTTGCGACAAAACGCATATTAACCTTCACATTTCAGAGCACACAAAATACACAACTGGAAGGGACGCGTACACGACGGAGAGAACGCAGTTGGATTGACGGACAGATCGACAGCAGGACAGAACCCGTCGGTCCGCGGTCCGAGTCCTCCGGGCGCCGGGCCCACGCTCAGGGATTAAGACCGTATTGTAGCGTCGCGTGGGCGGGGGGGCCGTCGTCCAGGGCGTCCGGGCCCATCGCTCAGGGATCGGAGCGTGTGCCCGTAGGAATCCAGGCTGGAAATTCCCTGAAAGGGACGCGCGGATGCGAGGCTGAGATGTCGGTTGCAGCCGTGGAAGGGCTGCCAGCGAGCCGTATGACGCCCGCTGCTTGAAGGGTGGGGGCGAGCCAACGGATATTTAAGGCCGCGCCGACAGGCGCCTGACGGGATACGCTGGGTGTCGAAAGACGAGAGGTATCTCCAGTGCATTTATTGCACGTGATCTTCGGGTCGAAGATCGGTTTGGCGACAGGCCATGTAACTGGTGAGTTACGTGGACTCTATGTCCGACAGCTTCGCACCTCGCGTTGCTTTTGCTGCTTTCGAAGCAGTGGTTCTGGGCGAGGCCTAGGACGGTCAGCGGTTTCGCGGCTAAGAGAACGGAAAGGTTGCTAAGGGGTTAGTTTTTTGTATAGTAATCTTAGTACATTAACTGTAAATATACTGTAAATATATTGTATATATAAATCAGAGCAGTCGTCTGTGTTTTTTCTTCCTAGTACGTCACAGACTCGGAACCTTTCTTTTCTAAAACTGGTGGCAGCGGTTATCGAAAACTCACGTCGGGGTGCCCGCATCATTCCTGCCATTTTTTTTCTAAAACTGGTGGCAGCGGTTATCGAAAACTCACGTCGGGGCGCCGCATCATTCCTGCCATTTTTCTTTTCTAAAACTGGTGGCAGCGGTTATCGTAAATTCACGCCGGAGTGCCTGCGCCAATTGTTGCAATGAGTTCAAAATTGGCTGCAGTGGTGTTGAACTCACACCGGTGGTTGTGCCAATGCAGTTAATAATTGGTTACAACAGATCAAAGACACGTCATCAATCAGCTTAGTGGAAGAGTTACTACGTTCGCAACGAACGGGGAACGCGGAAGCCTGCACAGTCCGCGGGGACTAGTGCCGGCATCAGACTCATCGGTGCGCGCTGATTAATCAGAACAGTACGCGTAAAGACAGTGTACGCAGTTAAACGTGCACACGCGTCGTAAATACGTGGCGCCGGCAGCGTCGCGCACGCCACGAGAAACCGAAAGTGCGGTGTTTCGGTACGGTAGTTTCGGGGCGGTACAATCCGACTCGAACCTTTCTTTTCTAAAACTTGAACTGGTACTGGAACGAGCTGATATTGGTACTGGAACTGGAGCAGCTGATATTGGTACTGGAACGAGCTGATATTGGTACCACTGGAAGGAGACATCCCGGACGGGAGGAAGGAAGGAGGACAGAAAACCGGATCCAGAAGGCAGCTGACGCGACACCATGAGGTCAACTGAACGTAAGTGTGTTTTTGTTCTGGCGGGGATCAATTCAGGCAAAATGGCTCTTAGCGGGTTATAGGAAAGAGGTGCTTGTTAGGGTCGCGATGGAGATGGGGAAACATTAGAAGGAACGAGACCGTGGTTAAACTTAAATCGATCATTACGGAAAGCGAGCAGTACGAGGAATCATTCGTGAAACAACTCGCTGACCAAGAAAAAGAACAGGTCGCAGAAATACGCGAGCAGGAAAGAATACGCGAAGAGAGAGAGCAGGAAAGAATACGCGAGCAGGAAAGAATACGCGAAGAACGGCAATTGAACTTGAAAAGCTTAAACTAACGAATCAGTCCCACGCGTGTATCCAGGTAGTAGCGACACGGGAAATCGAACAATATTCGTATCAGCCAAGTCATGGACAAATTTAAAGGCGAAGGCGACGATATTACGTTGTTTTTAGTGTTTTCGAGGCGCATGCTCCCCAGCTTGGCATTGCGCCGGTCGAATGGTAAGCTATTTAATGGGTTTACTTCCAATGAGGTGAACAACTGGTTCGTAGTAGGATCCGATACACCGGATCAAGATTATGACCTAATTAAAGAACAACTATTAGATATGTTCAAGTTTACGGCGGAAAAGTGCCGTCAGATGTTTTGTAGTTACGTAAAAGGTGCAAAGACACTTGGAACGTCTATGCACGTGAATTAGCTAGTTATTGTAAAAATGGATCTCAGGTTTAAAGGTAGAAACATTTGAGCAATTGCTAGATCTCATTGTAACAGACCAGATGAAGCGGAAGGTGCCGGCGGTTAGCGTGACCATTTCATTGATGTGTGGGTGAGGTTTCGCGTCCCAAGATTTGGCACGAAGGCTGGACACCTACGAAACAACCGGGCTAGCGGATATAAGAAGGAATTCTCGCGGTTCGGCAAAAGAGACGCTAGCGAACGGAAATGCCGAAGGTGACGGAAAGCGCGCCGTCCACTTCCAAAACTGCAGTCTGAAGGTAGCTAGTAACGCGAGTCGAAAAGCCGCAAGAACGGACGTTACTTTGTAAAAACCAGGTCACATAAAAATATTGTCCTCAATATAACAATAAACCTAGCGAGAAGATGTGTCACGTGGCCGACTAGTGCGCAGAGTTATTGTCTCCACACACATTTCTTGCCAAAATTTGCGGCGAAACAGTCACCTGTCTCCGTGATACGGTGCGACGATTGACGCTAATGCAAAGCACGTCACGCCGACACAATACACCGGCGAGTCCGTATGGGTTCAGCAGCCCTGGACGAAGCGCCGAAAATCTACCGGAGCCAAGGTAGAGATAGTAGGCCATTCGGTACTCTTGTTACAGAAGCCGCAGTCGCCAAGAACTGCGACTTGCCTTATTACATTTTAGTAATCGTTCTGCTACGATTTTGAAGGAGATAAAGCAAGGTTTCTTAGAACCACAGCCTATCTGCGCTGTACGGACTAGGGCGCAAGCAGTGCTGACGCGAAAGGGCGGAGGGGCCCGGGTGCGAACAATGCGGCAGACGAAGCGCCTCAGACAATAGACGAGAGTAAGGGAACCGACGTGGGCGGACGCGTTCAGGTAAGCGTTTCGGAGGAAACCGAGGATGAAAATAGAGTTGGTCAGGGCGAGGTCGACGCCCGGCAACTCGGAATCAGACGATCAGGAATCTGAATTAGATTTCGGTAGCATTGCTTTGGCTCGTTTGGACCCACCGAATTTGAAACGGCTCAGAGACAAGACAAGACTCGCGCCGTTGATTGAGCGTGCGGAAGGACCGAGACGGATCGGCACGATTATGTTGATGAAAACGGCCTATTGTTTCGTGTCCGGCATAGTAAGCGCGGAGAGCAGTTCTCAGTTAGTAATACCGCGGGTGTATCGTGGCACGATCTTAAAACTTTGTCTGAAGTTGCTCACGGCCATTTAGGGTCACAAAGAAAGATGCCATGGCAAATATTTCTTCTGGCCGAATTGTTATAAGGATATTGAAAACTATGTGCGTAGTTGCGACAGTTGCCACGAGTAGAAACGGCGGCGAAAACTTGCGCGCCTTTAAAAATTGTTCCTATAACGGGCGAGGCATTCGAGAAAGTGAATGTCGACGCGTGAAGCCCATTTCAGAATCGGTCACCGAAACAAGTTTATTTTAACGGCGATGTGTTTAGCCACGAAGTATCCGAGGTATTCCGATACGGACCAACTCGTCACTGTAATTGAAGCATTATTAGAATTATTCAGTAGAATAGATTTCCACGCGAATTGCAAACCGACCAGGCACCTGCTTCACAAGTGCTTTGACAGCGGAATTCGCTGAGCGGTTTGGCATTAAACTGGGAGAAGTTCGCGATCACCCTCAATCAAACGCAGTCGAAAGAATGCATCGAACTATGAACCGGCTTATGAAGGTTCTGTGTTTGGAGGCAGGGACGGATTAAATGCCAACTTCCGCTATTATGAATTCAGTTGGCACGAGTGTCACGAATCATTAGGTTTTTCTCCTGCCGAATTGGTGTACGGGAAGAATCTCCGTACCCCCATGACACTTCTTTGCGAAAGGCTTGCGGAACTGCGGAAGGTGAAGAAAGTTCTGTAGTTGAGCATGTATTCAAATTAATCAATCGTTTGAAATGCTCCGCGACCTAGCTCACAATAGAATGGCTGAAGAACAACAGAAACGTAAAGTGTGGTATGACCGGAAGGCGGTCTCACGTACTTTCGAGATAGGCGCTAAGGTGTTGGTTCTCCTCCTAACAGGACGCGGAAGCTCGCGGTTCAGTGGATAGGGCCGGGCGAGATTCGCGAAAATTTCGGAGCATAACATGTGGTCCAGATGCCGGGGCGGAAGGAACCCGCGTCTATCACATTAATATGCTTAAAAGATACCACCAGCGGACAGAGTACTTGAATGTGCTTAGTTCTACGTCTGTGACAGACGCAGGTACGAAGACGCGCTAGATCGCTATGCGCTAAATTGGATTGTTGCGACTTTGACGCGGAAGAAATGCTGAGCGGGACTGAGGTCGAACCTGAGTTTCGCAACGCCTGAAAACGGCATTATGTACAGTTCTATATTTAGTGAGAAACCCGGATTGACAGATATCACTACCATGGATATCGAGTTAACTGATACCAGCAAAGTGGTTCGAAGCGTACCCTACCGTACATCGCCGAGGCAGGCTAAAATATTACGGAAGAAATCGATAGAATGCTTCGACAACATCATTGTGGAGGCGGAGAGTGATTATACGTCTCCCATGATATTAGTTGAAGCACCGGGCAAGAAACCATGGCCCTGTATCGATTATAGGCGCCTCAACGAAATTATTAAGACCGAATACTTTCCGTTACCCAATCTCGAAGAACGGATAGAACAGGTAGCTGCAGAAAAATTATAGTGTACTGGACCTTTGCAAATGTTTTTGGCAGATCGGTCTTACGGAAAGGGCGCAAAGGTATTCGGCGTTCAGATCAGTTTCGGCACGTACCGGCCGCTTAGATTACCTTTCGAATAAAGAACGGTCCCTATCAATGTTGTCGTATTATGGGCACCATTGAATAAATGCCAAGAATTGCGGTACCGTACCTTGATGACATCGCGGTTTTCAGTAACACTTGGCAAGAACCATCTGACACCTCGATACGGTCTTTCGCATATTAAAATCCGCCAAATTGAAGTGCAGCCGCGCAAGTGTTTGTTTGCGCGGCTAACGTAAATATCTTGGGTACGTAGTCGGTAACGGAAATTGCGGCCGGCCGAAGCCAAGATACAAGCAATCAGAACTTTCCCAGACCAGAGTCAAAGAACAGTGCGTTCTTTGCTCGGTCTGGTAGATACTATCGACGTTTGATACCAGGGTTTGCGGAGAAAGCGGCAGCTTACTGATGCGCTGCGAGGACGCGAGCGCCAAGGTAAAATCGTCTGGACAGAGGCATGTGAAACATCTTACAATGAGCTCGCGACAAGCTCTCAGTGAGAAACAGCTGGTATATGCACCTGATTATACCAAGGAATTTCTGAGTTCAGGCAGATGCTTCGAGAGGCTTAGGCGTGGTTCTACCAAGTAAATGACGAGGGAGAACAACCAGTCGTTTTTCTAAGCCGTAAATTAAATGATGCCGAAATTAATTATGGCACCACAGAACTAGAGTGTTTAGCGCTGATTTGGGGTTGGATAAACTTAAGATTTATCTCGACGGGCAGGCCACAATTCAGGTCGAAACCGACCACAATCCGTTGGTCTGGTTGCGTAATACGGCCGGCAAAACCCCAGATTATTACGCTGGTCTCTTTAATCCAGCACCTGATTTACGCATCAGGCACAAAAGGGCTCAGAAAATGTTAATGCAGATGCGCTTAGTGCATGTTTGATGATGTGAATTGATCCACCGGCGAGAATAGGGAACACGCACGTTCATGACATGTATAAATGTCGGTGAAATTCTATGTAAATATTTTGTAAACTCAAGGGTAAAATTGTTGTGTTTTTTTATATTTTATATGAAATACATACATGTGTCAATAAACTCAGTTAAGAACGGCACATGATGTATGTAACGAATTCACAATTATGTAATACTTCAATGCAAGTAAATGTTTTGTATTTATATTTCAGGATTTCATGTAATGCAAGATGGTCAAGAATTATTATGTAATATTTCAATGTAAAGTAAATGTTTGTATTTCAGGATCATATGTAATTCAAGATGCGTCAAGAATACTTATGTATGTATATAGGAGTAAGTTTAAATGTAAATGGCAACATAGCTTAGGTGAAAGGAGGGGACAGCCCAGAGATTTATTTCACACATTTCGATTAAATAGGGTTTAATATCTGGTATAATTATGTTCATGTTCATGAAAAATTTGATGTAAAGGTCTCACGACCAGTGAACTTAGCAGAATTTTTTTCCGGGCATATTTTGCTGCGAAAAATTCTCACCCCGGCATGGAGGGTCTGTAGCGTCGCGTGGGTCGGCGCCGGCGTCGGGCCGCGCCGGGCCGCTTGGGAAACCGCGCTAAGCCGGATGCTCAATGGGGTGGAAGCCACGGCGCCTCGCTGCGCCGGCTGAAAACCGTAGAATCCAGGCTGGAAATTCCTGAAAGGGACGCGCGGATGCGAGGCTATGGATGTCGGTTGCAGCCGTGGAAGGGCTGGCCAGCGAGCCGCAGGACGCCCGCTGCTTGAAGGGTGGGGCGAGCCAACGGATATTTAAGGCCTGCGCGACAGGCGCCTGACGGGATACGCTGGTGTCGAAAGACGAGAGGTATCTCCAGTGCATTTATTGCACGCTGATCTTCGGGTCGAAGATCGGTTTAAGGGACAGGCCATGTAACTGCGTAAGTTACGGGACTCTATGTCCGACAGCTTCGCACCTGCGTTGCTTTTGCTGCTTTCGAAGCAGTGGTTCTGAAGCGAGGCCTCAGGACGGTCGTCGGGTTTCGCGGCTAAGAGAACGGAAAGGTTGCCAAGGGGTTAGTTTTTTGTATAGTAATCTTAGTACATTAACTGTAAATATACTGTAAATATATTGTATATATAAATCAGAGCAGTCGTCTGTGTTTTTTCTTCCTAGTACGTCACAGTATGTCGCAGGGAGTCTGAGCATGTCGCTCTCCCTGGGAGGGAAAAAACAGCCTGTTTTTAGTCAGATTGTGTCGTAAAGAAAGTCGCGGACAGTCGCATTAGGAGTGAGGTATCCCTACAAAGAATGCGTTCACCCTTGTAGGTCACTAAACTGTCTTACAGATAGTCAGAAATTGTCCTACATAACTTTTTGTGGATTAGGAAGATGGAGAGAATGATATGAACACGAAGTTACTCCCAGAGAGAAACAATCTGAGAAACCTCAAGAGAATCAGTGCGGCACACAAACCTATAGAGAGGTTGTGGATCAAGGATCGAGAGTGTGCATTCCCTTATGACAGACGTTTTGATGTTTTACATACTTTCACAAAAGGCATTGAACGAAAAAATAATTTTTGTGAATTTATCAAAAGGGTAAAAAAGGAATTTTTTTATTGTTTTAACTAGGGGGGAAAAATCTGTTTTAAAAAAAAAATCAAAAAAACTGTTTCTAATTTAAATAAGATTTTTTAAAATTTAAAGATATTTTTACTTAAAAACCAAAATGGTTAAGTTATTTTTTAATCCCCTAATTACATAAAAGAAAAACGTTTACTGAAACATCAGTTTTTACATTTATCATTACATTATTGGAATATAATTTTAACAAGATGTGCTACAGAATGGCACAGACATTCTCGTAACGAATTTTTCTAACTCCCTTGGTGTGAAGTGGCTTTAAGGTATTGCTCCATTCTCTGGTCAGCTGCTATTTAACGTCGTCCAAAATATATTGTTTTGACATTTTCTCAACTTTTCGTTTTTTAAATAGTAGAACTAAATTTACTTGAATTTAAAAAGGAGAAACCTCCAAATATAAATTTTAATTGAAAAATTACCTTTTTTAAAAAAATTTTTTTAAACATAACCATAAATGCTAAATTTGAAAATTTTTTAAGAAGTCAATGAGTTTTTAAAAAATTAAAATTTAAAATTTAAATTTTTTTTTACCGCAAATGCAAAAGGTTTACAAATCGCTTTTAATATGTACATTAAGGGGGAAAAAAAGGATATTTGTGTATTTTTTAAAAAAAAAAGAATACACCAAAGGAACTTTTTGTCATATTAAACAGTGCAATTTGAACTGGATCCATTGAAAAAATTTGAAAAAAATTTGGAGCCTTTTTAGGAAAAAGGCGTTCCGCGATATTTGAGGGGTGGGGCAATAGCCCAAACCACTAAATCTTTAAATTTGAGTTTTTTAGTTTTTGGGTCTTCTTTCGTCCACAGACAAATGATTGTGGCAAACATCTATAGAGATGCCCCAGAACAAGAGACTTTAGTAGTTTTTGACAAAACTGTCGCCCCTGGGAGAAGAGGCTTTAAAAACTTGATTTTTTTTTAAAAAGTCGTTATTACTTTGTTGATGTTTTTCCCCTGCCCAAAGGTTTAAAAATGTTTTTGTTTTTTTTAAGTCCCATGAGATGTTCTTTTTTTTTAAAACAAGATTTTCACTAAACCAAGTTGAGGGGCAAACATTCAAAACGTGGTATGTCCAGTTTACTTTTAGGAAAAAGCAAAAACGTTAAGCATCATAATTAAAAAATTTTTTTTATACCATTTTTAAATTTTATAAAAGGGTAGTAAATTTATTTATATAAAAATTTTAATATGTACAATTATAATGTACATATGTATATAAATTACATATGTATTGATGTTTGGTTCAATTTTTTAAAACTACTTTCTTCTTTCAGAAGTCTTTCTGCTCACGAAACGTAATTTTGGAAGAAAGAGATGATTTAGATGCTGTAGGCGTTTTTATTGAACCTCCTGAACCAAATGTCGAATCAGAGGAAGATAGTGGCGGGATGTTTGATAACCTTGGTCCTCGACAGCTGCAAGCAGGAGCAGAAGCTGTTGTATCTAATAATGATAGGATAGGACTTAAGGAACACGAATTGGAGGAACAAGACACTTCTCAAAATACCGAGGAAAATGTAGAAATGACAAAACCATTTTCCACAATGGAAAAAGTTGATTATAATGACTGGGAAAGGGAGGATATAGAAGTGAAAAAAATTCCCTTTCCAGAAAGCAATTACAGTGCTTATCGCAATTTATCTCCTGTAGAACTTTTAGAATTGTTTTGGAATGATGAAATAATACATTTTCTAATTTCCGAACCAACGAATTATGTTCTGTTCAAAAACTGCACAGACCCAAAAATTACTCATCACGAAATGAAAAGTTTTATAGGAATACTTATTCTGTCAGGGTACAATCCACTTCCAAGCAGAGGGTGTTACTGGAATTCACGACTTGATATGAGGAATTTCATGGTATACAATACAATGAGAAGATATCGATTTGAAATAATAATGAGATTTGTGCATTCATGTGACAACACAAATTGTTGCATTTGATAAAATGTGGAAACTTAGAGCACTGATGGATAAACTAAGAAAACAATTCACTTTACATTTTCAGCCTGAACAGAACCTTGATTATGATGAGAGCATGATCAAATATTACGGCTGACATGGATGCAAACAATTTTTGAAGGGGAAGCCTATTCGTTTTGGCTACAAACCATGGTGTTTGAATACAAGCCAAGGTTATCCAGTGGATTTTCGGGTTTACCAGGGGAAAGATCCTCGTAGAAATGAAGTGTACGAGAAAGCATTTGGAAAGTGTTCAGCTTCACTGCTACAGATGTTGGAGTTTCTACCCATTGAAAAACAGAATTTGCCTTACAATATTTATTTTGACCACTTATTCACTTCGCAGACTTTGTTAGTGTATCTCAAAAAACGAGGGTACAGTGGAACGGGTACTATTCGTGAAAATAGACTACCTAAGAAATGTCATCTGTTAACATCTAAAGTAATGCAAAAGAAGAAGAGAGGCGAATATGATTTTAGGAGCAGTAAAACTAGCGGAACTACCATTGTGAGATGGTTAGATAATTCTGTGGTAACAATTGCTTCTACGGAACAAAACCTATATGTACAGTAAATAGATACTCAAGTGCAGAAAAAAAGAAGATTCAGGTGTCACGTTCATTTGTATTTCAGCAATACAGCCAGCACATGGGGGGTATAAACCGAATGGACGAGAATATAGTACTTTACTGAACCAGCATTAGAGGGAAAAAGTGGTGGTGGCCCATCTTCACCTGGCTTCTGTTCACAATGCGTGGCTGATTTGTAGGAAAACTGGTGCAGATATGCCACAGCTTCAATTCAGGCGTTACATAGCCACATGTTATCTCACATCAAATGCATCAGTCCCAAAAGGTTTCGGTAGGCCAGTAAACACTCATTAGCATGTGCAAGGGTGCTAGATGACCTTAGGTAGGATGAAAGAAACCATTTGGTCACAATGATACCAGACAAGAAAAGAAGGCGATGTGCAGCAACAAACTCTAAGAGTACAACAAGAACAATATGTGTAAAATGTGATATAGGATTGTGCATAGATTGTTTTGTAACATTCCACAGAAAGTAAAATGTTCACTTACTGTGTAATTCAAATACTGTGTAATTCTAATATAACAGATAAGTAAACAAAACAGAAATATAATTTTGGTATAGTAAGTTCAACATCTCTAAACCTGCCACCTCTTCTGCCTAGCGTTACTTGTATGTAACACTCAATAATTTTGTTTCTATGAATAAATTCTACATGTGAGCTCTTGATATGTGTTTCTTTAGTAAAATATGTAATTCAGCAATAAATTTTCTGAATTTTAAGTGAAACAAAAATTCAGGCAGAAATGGGTGAAACAATTCTATACAAATCCATTGACGCGTTTGGTGAAAAAAAGAGCGCTTTCATTTCTCCTCATTTGATAAAAAAACAATTATTTTTCTCATATTAGTAAAAAAATATGTCAGGCTTCCTTACTTTAAGGTTTGAACGATTCATGTTTCGTGAAGTTTTTCCCCTTTTCCTTCGTTTTCTCGAATGCTCGGTAATGTCACTAACAGTCACTTCCATATCCACGGCTCAGAATTATTGGATGTGGGATAATATTTTCCTCTAACTGAACAGTAAATAGCGATATTGAAGCAAAATGTTTTATATACAGAAAGATCAGTTTCATGTTTATTTCGTGGTTTTCTATTTAGCTAACTGACTGATTCCCTATAATACGTAGGTGTACAAATTTCAGGAAATTGAACCGTTACTGCTTTAAATATTGCAAGTGAAGATTAGAGAAAATACTTGAAAAAATAAATAAAATAAAAAAAAGAGAAAATACTTGGAAAAAGTGCGCACTGTTTCTCTCGAGCGGCCGGGAAAAATCCGCAGGCCCAAGGAACCCCAGAAAGTGTGAACCAATGCTTTCTAAAACCTAATTTTTGGAAATGCCTTTCTTTTTATACAATTTTAATAATAGAAATCAAGTGTATGTACCTTTCCCTCTAAATAAACGGTAACAGACTCCTTATTTGCTACTGACATGGTAAAAAACAATAAAATGATAAAGAGAGGGATTGTGAACATGTCACGTTTTGACTGAAATAGAAAGACATCAGCAGAAGCGCCGGGACATGTCAAGTTTTGAATGAAAATGCTAAGAAATTAATGTACAAATTTCAAAGTAGACATGTCCTGATTTGTATAAAAACAGTAGAAGTCGTTTTTGCGTGAAAATCAAGATCTGGGGTTAATGAGCTCATCAAAATTAATACAAATCTCAGTATAACTCTGTTTTGCTCAACGATGAACATGTAACGATTTGAATGTTTGCTCCTCAGTTGTGTTCGATAATTCACTGGGACAAAGGGGGCTACGAGGAGACAGTATGGTTGTTTAGACGCCTACTGTTCCCAAATTTGAGTAATGTCAAATTATAGCACCCTCTAAACATATATGACAAAAGTAGACTTCTGCTTTGAGCAAAAAAAAATATAGATGGTTATTTCAATCAATAGTAGGTTACCGATTTTGCCCATCTTCGTAATTCGCAATTCACACGCCTAAACTTTTCCTGTCATTCTCCAATGTTTCATACGGAACCGTATGTTTCGGCTCGTATGAAACGGCTCTCGTATGAAACGGCTCTTCACATTTTGTGAATATCTACTAGTTTTAGCGATTTGACTGTGCCTAGTGTGTTTTAAGTGCTTTTATTACTTGTTGCAGGTTAGCTGAGAATATAATTTCAACTGATTTTTTGCTATAACCAAAACAAACAGATTGCGAATTTTAAACGGACATTCAAACCTCAACGAACTTCAGATTTACGAGGTGGTGATAAGTGTCTAAATCTATTCACAGTTCAATTTATTTCCAATATTAAATCACCGTGCTAATTAATTTTCTGAACGATTTATTCTATTTCTGTGACAAGTGACGATTCCGTTTTTTCAACGTTACGAGGACGGTGTATCAAAGTGAATTTGCTTCAAATCTTATTCTATATATCGAACACAAACTTTCAGATATTATCTTTTATCTAATTACGGTAAAGTATAATCTACTGATTGTATTAAACAAATGCAGCTTAAGTTGATGAAATTCTACGTAGCCACATTGCCAAATTTCGTAAGTACTAGCTCCTTTAGATTTTGTGTGTAGCATACCTTCTAGTTTTTGTATTCAATCCTGCTTTTTAATTTATTTAATACACATCAACCTACACTTTTAAAATACAAAGCTAGGTTTTTGTTGCTCTTATCTGGGTTTTCTTGTATTTATTTCAATTTTTATCACGTACATTAAAGCGCATTCGTGACATGGCTACTGCTCGTTCTCCTCTTTTTACTCTCTACACTCTCAAAGCCGACCTTCTGAAAGCCTTCACACACGTAAGCAATAATTTACATCAACATATCCGAAGGTTGGAAGAGGTCGTTCTCTACACAGACGGTTGGGTACAAGTCGGCAACACTGCGAATAATACCAACCGTACACGCGTGACTGTACAAAAGACACAGACACCGCATCCAGTCACAACTCAAAACAAATTTAGTGTTTTAGAATATGAAACAGATTTTCCTCGCCTTCCTGATCCTCACCACCTTTCTCTACCATCGACAAGAACATGCACAAACCAACGAAAACAGGCTAGGAAGCGCGTCAAAACCAAAACACGTAAAGCTGCGCATCCTAGCTCACTTGAAAACAAAGACATTACGACTGAGCCTAAAAAACAGGTACTTATTTTAGCTGACAGTCATGGCCGCCATCTTTCCTCCGTTCTCAGTAGGAAGTTACCCTCCAATTTCTCAGTCTCATCTATTTTTAAACCTAACGGGAGGTTTGCAGATGTGACTGCAGAATTGGACACCCACACGAAAACAATGACCAATCAGGACACAGTCATTATCATAGGAGGGCAGAATGACATTAACTTGGGCGGTAACTTTACACCTGAAAAACATGTTAACAAATTACAATGTGCCGCCCAAAATACTAACATTGTAGTCTCGACTCTGCCCTTCTGGTACAACAGACCAACACTATGCAGCGAGATTAAGCACGCAAACCAACAATTGAAACTGCAGCTGAGAGAAACAAATGTCACACTTTTTGAAATTAATTTCCTCTCAGCAAAACACTTCACCCGGCATGGTCTTCACATGAACCTTGCTGGAAAACATGCAGTCGGTAACAAGCTTGCACAATACATCAACTCCAGTCCTACGCAGTCTCCTGCCAAAAATCTATCCCCTTCACCTTCCTTACGTTCTCAACCCCCCATCCTTATTTCGAACCCTGTTGCCTCTTCCTCACAACCTACTCCCGTTTCTCCCATTCCCACTACGAATTCGTCTACATCCGATGCCCCATCTTCCTCACAACCAGTCACTGCCGGGACACGCTACAACCTTCGACCACGCACTCGAGGTAAAAATGGAGTAAATATATAGCAACTACAGTCAGATGCAGCAGAAAAATATTCGTGTAGGTACTTGCAGAAAATAAACATTCTCCACCATAATGTTCAATCCCTTTCAAATAAAACTGAGTTTATCGAGGCAGCTCTACAGAGCGATCTAAATCACACGGACGTTCTTTGCTTTACAGAACATTGGTTATCTCTTGATGAACTTAGCATTTTCCAAATTCCAAACTTTTACCTCGCAGGCCTTTATCGCAGAGAGAGAGAGAATCCCATAAAGGTCCTACGTATTTCCTGTACTTACGTTAGAAATAATATTGATTCTATCCCCTTGGCGGAATTAAATGTGTACTCCATTGAAAATATTTTCGAAATTTCTGTTGTACATCTTACTTCACTAAAAGTGATAATACTTTGCATCTACAGACCTCCAACAAAGAGAACTGCTGTATATATTTCGTTCTTAGAAAACCTGGAGATAACACTTAACAAAGTCAGAAATCGCTCCTTTGAATCCATTGTTGTATGCGGAGATTTTAACGTTGATTTTCTGGTCGAATCTTGCGAGAAAGAAAAGTTTCTCAATTTAATTAATTCCTTCAATTTAGACATTACAATTAATGTACCGACACGGATCACACAACATTCGATGAAGGCAATTGATCAAATTATAATTAACAAAACTACTACTCGATATGAAGTTGAAACAAAAGATTTAGGATACAGTGACCACGATGCACAAATTCTTACCATTGCAGAAATGCGATCACTGACACAATAAATAATACACGTATGACTAGATTGTTTACTAAAAGTAAAATTAAATTATTCGTTGATTACTTGATGCAGGAGTCATGGGAAACGGTTTATAATACTGCTGATACAAACGACAAATATAATTCTTTTTTTTCAACTCCTTCATTTCTTTTTAACACTTGCTTTCCTCTTCAAAAACGAAAATTAAATATTTCACGGAAAAGCAATTCTTGGATAACACAAGGGATTAGGACATCTTGTAAAAACAAGCGAATTCTTTCTTTCATTTCTAAACGTCATGACGTATCTCAAGATTACCTTATCTACTTTAAAAAATACAAAACATTGTTACGGAAAGTCCTAAGACAGGCTAAAATCATGAAAAACGATCAGGATATTTTGAACTCAAATAATAAAACAAAAGCAAAGTGGAATATAATAAAAAATAGTACCATATCAACTAGAAAACCCGTAGAGAATGTTGTTTTAAAATATAACGATATAAATGTGAACGATCCGGCAACAGTGGCTAATCTCTTTAACCAATACTTTTCGAGAATTGATGCCGATCTCACTAAGGGTCTTCAGCCACAAAATTCAAAAACAGACAGTTCACCCAAAATTTTAGACACTATGTTCGTTTCCGAAACTTCTTCCTATGAAATTCTCAAAATAATCGGTATACTAAAAAATAAATATTCCTCTCGTTTAGATGAATTCCCGGATTCTTTGTTAACGACCCGTGCGTATGCCATTATACACCCGTCAACTCACATATTTAATTCATCGTTCTGCACTGGAACGTTTCCAGATACTTTCAAATAAGGTAAAATTAAGCTGCTTTTCAAAAAAGGCAACAAAAATGAAATTCAAAATTATTGGCCCATTTCTCTTCTGTCAGTTTTTTCAAAAATATTAGAGAGACTTTTTTTACGTACAAATGGAAACCTTTCTCACTAAACACGACCGCTTTCAGATTGCCAACATGGATTTAGAAAATCAAAATCAACGGAAACAGCTATATTTTCTTTTCTTAAAGATGTCGCCTCATCATTGGATCAAAACGAGGCACCTATTGGATTATTTTTAGATCCCTCAAAAGCTTTTGACGTCATTGATCATGACATTTTACTTTCCAAATTACCTTCGTATGGAATTCGTGGTATTGCTCTAGATCGGTTATGTTCGTACCTTAAACAACGATCTCAGAGAGTTGAAATACCTTACTGGAATGATGGAACATTACGTACGCACCTTTCCGACTCCTTGCTCGTTGCATATGGATTTCCTCAAGGATCGATTTTAGGCCCTATTCTGTTCCTACTTTACGTAAACGATATGCCCTCGACGATTCGAAACGGAAGAACGGTTCTCTTTGCGGATGATACGAACATCCTTTGCAATAAAGAAACAGTAAATAGAACAATATCAGATGTTTCAAATTGGCTCCGAAATAACAAATTAATAGTAAACGAAAATAAAACGGTTTTAATGCAGTTTTCCATTTCAAATAAACAATTCTGTGCTTCATTGAAAATGAACAGTGTACCATTGACTGATGTTAAGGCAACAAAATTTTTAGGTCTCTCCATTCAGTCAAACCTTAAATGGAACGTCCATTTAAGTGAATTGAACACAAAATTAAGTTCATTATGCTACGCGTTCAGAATTCTTGCAAATTCAGTCAGCCTTCATACTGCTCGTTGTGTATACTTCGCATGTTCATTCCCGCCTGAGATATGGCATAATATTCTGGGGAAATACATCTTATAGCTCCCAGACTTTTAGATTACAAAAACGATGTGTACGAATAATAACCAAATCCCACCCACGTGATTCATGTAAGCCTCTCTTCAATCATCTAGGAATTCTACCATTACCGTGTCTTTTTATTTACGAATCAGTGATTTTTGTAAAAAATGACTTGCTCAAAGGCGGGAATATATTTTCAGAAAATGCCGAAGTCTATTACTATAACACTCGACGTAGAAATCATATTCATCAGGTGACAGTGTCAACAGCTCATTACAAAAAATTCACATACAATACATGTACTTATTTTACAACACTTTGCCAGATGACATTAAACGATTAAATTCAATAGAAAAGTTTAAATCCCAAGTGAAATCGTTTCTGCTGCATAACTGTTTCTATACAATTAGAGACTATACTGAGCATCACAAGAAAAGTAACATTAATTTTAAAAATGATACATAATGCATTATTTACCATTTGGATTGTATAAATGAGTATAAACAACCTGTAACAACTATTGTACTACAGCTTCCGGTCAATGACCCCCATCTCGATCAGGTTTTCGTCCAGTTTCCCTGATCTATTGAGTAAATGTTGAGGTGGCGCCTTGTTTTGCTTCTGGAAATAAATGTAACTTCGTTTTCTGTGCACGTCTTTTAGAATTCAGTGGGAAATACAATTATTCAAATTTTCGTTTCCATGTTGTCGCGGCAGGAAGTAATAAGAGTCAAAATTTATTGCTTATTTATCCATGAAAATAGATTTTTATTACATGGGAGTTTTTTTCTTCATTTCAAAATTCAAAATTTATTGCTTATTTATCCTTGAAAATAGATTTTATTACATGGGAGTTTTTGTTTTTTTTCTCCCTTTCAAAATTCAAAATTTAAGTAGTATATGACTTAGTGTAGTGATCACAGAATTTTGAAAATGTGCACACAATTCACTTTTCCCATAGCACGTCATACGCATTTTTTAACTGTTTTTGACGTAAAATAAAATAAAAAAATATGTAGATTGTCCACTTTTTGCAATAATATAAAAAACCCACTGGAGGACATAGCGCTCAATAAATAGGTTGTCAATTACTTGCTTTCCTGAACGTGTTGTACAAACACAGCATATAATATGAGCCAATAAAATTTTGTGGATCTTCCACACTTTATTTGTGCAAAAGCTAAGCCATCTTCAAGACTTTATTTGTATAAAAGCTACGCCCAAATATTACGTAGGTCACTAAATCAACTGTTTTCTACTGTCACCAGTAGCTGTATTCTCGAAACCATGCGAAGTATTTCGTATGCGAATAATTTCGTACGCTTGATTTCGAATAGCTGCATTCTCGAACGTATTCGAAAATTTTCGCATGCATGCATTTGGCAACATTGGAAATTGAATTTTATCTCTTCTCTGACTAACAAAGAAGAAGTATATTTTAGCGCTGGCGATTTCTCTTCGGAGGCATTTCCCGTCTTCCACGAAATTCAAATTATCAATTTCATTGCGTTGAGCGTCACGTGCGCATGGTAGTGTGTTTTTATAGTGTTCTCTTACTTTTTATTCTAAAACCTTTTATTTCTATAAATATTTTAAGGCCAGTAAATATAAATTAGTCAGAGCGATAACAGATATTTAGTTTTAAGTGATTTATATTTGAGAACTATATTAATTTGTAAGGGAAGAAAATGGCACAATTCAAAAAGAATGCTCACGCTAGTCTGGAGCAAAAGTCAGCTCTTGCTGATTTTATGAATGAAAATAAAGCTCTGTCAAGTGGAAAATTCTCATCCACTTTCAGTGTCAAAGATTCTCAAAAAATGTGGGAACAGTTAACTCTGCAATTGAATGCCATGCCTGGTGCACAGAAGGACTGGAAGCACTGGCGCAAAACATGGCATGATATGAAATCTGCTGTGAAAGGGAAACAGGCCATTATTAATAATGAAAGGAAGAGAACTGGAGCAGGTCCACCACCACCAATAGACTTAACATGTGTGGAGGAAAAAATTTTATCAACAATACCCCAGACTTCAATTAAAGGGTTAAATTCAACAGCAGAATCAAGCACCGAATTTGTTTTCGAAAATGAACAGGGTGCTTTTGAAATAATCGAAGAGCATGGTGCATCTGTTACTGAGGATGATGATTTCATTTTATTAAATAATGTTAGCCAAGTATCTTCTGTAACTGTAGTGGGTACAGATGCTCCTGGACCTTCTCACTTAACTCCTACTACAGAGATGAACAAGAACCAGAAACACACAGTGGCTGGAAAGCGGCTAGAGAGATCAGCAAATTCAACAGCTGGTCTTTATGAAGTGTCAACACAAAATTAGAAATTAAAAAATGTATTATGAACAAAATTAAAACTTTTAGAGGCAAGTTATAGCACTTGAGAACATTGCACAGGGTTTAAAAATAATTAATCTTTTGTATAGCCAGTGCAATGCTCTTTATAAAGCTTTTAAATGCAGCTATTTTGATATGAATGATTCGTAAGCAGTGTGTTTTCTGCAACATATTTTAATTAGCACAGAGAAATAAAACTTTAAAAAATCTGTATATTAAATGTATTTGGCCACAGGGTTTACTTAGTCTAAAAAAATTATAGTTTCAAAAAGCAACGAAAACTGTGAATGTAACTAAAATTATTAAAGTACATTATTAAAGCATTTTGACAATACAAGCAAATATTTACACATTAATTTAAAAGTTCATGAATAATAATTTCTAATAAAAGTTTGTTGATACTGCCTTTCTTTTAGAAATTCGTTTTGTGCTTGACGATTTGTGGGATCTTTAATACACAATTCATCGTACACTCCAAGATCCACATTATCATCATCATCCTAATTTTTTATCACTTTTAGAGAGGCAAGTAATAGCATAGGAGAACATTACAGAGCATTTACAAAATAAATAATTTTAAATTTTGTTTTTTTGTCAGAGCTTGTATTCTAATATAAACTAAATGCATTTTTAATTGATATTAAGTATGAGCTTTAAGCAGTGTGTGTTTTCTGTTATATATATCAAGTATATCTAGAGAGAAAGAAAATAAACAACTTCTAGTTTGAAAAAACAAATAAAGCTATGAAATGAAATATAAAAAAAATACGTTGTTAAAGCATTACAATCCAATCAAATATTTACACATTCATTTAATTTAAAAATTTATGAATAATAATTTCTAATAAAAGTTTGCTGATACTGTCTTCCTTTTAAAAATTCATTTTGTGCTTGACGATTTGTGGGATCTTCAATGCACAATTCATCATACACACCAAGATCCACATCATCATCATCATCTTCGTTTCCTATGTCTGGTAAATTATGAAAACGACATATGTTATGAAGAACCACACAAGCATTTATAATTTTTGATGATTTTTCAGGAGAATAATGCAGTGCCCTGTATTTTAACAAACATCTGAACCTCGTTTTCAAAACACCATTGCATCTTTCTATAATGCTTCGGACCTGTCTGTGATGGGTGTTGTACCTTTCTTCAGGAGTATTAGGTTGAGGATTTGAAATTGGAGTTTGCAGCCATGGCCCGAATCTCCTAAAAGAAAATATCCCCTATGGCCTCTTTCATGCAGGGTCTTCATTAAATTTTGAATATTGCTATTTCTCCAAATAAATGAATCGTGGGTACTTCCTGGAAATTTAGCATTTACATTTAGAATGCGAAGATGTGAGTCACATATCAACTGCACATTGAGGGAATGGTAGTTCTTCCGGTTGACATATATGTGTTCAGGGTTACCTTCGTCTATGATTTTTGGAGGCCACAATGCTATATGTGTGCAGTCCACACAACCAACAACTCCAACAATATTATATTTTTCAAAAAAAATTGTCTCACTGTATTTAGTTCCTGTAAATTTCGAGGGAAATGGCCCATGAATTAAATATTTCGGGTTGTTTAAAGCTTCAGTAACATTATGAATTGCTCTAGAAGCAGTAGACTGTGACACAGCCATAAACAAATTTTTGGCTACAGGATTTTGGTAACAACCAGTACCATAAAAATTTAAAGTTAACAAAACTTTAGTTTTGACACTAACTGCACTGCTCCTCGTTGCCTGTTTTAAATGTGGTGTCAGCATATTAATAATAACATTGGCCACGTCTTTAGACACTCTAAAATTTTTCACAAACTCCCTATCAGATATTTCAAACGGATCGTATTTATGATAAAACACTCGTGGACCACGTTCAACAGCTTCCCGCTGCAATTCATTTTCTACCGCTGCTAAAATACATATTTCATCAAAATTAGCCATTGTCCGAAACTTGGTGCTCTAAGATTAGGTTAGGATGTTAAATACCACAGCATGAAATCGCATACGATTTTGGAATTCGAATGGTGGGATACCATTCGAGTGAAATCGAACGCAAAGTGTTAGGATTTTCTCGAATACGAATCTCGAGAATACAACGACGCGTTTCGACTGCGAATTGACGTCATTTCGTATGCGAAAGAGAGCATTCGAATTTCGAGAATAGACCCCAGGACTATCAACTCGTGTCCCAAATATATTGCGAAATGGCACCATATATTTATTAAAACTTTCGAATACAAAGATATAGAAAATACGTTTCATAAAAAATGTTAACATTAAAATCATTGGGGATAACAAGTAATATTTTAAGCGGGAGACTTAAATATTGAAATTCAGCCATTAAAATTTCAATTCAGCACAGGAAATTATCAACAAAGTTTTGAAAATTTGATACAATGAGTAATATTTATTTATATATTTAAATAACCATATATTTATTATAATTATTACATTGAAATAATAACAGTAAAATTATATTAAATTCGTGTTGACAGTTCAACTCCGTGAAAAATATTTGGGACAGTGTTTATGAACATTCTGGATTTTTTTCCAAACGATTATTAAAGTTTAATGAATGTAATATTTCTCTCGATGAGAATAATTAATTCAAAGGGTATAGCCGAATAAGGCGGTGAGGAGTGCTCCCAAACCAAATCGATAATCGTGATGCTTATATGAGAGAATACAAAATGTCGCAGATTCAATAAAATTCAGTCTCCGAGGTATTTTTATCAGCGGATTTTGACGCCAAATTCATAAAGAAAAAAAATTGAAATTAATTTTCGACATAATAACGTTGGAGTACTCTCAATGTTTTCTTCTAAAATGGGTCTTATAACGTTTTGTAACATATATTTTTTCAGATTTTTAAACAATGTGGACGGTAGTGAAAAAAATTAAAACCAATTTCTTCAGTTTAAAAATTTGAAATTCGCGCCTAAACGTGATTGGAAAAAACGATTTAACCGATATTTAAACACAGATTTGAACACAATGTATGAACTCGAAAACTTCTATGTGTTACATCGATTATGTATCAAACTCAATCGGAATATCCTTGGTGGAAAGAGATGGGTGGCGTCTTGCCCATCCGACTTGAGGCAATAAGCTTCAGGCACGTCATAATATTAGCGTAAATTTTAATTGCCAAAATTATCACAATTACAAGCCATTGAAACAGAAACAGATAGACACTTTTTTAAATATTGCATTTTTTATTCCAATTACCCTTTCATCGTGTTATTTTTGGTTGATCACCGTTGAAAATTGTCCATTGAAGCGACTGAAAAAATGTTTCTCAACACTTCTTGCACTCCATGAAACATGGCGGCCGACGATTGGTCTTGCTTTTCAAACGAAGTGGTCATATGGTTCGTGACTGTTTCCTAACTGGTGCTGCGCAGAACGTGCAAAAATCGGTGCACCGGAGGAGCCCACCCATGGGATTATCGGGAGGGAAACAATATTGTCAATGTGCGAACGGAAGTGGCACCCTGAGATGCTGCTCCAACACAGCTAAGATCATTTAAACACACAGTTGGCACACGCTCATTACTTGGCGAAAATTGTTAAACAGGTAATTTTAAATAGAAATGTTAAAAAAACGAACTTTGGAGTAATCTGTTTATAAACAAATGCGTGATCCCAATAACTAGAGAAAGTGAAAATTTCTATGATTCTCTAATTGTCAATGATTAATAAATATACAACTAAGTAATTTGATATAATAAACAAATGATTAATATACCTAAAACCAAGTAATATGATTTATATAAGAAATAATAAATAAATCTAAAAGCAAAGGGGTTTGATTATTTTATTTCGATAATATAAATACTTTTCATATAAAACCAACATTTGTCACCAAAAAGTTCCAAATCATCCTGGTACGTGAGACCTTTCAATAATTTTAATATAAACTGTTTAAACATTGGTAAAACAAGTTTTTCAATCACACTTTAACGTGGATTTCAAATGTTTAAACTGAAAAAATTGTTTAAATTTTTTTTACTGCTATCGACATTATTTTAAAAATCTGAAAAATATTATAGAATGTGGTAAGACCCATTTTAGCAGGAAAAATTGTAACAATACTCCAAAGTTATTACGTCGCAAATTAATTTCAAAAATTTGTTAATTTTTTTCTATATGAATTTGGCGGCAAAATCCGTTGAGAAAAATACCTTCAGATTCAACTATGTTTCCTCGTCTCTCCATTTGTTTCAGTTTGATACACACAATAAATGCTGAGAAATAATAGAACATGCAAAACACGTTTCTCGTATATCTGCAACAGATTGCTCTATGAGGCTCTATGCTC
The DNA here is from genome assembly GCA_964035755.1 of Teleogryllus oceanicus. Lineage (NCBI taxonomy): Eukaryota > Metazoa > Arthropoda > Insecta > Orthoptera > Gryllidae > Teleogryllus > Teleogryllus oceanicus. The sequence continues at coordinate 169,665,762 of CAXIVR010000001.1, read as the reverse complement.
TATTATAGAATGTGGTAAGACCCATTTTAGCAGGAAAAATTGTAACAATACTCCAAAGTTATTACGTCGCAAATTAATTTCAAAAATTTGTTAATTTTTTTCTATATGAATTTGGCGGCAAAATCCGTTGAGAAAAATACCTTCAGATTCAACTATGTTTCCTCGTCTCTCCATTTGTTTCAGTTTGATACACACAATAAATGATGAGAAATAATAGAACATGCAAAACACGTTTCTCTTATATCTGCAACAGATTGCTCTATGAGGCTCTATGCTCTATTATAGAATGTGTAAGACCCATTTTAGGAAAAATTGTAACAATACTCCAAAGTTATTACGTCGCAAATTAATTTCAAAAATTTGTTAATTTTTTTCTATATGAATTTGACGGCAAAATCCGTTTAGAAAAATACCTTCAGATTCAACTATGTTTCCTCGTCTCTCCATTTGTTTCAGTTTGATACACACAATAAATGCTGAGAAATAATAGAACATGCAAAACACGTTTCTCGTATATCTGCAACAGATTGCTCTATGAGGCTGATTTTTTGTCAATCTACGTCATTTTGTATTCTTTCATATAAATATCGCGATTATTGATTTGGTTTGGGGGAACTTTTCACCTCCTTATTCGGCTATACCTTTTCTACAATGAATATTTAAAAAGCCGACAGTTTATAAAAATATACAGAATGAGTCACACTTACGCTAATAGCACAGGGGCTCAAAATTCGTTGGCACTTTTCATAACCGATGAAAAGGCGGGGGAACCAAATTTTTCATATATTTCATTTTATAATATAGTAGCTCCTCTGCATTATCGATAAGGTCATGATAATATTTACTTGGAACCGTTTTCAAAAAGAGAAGGTAGTGACTAGTGTTGATAAATTAGTGCTTTTTTAAATCCAATTTGTCGACGAAATTCGCAGCCAGGACATAAATAAACCAAAGGAAAGCAATTATTATTGTAAAGAACAAATGTGATAAGGAACACGCACCTTGGCAACAACATAAGACGGTCAAAAACTTACTAATTCTCCAGAAATCGCTTACGCGCACAGTGGAGGTTGTCACCCAACACTTTCCCGCCAAATGTCGTGGCGTCATTGTGGATATCTCGATTAGCATAATTTAGAAAAAAAGCATTCTTCGTTCAAAGAAATTTAACCATTCTTTGTCATAATAATTCTACAATAGACATCACATTTACTTATTATTTTGTAAAAAGTAGATTGTAAATTTATCTTAAAATAAAAAAAATCTTTGTGCAATACTGCTCTAATGAAAAAGCCAGCTTCGTGTGTGTTAGGGCTGTATTGCTGCTAAATTAGTTTTTATCTACTGACATTTAAATGCTGGATGAAAACTAATCAATTACCTAAGTCTATTAGTATATAAAACTACTACAAACTGTTTATTGTTCTTCGTTTCATAAAGTTTGTTCATTTATTGTATATTATATTGCATTTTATTTTCTTGAAATTGTTCACTTATGTGAAAAAGTAAATAAGAAATATAATGTATTCTTTATATCAACTTTGTAAGTGATTAAAGCCCTTTTATTCGAGTAATTTTTATTTTACAAATATTTAAAATGCAAATAATAAAAAATATTGATTTAAATCATTGATTTTTTAAAAATAATCATTTGATTTAAATCACATGATTTTATTCATACTAGTCTTACCTTCAATTATTTTTGAAATCAGTATTTAGAATTTCTTTGAAGGCTGAGTATTAACGTCATTTTTTTAATGGTTTGTAATTGCTGATGTGCCTTCCCCGAAAGCCTTCCCCGGTATGATTTTTTAAAAAGTTTTTTTGATGTACGTTTTGACGAATGTTGAGAAGAAATTGAAAGATGCCAAAGTCTGCCAAACGGATAAACGTCGAAAGGAAGATTTGCTTACACTACAAATACGTTTCTATTCTTTCATTATTGAATGATCATATATCAATTAACACTACATATGCGGCAATATTCTCATTTTTTCTGAAATAAAAATACATTGTACATAGAGAGAGTTTTCTCTCTATGTATGTACCTTACGGTGTCTCTTCATTTATCTTTCCTTCCAGCAGTGATATTCTTTCGTCTTCGCATATAAAACCCATTGCTTGTATTGTTTAGGGACTTCTTAATAACCGTGGTGTCGTAAAACACGATTGATCGAAATAGGAACGGGTGGCGTTTGTTGCGGGGGTTGAAGATGAGCACACGCCGTGCGCCGCGGGCGCCACCATCGCGCCGCCCCCCGCCCACAGGTCATGCCAAATGGGCCGTAGTGCAATTGCATTTGTGCTCCATTTCCCGATCATGGCCCCGCCAGATCGCCGTGTTTCCCGTCACCAGTGAGTAGCACGATCAGAAAACGTTACCCCATTGTTGTTTTCTTTCTGGGAATTGCCGGGTAACACCAGACGTACGACTTTTCTCGCAGGACGAAGTACCGATACCGTCGCATTGTACCTGCTCAGGGTCGCCTGAGATTGTTTCTATTACTATTTCTATTTCTATTACTATGAATCTATTCCGAGGAAAACAAGAAAATGAAGCAACGTGCTGTATATGAAAACACCTTTTTACATTTTGCTATTAACGCCAATTCTTTCAAAAATTGGACATTTTGCAAACAACTGGCTGTTCACTGTGTATGTTAAAGTGCGATCGTCTTGCACGTTTTTTTTCAAAACTTGTTGGAAACATGTGATTCAAAAGGAATGTAATACTGTTCAATGATATTTAAAGTTAAAATAATTAAGCGGCAACGTTTTAGTAATTGTAAGAATAGAAAATAAAAATGTTTGTACTATGGGAAAATAAAGAATGCATTTGAGATGACCCAAAAATATTTTTTTTAATTAACATTTTTTGCAAGGAATGTAAAAGAAATTCAAGGCTAAATCAGAAATAAATTTGGGCTCTTATTCATCATAACATTCGTCAAGGTACGAGTACTTCCTGCCGCGACAACATGGAAACGATAATTTGAATAACTATATTCCCCACTGAATTCTAGAAGACGTGCAAAGATAATAAAGTTACATTTATGTCCAGAAGCAAAACAAGGGGCCATCTCAGCATTTGCTCAATAGATCACGGAAACTGGACGAAAAACCTGATCGAGATGGGGGTCATTGACTGCGATACAAGACTTGTTACATATTGTTTAGAATTATACAGTCCAAATGGTAAATAATACATTAAATATCACTGTTAAAATTAATTTTACTTTCCTTGTGATGCTCAGTATAGTCTCTAATTGTATAGAATCAGTTATGCAGCAGAAACGATTTCACATTGGATTTAAACTTTTCTATCCAATTTAATCGTTTAATGTCATTAGGCAAAGTGTTGTAAAATAATGTACATGTATTGTATGTGAGTTTTTTGTAATGTGCTGTTGATATTGTCACCTGATGTTTATGATTTCTACATCGGGTGTTAACGTAATAGATATACGCGTTTTCTGAAAATATATTCCCAACCTTAAGCAAGTCATTTTTCACAAAAACTATTGATTCGTAAATCAATAGACTAGGTAATGGAAAAATTCCTAGATTAATGAAGAGAAGCTTACGGGAATCACGTGGGTGGGATTTGGTTATTATTCGTACAATTCGTTTTTGTAATCTAAAAGTCTGGGAGCTATACGATGTATTTGCCCAGAATATTATGCTATATCTCAGATGGGAATGAACATTGCGAAATATACACAACAATCAAAATGAAGGCTGATTGAATTTGCAAGAATTCTGAACGCCTAGCATAATAAACTTAATTTTGTGTCAATTCACTTAAATGGACGTTCCATTTGAGGTTTGACTGAATTGAGAGACCTAAACATTATGTTGCCTTAACATCAGTCAATGGTACACCGTTTATTTTTAATGGAGTACATTATTGTTCACTTAAAATAGAAAACTGCATTCGTGCAAATCGTTTCTTTTCAATTACCATTAATTTGTTATTTCAGAACCAATTTGAAAATCTGATATTGTACTATTTACGGTTTCTTTATAGCAAAGAATGTTCGTATCATCCGCAAAGAGAACCGTTCTTCCGTTTCGAATCGTCGAGGGCATATCGTTTATGTATAGTAAGAAGAGAATAGGCCCTAAAATCCTTCCTTGGGGAACTCCACGTGCAATTTGCGAAGACTCGGAAATGTGTGTACATAATGTTCCATTATTCCAATAAGGTATTTCCACTCTCTGTGATCGTCGTTCAAGGTATGAACATAACCAATCTAGGGCAATACCACGGATTCCATATGAAGGTAATATTGAAAGTAAAATGTCATGATCAATTATGTCAAAAGCTTTTGACAGATCTAAAAATAATCTAATAATAATAGGTGTTTCGTTCTAGTCCAATGATGAGCCGACATCTTTAAGAAACGAAAATATAGTTGTTTCCGTAGATTTTGATTTTCTAAATCCATGTTGGCAATCTGAAAGCGCGTCGTGTTTACTGAGAAAGGTTTCCATTTACACGTAAAAAAGTCTCTCTAATATTTTTGAGAAAACTGACAAAAGAGAAATAGGGCGATAATTTTGAATTTCATTTTTGTTGCCTTTTTTGAAGAGCGGCTTAATTTTAGCAGTTTTGAAGATATCTGGAAACGTGCCAGTGCATAACGATGCATTAAATATGTGAGTTAAGAGGTGTATAATGGCAGATGCACAGGTCTTTCACAAAAAATCCGGAAATTCATCTAAACCGGCCGAATATTTACTTTTTAGTTTACGGATTATTTTGATATTTTCATACGAAGAAGTTTCGGAAACGAACATCGGGTCTAAAATTTTTGGGAAAATGTCTGATATTGAATTTTGTGGTTGAAGACCCTAATAAGATCGGCAGCAATTCTCGAAAAGTATTGGTTAAAGAGACTAGCCACTCTCGTCGGAACGTTCACATTTGTATCATTATATTTTAAAACAACATTCTATACAAAGTTTCTAGTTTATTTGGTCGTTTTTTTTATTATATTCCACATTACTTTTGTTTTGTTATGTGAGTTCAAAATATCCTGATCGTGTTTCATGATTTTAGCCTGCCTTATGACTTTTCGTAACAATGATTTGTATTTATTAAAGAAGAGGAGGAAATCTTGAGGTACGTTATGTTGTTTAGAAATGTTTATAAATAATAGATTCCGCAACAGATTTGTTAACAATTTTTCTTGTTTTTTGATTTAAGAGGTCTTTGACGTATATAATAATTTGATTAAATCTATTTTTACATTACAAAAGGATTTAGAGTTCATGATTTTTAAAGGATCTAATGCAATTATTCGATTTATGCATTGAACATAAGTTTTTTTTAATTAAACGCCAAAACTTGCAAACAAATTGAAGGTGGGGTTATGGGTTCTAACACGTCTCCATTATTTACTGAAACTATTTACTATGGAGCAATTTGAAAATAAATTGTTTCATAGTTCTAAAACCTTGCTTAAGATTATGACGTATTACTTTGGATATGTTGACGTTTTTTGCCTTTAGACGGGTACGATTACACAATTGAACCAATTTTTTGATTTCTTATATTCTTTTTACCCTAATTTAACCTTCAAAACGGAATTAGAGGCGAACCATACTATATTTCCTAGATTTAATCATTTCTATACAAAACAATAAACAATTTTAAAACTTTTAGAAAACCTACTCAAACACATATGATCATCTCCTATAATTCCAGCCATAACGTTCAGAGCTGTCATTGATGATCTGAGGCAATCCCTTCAGTGGCACGTTCCTTCAATCCCTTTTATTCTCCATCATTGTTTCAATAACAACTCCCGAGACCCTCTATAGGTAATCTCTTAGACTCGATTAACATGCTACTTGGGGCGCACGCCTTCGATACTTTTAGCGATCGCACGCATGCGCACAATGACTCTGCCTCTCCTGACGCCGGCATTTTGATTTTGTGTTAGTATCACCACAACTAATAATTCATTAAAGAATTATAAATTCAGTCTTTCTGTCGGATGATTTTTGGCGTCGGAGAAAGCGTTTGGTCTCGTTCCATTTCCAGCCTGTATATAAACTTTTTTCTTTAAACGTCTTATAAGAATAAAGAACAATACACATAATTCAGTGGAAGGATGCAACTTTCATTTAAACGTATGAACTTTCAAAAACGTAAAGATACACATTTTTTAAGATTGTTGTGAGGTTTGTTTAGTTTTCAAGTCATGAATGATGTGTTAGTAGGCTAGAATTTCCAATATAATATTTTGTTAACGTTATCAGCAATACGAGGAAGAATGTGCTGTTGTTTCATCACTAGTTCATCACTTATTTTACTAGGCATTTTGGTAGTTAAATAAAAAAAACACATATTTGAGCCTATTATGTAAGTGGTATATTATTATTTTGACTGGAAAATTATGTCTTCTTGCCAAGGAACGGACTATCATGATTCAGAAATTCCCAGGCCGTGCATTGAACCTAACACATATTTAAACGTTTTTGAAGAGTTAGGTTTTCAAAAAGAGTTCGAAGGATGAGGAAAGAAACCCAGTGTATTGTGCTGCACTTCATGTCTGGTCTTGAAAAATCGTCAAAATTGTTTTACCTAACAAGTGTTTTTTTTTTAATTGTGTAGTGTTTATGTATCATCTACTATTCTACTCTTCACTGGAAGGGACCAGGATAACAGTGATTTCTGTAACTTTAATCAACCAGAATGAAAACAGTGTTTACCCTGGGAAGAACTTTCAAGACTCATTTTGAAAGTGTGATATATGGTCCTTTGTTCCGTCTATTCCCGTCAGTTATTATTTCCATAGAACTGAAAATGTATTTGGTACGTTAAAATGGTAAAACAAAAACCATTGCTTACGCGAGGGCATTCGCTGCCGCAGATTGTCGGGGGAAATGCTGAAAATGCTTCCGCGCTGAAGGCAAGGTTCGTATCCCCAAAATAAACGACTAAAGTGACTATTTAATATCTATTTCTCTATTTTTACATATTACAGATGGAAATTTCTTACCTTTACTCTGTCCGGTGACTTTGTCACGCAAAACATTAATTTGATGTACTCGTCCAAATTCCTCGAACATCTTCCGCAAATCGTTTTCGTCCATGGATCTCGGTATTTGCCCGACGAACATTTTGATGAAATCTGGATCTGGTTGCTCGGGCATGCCTCCGCCATTACTACCGGTATTCATATTCTTCCCTGAGCTGTTCATGGAGCTGGAAAATAAAACAATTATTTTATTAAGAGTATCATTTTTCAATGGACTCGTGAATTAATTTTATCACGCAGTTACAAAGATCATTGCACAAATGTGAATGTAGTTTGATAACCAAAAAATGTCGATATCAAAGCAAATTAACTTTGCAGTTTACTTCACATCGAATTGTACAATTTTCACATTGAAACGAACATCGAGCTGCGTCATTTCCACTCCTGGTACGAATTGCATGGTACGTCTTAAGTTTCTATACATAGAAATGTGTGATTTTTCACTTTTCATAAAATTTGGCTATTTATATTGTGTTAAAAATAAACATCTAAAACAGGAATAAAAATCGGATTAACTTAGGACGCCCAGGGGCGTCACTTCGACCCCTTCACTAAAGACCGGAGTAGCTACTTTCGTGTATTTCAACGCTGAAAATTTGTGCAATTTGTTGCCTAGCATTCTGATACCTTCTAAAAAAACAAAACAAAAAAAACAACACTAAAGCGCAGTTATGCCGCCTTGTCAAATTTTCCGGTATGATACGAATTGATTGATTCTCTATTGGAAAACTACATACCTTTAAATTAAGACTTTTGAAACTATTTGTAGGTAGTAGTAGCAGCATGCGCTTGTGGAATAACTGATACGGAGTTTTACTGGATCCAAATAGTGTTGACGCAGTTCAAGGCATCAAAACCAGACGGGACGCGTTCTGTGGGAATGTGCTTCAAATTTTGTATTTTCAGAAAAACTGAAACGACATTTACAGCAAATTGGTTCCAAAGTTTTCATCGCAAATTTTCATATAGGGCCAACTGTTACATTGTTTATTTTTTACTAAAGCTTTTATCCAACCAACAGCCGGTTATCCTTTACGTCCCCGGTTTTCTAATCTTAGACGGGACTAGCTTTTTGGGTATACCTTATTCTTCTCCCAACGGCCATCTTTTGCCGCCCAAAGGACATTTTTTCACATTTTCTCAACTTTTCGACTCACTAACGGTAGCACTGAGACATGACTTTAAGAATATTATAGAAAAGTAAAACCTGAGCTGACCTGGACGGCCGAGGTAGGTTAATAATGCATTCCGTCTCAGCGCTTCACTCCGAAGGGTCGCGGATTCGAGTCCCACCTTAGACATGGCTGTTTTGTCTCTCATGTATATGTTGCCGCGGGGTGCCTCCCGTTCTGCTTATCCCAGGTGAGAGGATCCCGCAAGTGTGTTGGTGTCTAAGGTATGGTCAAAATTTGCTGGACGATTTATATGCTAGCGATGGCCACACGGACAGAGAGACATGACAGGTGTTTTGCTGTTAATCGATGTTTCGAGATCAAGGACCCACATCCCCACATCAAACATGCCTTTACAGTCTGAAGTCAACAAACGGAAATAATGTTTCCATCGTTGCTTTGCAAGGTAATTGAAACTACGAGTATTTATACAAGGGTTCAGGGAGGAGACGTCGAAACTTCGAAAATAGGCTCTTACGACAAATTTAAGCATATTTTGTCTAATAAATTCCTTGGATATTCTGAAAATTCTTTTTCTTTCTGAACAAGTGTATTAATTTCTTTTGTAAATAATAATTTTCATGTTTCTGGAGTGTTCATACGCTTTTTCAATGCAAATTTTTGCATAGAAAGTATTTTTTCAAACAAACTTTTGAGTGGTTATTGAGGCTCAGCCATTCGGAATATCCAAGTTTATTAGACAAAATATGTTTAAAATTGTCTTAACAGCTCACTTTCAAAGTCTCCACGTTTACTCCCTGGACACTTTGTAATAGACGTTACTTCGCTAGAGGATCTTCCACATCGATATATCTAATATTTAACCAAATAATATTCATATTCGGAAAAAATATATAAAATTCATTTTCGAAAGAAATGGAAATGAACTTATGTAAAGATCTTTCCTTGAACAAATTTTAAGAAGGAAACAACTGGTGTTACAAACAACAAATACTTTCTCACATTATTTTAACATTTGCATTTTCAAAAATTCAGAGAATTCAATCAAAATGGTTCCTACGCCATTTTCATTAGCGTACTTTTCTGGATTAGAAAAACAAATAATTGAAAAATTTGGAACAACTTTTCAGAACGTTTTGAAAATCTTGTGGCTTCAGGAGAAAATAAAAATGCCACCTCAATAAAAATATCCGTTTTAAATTCGTATGGTCTCGAGTTTGGCGAGATTAATTGGAGAATATAGAGTGAAAAAAATCGTCTGAAAGGTTTAGGTGCAAGCGTACGTTCGGACGATTCGGACTGAGCCAAAGAGACACAGGGAGATAAAAGACAGATGGACATTTTGTGATAAAAACATTTTTTGTATCAGGGACCCATAAACAGTTAGTTCTGACCAAAGCAATGCGTTAGAGGGAGTGAATGACATCTATGAACCAGATTCATCAATTTTTTCGATATCAGAGCCGTACAAGCTTTTCTGACAAAAAATCGCTTCTTTCCGATTAAGCATGTCAATACTTTCACTTTACTTACTACACAAGTACGCAGGAGGCGAGAAAGTTAAAAAAATATGAAAGGGATTATTGTCGTTAATTGAGTTTTGAACATATTTTCAAATGTCTATACCATTAGTAAAAATAATATTAAGACGAAAGCTCGTGTTTCGTGAATGAATTGGACGAAATTGGACTGTAATGCTAATAAAAATATAATTCACTTTTGAGGAGAAAATTGCTCTTTCCTCGTTTCACCTGTTTGGTACTGCAGAACTATATACCCGTGACTGACCCTTACTAACCGTACTACCTTCCGGACGGTCACACTCGCCGACCCAAGGTGGGGTATTTGGCCGATTTAGGTGGCCTTTGCAAATTTCCTTCCAGACAAATAAAAAATATCATACTGTAAAGATAAAGATCTGGGAATAACCTGCTGCATAAATGATAACGGAACGCTATCTTGTCTGAAAATTTCTACTTGCGAAGTGCGTCTGCTCGTTCTTGACTTCCGTGCGGGCTTCAATCTCAAAGTGAATTACGTCTATTGAGGTTTGATTTTGAAGTGAAGATTCACGGAGGCTGATGAAGCAGGTAAGTGTGTACACATTATGCGTATTTTCAAACAGATTTGAAATATTTTAGCTGAGATAGAGCTTTTCAATTTTAAATGAAGCAAATTGTCATGAATTGAAGTAAATTAGTGTACTTCCGGGAGTTTCCGGGTTACAATTTTTGGTGTAATGAAAGTATTACGTTTTATATTTTACAGTTTCGAATGTTTTGAAAATACAACCATTAATGTGCGAATGGATTTACGGATTGTTTGACACGAGTTCATTTACTTTTTAATTTCCTCCCAATTTCGTTTTAAGGCATTCAAGAATCAACATAATGACTCGAAGAAATTTATTTAACGTGATGCAGCAACAAAAATTACAAGATATTAACAAAAATTGGAATGTATAGAAAATTGTTACATAAAGAAAATTATTCTGACAAACAAATAAAGGAATAAATTTTCATATTTTTAAATCTGATATGAAACGGTGATCCGTAGCACATGAAGAATGTATTAGTTAAAAAATAACCAGAAACATGAAATATTACGAAATTCATCGATCATACATGCTAGAATTCGCCTATTTGAAAGTTTATTGCATCTTTCATATAAACTGCCTGTTAAAATGGCAGATGAGATCCGACAATGAAAGAGCATTAGCGAAGCAGGGAAAGTAACAAATACAATAGAACTTGAAAAATAAATGGGTTTAATTGTAGATGTACCTAAGCCCGGATTGGGCAAGACCAATGATGGGATCACTAGTAAAAAGTTTTCATGGACCCAGAACTAGCATCGGAAATTATCCGCATTGATTTTACATTAACATATCGCTTCAAAGTGATTCTAGAAACCATCTTCTGAACATAACATTAACGTGAGGAAAAACCCAGAATATACTATGGAGACGGCTGAGTTATAAATTCAGTTATATCCATGGTAGCCGATGACGCCAACAGTTCACAAGCAATTCATGGTGCAATTGTAGTGGAGAATGCCCTTTTGCCAATGGGTATACTTTCCTCAGAGACTGCTGAAGCTCGTAATAAATATGTTCGCTCTTACTGTCAAAATTACGGAAAATATTTTCCACGATATCTTGCAACCTAGACGCACTTAAGAAAATACTGTTAAGTTCTGATTCTCTGATAACTGGTATGAAGACAATACCTCGAAAAATCAAGAGGCCCCATTTAAAGGGAACTTCAGCAATGTTACTTCCAGCTGAAACTACATATCTGTATCCAGATGCTACTCAAGCTCAAGATAATGATAAGAAGATAACTTCAGATGAAGAACTATATCTTGTATAATCATCTGTTCTATCACTATTTTAAAACATTTTGTGTTCTAGATGAAATTCAAATTTTAATTTAAATTTTCAACAAAGTAACATGTTGTATATTACTTTAGATCACTGTACATTACCAAAGATTGGAAAATCACTTTACATGGAAATCTATATCTTTGCGAGAAAAGGTACATGTATACGTGTGTGTGTGTGTGTTAATATATATATTTTAAAACATTTTGTGTTCTAGATGAAATTCAAATTTTAATTTAAATTTTATATATATATATATATATATATATATATATATATTTTGTGACGTCACGGGTTCTAAGACCGTAACGCCACCATAAGTCACTAGAGAAGACCAAAGAACTGAGAAATAGGGTACGCGGCGGAGCGATGGTCCGAGAAGGCGACATCTACCCGCAGGTTTTCGCACTCCTGTGTCCAAAGTTAGCGGACAATATTTTCTCGAGAGGGCGCGAAGGAGGAGAAAATTCACCCCTCCAGAAATTTTTCCCCAGGCGGAGTTGCATAAATACCGTGACGCACTTCAGTAGAGTTCTCTTACGACTTCGACAGCGACGGCGACTCAACTAAATTCTTCAGCGGTAGTAATCGGTTAGTATAATTTTACTGGCTTTAGTAAAGCTGATTTAAGAAACGCGGTGATAAGTGATAGAATTCAGAAGCAAAGTGCATGTACAGCATTTGCACTAACATTACGCGAGTAAGCAAGCGTTGTGACTGCTCGAACTTGAAATAGTTTCATCATCGAAGTAAATTCGCGCAGAAGGACTCTGAACGAAATCCAGTATTTAATTTTGTACGCCACGACCACGCACGCTCAAAGTGTGGTATGTCGGCCGAGTGCTAGAAGTAGTCAATTCAAGCACGTTAATTATTTAAAACTGGAAGCGCGAGCAACGGGTACGCGGCAGCCGGCAGAAGGACGACTCAACACTCAAGCGTAGGCGAGAAGGACTTGGACCAATTCATGGTGTGTACGAGTCCGAGGACGAGAGAAAGGTTTGGAATTTGGACGTGTGGCGTCATCCTGAGATCGAGCGAAAGAAGAGGTGCGACCGCGGGACATCAAACCAGTCGAGTGACGTGGCGAGGACTGCGAGCGGCCGAACCCCCAAGGTTAACTGACGGCGAGCGGGAAAGAAATGTCGAGGTAAAGAACTGGCAACTTCTATGCGACAATTTGTTGGGAAACTGTGTAGCGTTAAACACCAGGCGTAGCGTCCTAAAATAGGTGAAAGTTACAAATAGTTACTGGGGAAATATTTCGATGAGCGGCAGTTTTGATTTCATTCGCTGTACGCACCAGTAAATTCGTTGAATGCCATACCTTGCCATAACTTTTCTAAAGTAAATTATAATTTTCATGTAATGTAAAAGTAATCTTATTGAAAGTATTGTTTCCATTGTATGATATCAGGGATAATCAGTTGCTGTAATTTTGTAAAGGGTACGATTTAGTAACGTGTGTGTCACGTTTATTATTGTGTTAGAGTTAACAGCATTGTAATAAATGCGCAGCTCAAGGCTGACCTCTGTGAAGTCTATAAAAGAATTGTAGAGAATCACTTAAAGGGCCGTGCACGGAGAAAACTTTAGATTAACCACAGTTAAATGAGGTACACGAAATAATTGAGAAGGAGGTCAAAGCAAAAGTATTGTAAATAGTGCGTATTGAAGTAATCAGGCAGTCAAGGTGACGCCTATACATTCTCTTATGGTTGTGTTATTTCTGTTCTTTTTGTTTCTGTTTTCTTTGCAGTGACCATCTACGTAAAATACATACTTATTGTATATTTGTGCCACTGTGTAATTTGTTTACTGAATATATGCTCATTTTACCAGAATTTTATATAATTCATTGTGTCAAGGGTCTGTTCTTTTTGTTTCTGTTTTCTTTGCAGTGAGAATTCAAAGCTCACTTCACGAGCATTCATAGTTTCACGCTTCATCGCCACCGGCTAGAGGTAGTAGGTGGGCGTGTTATAATATATATATATATATATATATATATATATATATATATATATTCTAACACCCCCACCCACTACCTTCCAGCACGTGGTGAGGGCGTGATAGTAATGAATGCTCGTGAAGCGAGCTAAAAATTCTCAGGAAGCAGGATCTTTTGGGTATGAGAAAAGTCTGAACCCTTGACACAATGAATCAGATAAAATACGAATAAAAATGAGCATATATTCAATGAAAAAAATTACAGTGACGCAATTTTATAACAGGATAATGCACTTTAAGTAGTTGGTCACTGAAAAAAAACAACAAGGCAAAACAAAATAATAAGCGACACCTCGACTGCCTGAACACACTTCCACCAACTACAATTTACAATTTGCTCATTCCTCTTTCTGAATTTTCATCTACCAAATTATTTTACTTTTTTAACCTCTAGTTTTTCCGTGCACGGCTTTTAAAATGAATTTTACACTTGTTTTAAGGAATCCCGTTCACAGGTGCTAGCCTTGGGCTTCGCACTCACTATAACACTGAACTTTAAAGAGAAAAAACAATAAAACGTAACATACACGTTACTTAAATCTGACCCCTTTACATATCACAGAAAACAATTACTTTTAACACAATACAATAAACTGACTTTTCCAAAAAAACTGCCACTCACATCGTTCGGGATACTTCTCCCACCTATTCTGGACTTTTCACCCACTTTCAACACGAATTGTCATGTATTTTACGGCTATTGTCATTCCCCAGCTGATCGCCGCATAAAAGTTTCTAGTTCTTTTACCTCAACAGCACCGCATCGCTCGCCTGTAGGTAACCTTGGGGATATTCTGCCGCTCGCAGCCCCGCGTTGCCTCTCGTCTTCGCTTGCTGCCTCACGACGCTCCCAGTTTCCTTTTCTCGAACTCTGGACTCCGCCACACCCTTCTCCCGTTCTCCGGACTCGTACGATTCTCGTTCCAGTCCAAGTCTTTCTCACCTACGCTTCACTCTTCCTGGGGTCGTCCTCCTTCTTCTTCTGCCGCGCCTCGTACAAGTTTGTTCGCGCTTCCAGCCTCGAATAATTAATGTTGCTGAAGTTAGGTTTTACACGCTCGGCCGACCTACCACACTTTGGGCGTGTGTGGTCTCAGCGTGCAATATGAGATGCTGGATTTAGTTGATGTCCTTCTGCGCGAATTTTACAAATTTGAAATTATTTCGGCGTCAAACAGTCACTTCACTTGCTCTCTCAAATATTGTGAATGCGACGAATGTTTGTGCACTCCACTTCTTAATTACCTCACTTTCGAAGATACGCTTCTCAAGCTAACTTTTAACTACCAAGTTAAAATAAACTCCTATGCTATCAAGTTACAATCGCCGTCGCTGCTGCAATCGAAGAGAGCTCAGTCTAGTCGCCATCGCTGCTGCAGTCATAGAGGGCTCCTCCGAGGCACGCCGCGATACTTATGGTACTCGCGCCTGGGGAAATTTTGGAGGGGTGAATAGTCTCCTCTTTTCGTGACCTCCCGGAAAAACATTATTCACTAGTTCGGGCGTCAGAGTTCGGAAAGCTGTGGGTAGATGGCGCGTTCACAAGCCATCGCTCCGCCGCGTACCCTACTCCTCTCTGTTCGTGGGCTTCTTTTCGTAGCTGATGGTGGCGTAATGGGGTTGTCTAATCCCGAGACGTCACAATATATATATATATATATATATATATATATATATATATATATATAAACGAGAAAGATAAGCAATGGCCAAAGAATTGTATGTGCTTAGGAGAAACTTATCAAAGAACAATGCAAAATCAACCAATTATCTCCACACAAAATTTGATACACGACTCGCTCCCGACATTGACACGTAATACCGCATTTTTTCTTTATCCTTCACCTTTTGTTAATTCATATCATACAAATTCAATATATTTTAAATCCCACCGCACCCTTTCCCAGGTTTTCAATACTCTACACAAACAACCCACAATCAATAGTCCCGGCTTTATTGTGAATTTCATTAAAAACCGCAATCAACGAGCCGTTCAGACGGCAAATATTAAAACGAGCGTGTATTGAGTTGACTGTGAATATAACACAGATGTCAATCAAATTCCCGGTTAATCTTCAGATTGTACAGACACTCTGAACGTGGACGATGTGATGGGCGCAAAAGAGGTTCGGGGTAACTTCCTAAAATGTAGAAAAATGTATCAACATGAATCCCACATCGATTAAAACGTACACGATAATAAATAAAACGATTCTCAATTATGGCCAACACAGAAGAATTCTTTCGTTATTTTTTTTATTTATTTTACGGCAAAAAACAGTTAAAAACTGCGTATGACGTGCTATGGGGAAAAGTGAATTGTGTGCACATTTTCAAAAGTCTGTGATCCCTACACTAAGTCATATACTACTTAAATTTTGAATTTTGAAAGGGAGAAAAAAAACTCCCATGTAATAAAATCTATTTTCAAGGATAAATAAGCAATAAATTTTGAATTTTGAAAGGGAGAAAAAAAACAAAAAAAAAAAAACTCCCATGTAATAAAATCTATTTTCAAGGATAAATAAGCAATAAATTTTGGCTCTTATTACTTCCTGCCGCGACAACATGGAAACGATAATTTGAATAATTGTATTTCCCACTGAATTCTAGAAGATGTGCACAGAAAATGAAGTTACATTTATGTCCAGAAGCAAAACAAGGGGCCATCTCAGCATTTGCTCAATGGATCAGGGAAACTGGACGAAAAACCTGATCGAGATGGGGGTCATTGACCCGGAAGCTGTAGTACAATAGTTGTTACAGGTTGTTTATACTCATTTATTCAGTCCAAATGGTAAATAATGCATTATGTAAAATTGTTAAAATTAATGTTACTTTTCTTGTGATGCTCAGTATAGTCTCTAATTGTATAGAAACAGTTATGCAGCAGAAACGATTTCACTTGGGATTTAAACTTTTCTATTGAATTTAATCGTTTAATGTCATCTGGCAAAGTGTCGTAAAATAATGTACATGTATTGTATGTGAATTTTTTGTAATGAGCTGTTGATACTGTCACCTGATGAATATGATTTCTACGTCGAGTGTTATAGTAATAGACTTCGGCATCTTCTGAAAATATATTCCCGCCCTTGAGCAAGTCATTTTTTACAAAAATCACTGATTCGTAAATAAAAAGACACGGTAATGGTAAAATTCCTAGATTAATGAAGAGAGGCTTACATGAATCACGTGGGTGGGATTTGGTTATTATTCGTACACATCGTTTTTGTAATCTAAAAGTCTGGGAGCTATAAGATGTATTTCCCCAGAATATTATGCCATATCTCAGGCGGGAATGAACATTCGCGAAGTATACACAACGAGCAGTATGAAGGCTGACTGAATTTACAAGAATTCTGAACGCGTAGCATAATGAACTTAATTTTGTGTTCAATTCATTTAAATGGACGTTTCATTTAAGGTTTGATTGAATTGAGAGACCTAAAAATTTTGTTGCCTTAACATCAGTCAATGGTACACTGTTCATTTTTTAGAACTGCTGCATCATTAAACTTTTATATTGAATGTGATGCATAATAATAACAACAACAACAACAATAATAATAATAATAATAATAATAATAATAATAATAACAACAACAACAACAACAACTACCTGCTGACACTGGTTTAATGATGTTGATAGATGGAAAATTTGATACTAGTCCGGAACAAACAGGATCAATCCATAAGTAAAATATCAGGAAATTGTTGTTTACAAACAAATTGTTGTCTCAACGTTCCGCAAAATTAGCGTGTTCATTTTCTAGAGCACTATAGATAATATAATAGATATGTTTTATTATCTTAAGTGCTCTTGAAAAGGCACACGCTAGGTGTGCGAAACGTCGACACGTAAAAAATTTATAAACTATTTCCTGATATTCTACTTATGGATTGATCCTGTATGGTCCGGACCTGTATCAAACTTTTCAACCATCATTATTATTATTATTATTATTATTATTATTATTATTATTATTAATAATAATAATAATAATAATCCCGTATAGCGTCCGGGTTCTTCCTTTCCGTTTTTCTTGCCCTCTTAACTTTAGTTTTTTTGAAGTGGAACCTTCGTCGGGCGTGAAACAAATAGCCACATGGGAGAGGGAAAATTTGGAAAAAAGTGACTAACACCATTATAATGGTTTCCCCAGGGGAAAATGGAGAAACGTGAAAAGCGTGAGGCCTCGGGGGTTTTGCTGGCGAAGGCGCGCGGGGTATCACCCCGTGTTGGCTAGCGACATCCCCCCTCAAAGTATACTGAATATGGAAAAAAATTGGGCCCCCAAGCCCTTGCGGCTATCCTGGTTGGTTTTTAAATAAAGAAGATAGTGTGAGAAACCCAAATTTTGGGTTTAAAAATAAAAAATTTTATTTTTTTGACTTTCAAAGCGTGCTCAACGGTTGGCCCTAAATATTTGCACCATCTACCCCGCCCTTAGCGTCGCCGGAAAGGGGGGTGAGTGTTTAGAAAACCCTCCGAAAACCCCCTCCCCACCCCCCTACCCGGGGGGGCCCGCCCGGGTTTTGAAAGGGGGCGAGAGGCGTTCGGGAAAACCCAAAACCAAAGACGCGTAATCTGATTGGACAATATTATTTTCGGCGTGTAATTTGGGAGTAAAACTCCCCAAAAATTTCTGGAAACGAACATTCTGGGGGGGGAAAAAGATTCGTGGGCGCTGGACCCCTGAACCAAAAAAGCGGGAGGTTTTTGGACAGAGGGCGCGGGGACCCCCCAAGTCTGGGACAGAGGCGGGGACGCCTTTTGTGGGTGGGGGCCCGGGGTCCCCGATTTTTGAGGCGCGGATAGGCGCGAAGACGATTAGGGGGTTTTGGGGAATCGCCCCGGGTTCATTAGATTGAGAAAAAAAAAAACTTTATCTAGTAATGTTTTTTGTTTTTTGCTCTTTTACCCCCGCCCCGGGGTAATTCGCGATTACGAAATTACGATCTGTCGCCCCGCTAGGCGTCCCAGCTGAGTGTGGTTAAACTCTACTCTCTTGGGGGGACGGGCTGCGAGAAATCCCCCCTCCGCCCCAAAGGCGTCCGTCAGAAAAAAGGGCCCCACCCGGGTTGCCTTTTTGGGACCGTTCCCCCCAGGGGTCCTCCTCCGCAGCGGTGATTCTAATAATCGTCGAGCTCCGACAGACAAAAAAAACTTTCATTACGCCCTTATTTACCGGAATTTTCAAATTCAGGGGCGGCCATTTTGGCCCCCTTTTTTTTTTTTTTTATTGGCCCTCTTTTTTGGGAATTTGATCGTATTAGTTTTAAGATTGAAAAAAAAAAAAAGGGAAAAAAAACTGAGTCAGAAAATTGTCAATTTCCCTTTTTTAATTTCTTTTTTTAATTTTTTTTTTAATTTCTTTCAATTGACCTCTTTACGACCTCCGCCCACAACCAAATTTGGCCCCCCGTCACCGGCAGCCGGAATCGCACAGGAGGTGGGGGCGTCCAAATTTTCCCCAAAGGGGGCTCAATTGATCTTTGATCCCCCAGAAAACCCCCAAAATTTAATTTTTTTAAAAAAAATTTTATTTTTGAAACGGGACGCCCCAAAAATTAATTTTTTTATAATATTAAACAAAAAATAAAGGACGGCCCTGATTAATTATTTGTGGACTGTTAATGAATCAGGGTTTGTATTCTGTTTTGGTGTTACTTTTTTTTTGTCTTGTGTTGGGGAAAAAAATTTTTCGCTTTTAAAAAATTGAAATCGATAAGTTTTTCAAAATGCGGGACGAATCGGTGTGACGTGGGAGGTGATGAAGCTCGGGGGAAGTCTGCATGAAATCCAATGATCTCTTCGAGTTCTAACGAACAAGCAGAAATTATAAAAATTTTAAAAAATCAATTAAAAAACCCATTTTCCGGGAAGTATGGAAATGGACGAGAAAATTAATTTCGTTTTTCAAAACCCGAAAAATTTTTCGGGAAAGATTTGATAGATTAGATAACTTTGATAACCAATCCCAAAACTTGAAAAATTGGAAAGTTCGAATAAAAATCGGATCACTAAAAAATCAACTCGAGGGTAGGTGCAGAAATTGAAAAACCCCGTTGAAAGGGCAAAATTGGGAATTTCGGCCCGAAACGAAAGAAAATTTAAACCCCATCTAAATTCACCAAAAATTACGAGCATGCGAAAAAAAAAATAGAGGCTTTTGGGGGTCAGTAAAGAAACTTTCCCGGGGTTACGGCCAAATGAACCAATTCCTGGTTTGGGAAACAAATTTCCCTAAGTTAAAAATTAAAGGGAGAAAATTGAAAAGATAGGTGATAGTAGTGGGGAAAGTTTCAGGAAAGGGAAACTAAACTAAAGAAAGAAAAGATAAAAAAGTGATTAATCGGAAAAAGGAAGAAGTAAAAAAATGGAAAATCACCCAATTACGAATCGTCTGTGGCTGGATTAAAATTTTTGTCCTCCACCAAAATTTTTTTTTGGGAAATGGACGAAAACCCGAAAGTTTTTGGATTTTTAAAAATTATAGATTTGAAAAAGGCTCCGCCCCCAAAACCAAGTTTATGCGGGAAATTTTTCGGGGTAACCCCGCCCCTGGCTCACTGTTTTCACCTTTCCGCAGACTTGGGGAATTCCGAACTCGTTTTCCGTTACGGGGAGCAGGACGTTACGAGTTCGAGAAAAATTCTCGGGGGTAGATGGGATAAGCAAAGAAACCAATCATATTTAGATTACCCAGGGAAAAAAATTGGGGTATTAAACTATGGATCCGACGACAGATGATAAAAGATTATCGGCCCCCTAACCCACACTTTCCTACTTCTGCAAAACCTTTTTAAAAGTTACGTTTGACAATCGATCATTTTCAAGAATTGCGGGCCCAATTTGATGAACGCGGTAAAACCCTTATGAAGAGAATTGGGAGAAATCACGGTTTTTTCCCCCGGGGAAGAAATCGGAACAGGCAGTCGGGCCCCGTGATGATCGGGGTCAGGGGAAAGGGGGGGAACAACCCCCGTCCGCCCCCAAAACTCAAATGCCCAATAAAAACACAACTAGTAGGAATGGACATCAGGTTCCCCAAAAGCCCGAGCCCTAAAACTAGAACCGTTTGGGTTTTTGGGTATCGGGGTTCCCCGGAATTATCTCAGAAACCCAATATTCAATACTGTGTCATAATTATCCCTTTTTTTGACCTAAACACGACGAATGAACCTGTGAGAACGGCAGAAAATGTCGGTTGGGATTTTTTATTGAAAATCTTAGTTTTCGTTTTGATAGACACGAGTAAAACTAAAATTTCTAAGTTCTACTCAAAACTATTACGACGCATTCCAATCCAACTCCCCCACTATTAAATGTTTTGTTTTGGGAGGAAAAAAAAAAAACCCAATTACGGGGCTTTGCTTTTTAAAAATCGGGAAATTTTATTTGATGTGCCATGTTTGATCATGGGGACAATTACGCAATACGGGGTTGTTTTTTGGGAAAATTTGGGTAGTGGATTTTCAGGAACGTGACTTCGGTGAGAATAGGAAATGAATGGGACACGGTGAACAAAATAAAATTTTTACTTGGAGATGGGGATGAGTGAGTGGGGCTAAGCGTTGGCAAATGATTTTTGAACAAATTTGGGAAAGGAATTTTTTAAAAATTTTAAATGTTTTGATCGCCCTGATCCTTTAAAGACTTTTCTTTAATTTGGGGTACGATGTTTCCCCTTTTTAAATAAAAAAATTACCCCCACCCCACAGTCGATGAGGAAATGGATCAAACTTTAAAACCATCTTAGGGGGGAAATAATTTAAAAGTTTTAAAGATTTCCCTTTGGTGGAAAAAAAGGGGAGTAAGTTTGGATGCCGACGGATCAACGAGGTTTTTCCCCAAAAAACGGGCCCTCAGAAACTGATGAAATTTTATAAAATTTAAAAAAAACAAAGATTTTTCGGCTTTAGTTTTTTCCAAGCTCGTATTGGCAAATTTCAATTCACCCAGACGAAAAAAATTCGGGATTTTGTACAACGGTTGACGGTCGGGGAAAAAGAATGCCTTTTTCTAAAAAACAGTGGGCAGCCTTTTTCGTTGTCTCGATGAAAATTGGGCACGAAATCAAAAATTCTCCCCCCTTATATCGACGATATTGTAATTTCATCACAAAATTTCCGGGAAATCCCTTTAAAACAGTTTTTGGGAATGTTTGTCGGTACCCCAAATAAAATTGAATCAATAAATCAAATTATACGTCAGAAATTTCTTTTTTGGGGTTCCCCCCGGAGACAGAGGGTGTAAATTAAGAAGGTTCCAAAAAATTTTCACGCCCACAAAATGCCAAGCAATTAAAGGTTTTTTAGGCATTGCGTCTATCAATCTGTTTTTTCCCAGGTTCGGGTTCTTGGCACCTCTCGTAAACCTATTGAAAAAGGAACGAAATGGCACTGGAAGATGAGCATGAAATTCAAAAAAATTAAGGTAGTTTTTCCCGGCTTTTACAGTAAACCCCCCGGATTTTCCAGCCATTTTTTTACAGATGGCCCCAACTGGGGCTTTGGGATGTTTTTTTCAGTGAAAAGATGATCCATATAAAATTGTTGCGGTCGCTAGCGGGATTGAGGTTAGTGTGAAAACCCAAATTAAGAAAGAGGCTTTATCAATTGTATGGGTTTTGAAAATGCTTGGGTACCTGGCTGGTAAATTTTATATTATCACGGACCCTAAAGCGTTAATTTTCTTAAAACGCTGCCACTGCACCAACGAATTGTTACGGTGGGGGTCTGGCTACAACAATTGACAAATCCCGGGATTGTCAGGGAAATTTAAAAATCCTTGCAGATTTTTTGTCGTTTTCCCACCATCAAATCAGAAAGTTCAGAATGAAACAGGATTTTAAAGATTAATTTAAAATTTACCCCTATTCCGGAAATGCAGCCTAGGAATCTTCAAAATTACAGGAACAAGATGCTTATTAAAAAAACTATTTTGCAGAATTTTTAGATCAAAAAGACCCCCTTTTTTAAAAATTAAATCAAAAACCGGGAGTTTTTCTATAATTTTGTTATGTTCCAACCAAAAAAAAGCCAATTATCATTTGGATACCTGAAATTTCTGACAAAATTTAAATTTTCCCGTTACAAAAGCACGGGGATTTCGGTGGGAAAAAGATCCCGTATTTTTTCTTTTCGATACTGGAAAGGGGTGGGGGACAAACTAACCCGGTCTCGAAATTTTCACCTTCAGAAACTAAATATCCCCTAGCATTATGAAACCCCATGCAAACTTATCCATCAGCCCCAAATGAATTGGGCCGCCCCGATCTTACGGACCGTTACCCTGCAGTACGGGTTTCAAACACATCCTCTTTATTATTCCTTTTTTAAATTTAAAACTCATCCGATGAGACCTGCACAAAATTTTTAAAAAATTGATCCGGGGTTTCTTTCAGACGCAGGTCTTAGAAAATTTTGCGATCATGCCTCCCAATTTACCGGGAAAGTTTTGAAACAAACCAGAAAATGAAGGAGTCTCTTTTTTTTCCTCCCTCAGACATCCCCAATCAACCCGAGTGAGGGGTCGGGGGAAATCGTTTTTTCCGACCAAACCCCCCCAAAAACATAAAGAATGGGCCCCTTTCAATTAAAATTAATGTGGGTTAATATTATAGGGTTTATTTTTGGGAGGGGCCGAGAGGCTTCGGAAAAAACCAAACATTCTTTCCTTTTTGGCCCGATTGGCAGGACAGCGGTCCAATTCGAAACCCGTTTGGGGTTATTTAGATAATATCACTAGAATGCCAGGAAGAGGGGAAACCCCCTAAAACCCTACCACTTTCACGTAGGTGACAAAGCTTTTCAGGACCCTAGAGTTAGTGTCACCGCTGGATTATTCCAAAATTTTTTTCCCCTATTTACGGACCTTTTTTTATTGAAACGATTCCGCCCAAATGTATCCCCCTTAAAAGACTTGGATGGGGCCCCGCAAGTGTAAAATTTTTTTTAATTTGCACCATTTAAAATTAAACTATTCTGTAGTTTATTTAAACCCCCTGATTAAATTTGAAAATTCTTGGTCCTTGGGCTCGGGAAGTTTTGGTTTTTGTGTAGAAAAAATGGAAGAATTTTGATTTAATTATTTTATTCTGATTAAATATAGTTAAAGTTCTTTTTTTATTTGAAAGGGGCGAAATTTTTTCTTGAATAGAATTTTTTTTGATTATTTTTTCTTTAATTATTACCGTTATGAAACAATATTCAAGTTTTTTTTTTTTAACGAGATAAAAACCCTTTAATTTTCAAAATTAAAATTTTTAAAAACCCCATTTTATCTCATCCAAGGGGGGGGCAAAAAAACCCAAATTAAAAAAAAAAACATTTTTTTTATTTCGTTTGAAAAAACCCTCAACCGGTGCATAAATCCTTCGCACGGATCTACGCCGCCCGCGCCCCCAGCAAGGGGGTAGTGTTTAATAACGCCTAAAACCCCTCGGGGGCCCCGACCGGCCCCCGGGCGGGCGCACCGCTGTGTTTGTTTTCAGGAAATGTGCGAGAGCGTTCGGAAAATTCCATAAATTACCGACAAGACCCTAATCTGATTGGGGCAATATTATTTTCGGCGTAGTAACCGCCAATCAACACGTCTTCCAAATTCTGAAAACTCATTCCCGGGGAAAATTAAAGGGTTCGGGCGCTGAGACGCGCTGAAGCCAGGACAAAAAGGGGGGGGTCTTTGACAGAGGGCGGGGGCCGTCGTGGACAAGAGGGGGGACGTATGTTGAGGGTGTGGGAGCGGGGGTCATGAGTTTTGTAGGCGCTGGGAAAAGCGCAAATAAGATTAGAGTGCGATTTGGGATTATGCACCCTTTTGATTGAGAAAAAGAACTTTTTTAGTAATTTATTTTTTTCTCTGCTCTTTACGCCCGCGCCGTGTATCGCAAGTTACGCGATTACGAAAAATTTCGATCTGTCGTCCCCCCCCCGGGCGTCCCGCTGATGTCGTGGGTTTCCCCTCTCTTGAATGGGCAGGCGGGGACCCCCCTCCGCCCCAAAGGGCGTGCCGTCCAAAAAAAGGCCCAGCTGTGTTGCCTGTTTGGGGGGTTCACCCACGCGTCCCCTCCGCGCTGATTTAATAATCGTCGAGCCCGACAGACAAAACAAACATTCATTACGCCCTTCGGCACCTGGACTTTGTCAACATTCCCGAAGGTCAGGCCCCCATTTTCCCCCTTTTTTTTTTATTTGTTACATCTCTTTTTTTTTTATTTGTTTAATAATTTGATTTAGTTTTAAAATTATAAAAAAAAAAAAAGGTTTAAAAAAAAACCTCAGAAAAAATGTCAATTTCCATTTTTAATTTTCTTAAATTTAATTTTTGTCTTTAAACTTTTTTTCAATTGACCTCTGTCAAGCCCCGTCCTCCACAACCTAAATTTCAGGCTTCCCTCACCCGAGCTGCCGGCAATTAAACACAGGTGGTGGGGGGGTCCAAAAACCCCTCTACAGACCAACCAAAGGGTAAGCTTCTTGGGCCCAAATACCGTGAATGAAGATGTAAGCGCGGTTGCGTTCAAATTACCTGACTAGAAATCTCCAAAATTGGGTCATAGAAATAATTTGAAAGTAAATTTTTCTACCAAAAAATGACGAGTGAACAACTTTCAAGTCAATACCCCAAAATTTTGGAAAGTAAATCGATACCAACAGCAATTGGGGGCAATAGGGGTCAAAAAAAAGTCAAAAATTCTTTCCCCCTAAAATCACTTCTAAAATTTTATAAAACAATAAAATGTAGGTCCCGGAAGGGAAAGTAGCAAGGGATATGTGAAAAATAGGATAACACGAAATTTTAACAATAAAATTATTTCGGCCGAAATTTGTTTCAGGAAGGGGTTTAAATGTATCAGTACTACTGAAGGGACTTTATGCAGTCAGAAAAAAATGACCAAAGACTGCAGAAGAGGGGCCCAGATTTTTGAAATTTGGAATCTGGTCTATGAAAAAACATTTTATTTCCCAAAATATTTCAATACCTCATTACCCTTTTTATACGCAATTGGGCCATTGTTACAGGACATTTGGGGGGAAGCCCGAAACCACCTGACAATGACCAACCTATTCATTCTTTACTAACTAAAACGGGACTCCGGGGGGATCCGGTTTTTCCATCCCGGTCTAATAATACGGTCCGACCCCGGGGGCCCCCAGGGGCATACCAAAACACTCGAGTCGGGCTTCTGCTGCCATTTTGCACTGTCCACAACTTTCTTTGGGGCCCAGTTATTTCTGGGGGTTTTGCGTGTCCTTGTCTGTTTCCACTGACAAATCCCAAACCGCTGTCCCCTATTCCCAAAAACCCTAGCCTCGTGTTGTCCCAGCGGGAAAAAGTCTCTGAAATTAGATACCTCGCTTTTTTTTTACACCTGGATCTTGGGAATTTGATTTTAAATTTAAAATTTCCAAGATTTCCAAATGGAATCCCCTGCGTTTGCTCCAAAACCCCATTCCCCGTTCAAATGGAATTCCCCCGCGGACGGCAAACCTTTTCAGAATCAGTTGAGTAAAAATGAACCTGACAATGCAGAAAGAATAACTTTTTTACGCGATACTCGTCATCGTTTTCGCCTTTGTTATCCCGGACTTTTTAAATTAATCAAAATTTTTTTGGGAAAAATGATATTTAGGTTTTTGGTTTTTGTCCCCTTATGAAAAACCGCAACCAAAATGTTAAGAAGAATTTGCAGCCTTCCCCCTTTTATTCTCTGGGAAAATTTTAGAAAACATTTTTCAAAGTTTAGATGAGTCGGCTTTTTTATTTCCCCAAATTTTTTTGTTTGTTTAGGGAAAAAATCATTTTCATTATTTTTTTTTGCCATGAATTTCCTTACTTTTATTTTCAAAAAGAAAACCGTGATCGATGTAATGATGTTTAAAAAGAAGTAAAAAGGGACGTTGGTCCTTGTATTCTAATTCTTTTTGTCAAATATTTCCCTGAAATTTTTTTTCTTTTAAGACCAAAAATGAAAAAATTAGTACAAATGTGTGAAAGATCTCAAATAAAAAAATGAATAACTGATAAAATTCTAAAAGTTTTTGGAGACATGGAAATCAGTTACTAAAAAACACAAAACAAATGGATATTTGCTAAATATTTAATTTAACAAAAAAGTTTTTTTAATGAAGAATGATAAAAATAAACCATATAAAGATACCAACATTAATATATATATATTATATATATATATATATATATATATATATATATATATATATATATAGAGAGAGAGAGAGAGAGAGAGAGAGAGAGAGAGAGAGAGAGAGAGAGCAGAGACAGAGACATAGATACCACACTTGTCACACAATATTTTGATGGAAATTGGGAACAAAAATTTATTAAATTCATCGTAAAAAGTGTAAATGTTGAGGGCATAGGCATGAAGGCAGGGCGTTCCTTAGCAACCAGGGAAGCGTAACGTACAGTAACGAAAAGGAACGGACAGAAGAGAATTTAATGGCATGTAGGATTGGTGGTAAACTGGTAATGAGGTATGACGTAGAAGGAAACTCGAGATTGTTTTGAAAAAATGAATGAAAGTTATGGGTTGAACTTTGTAATATTGGAAGATGCTTAGACCGTGTACAGTACTGCAGAGGTTATTGTAAATGATAGATGCGGGACTCGGTGGAATTTTGCGGGAAATAATTGAGCAGTGAGAACTTAAACATATTTTGTGGGCGTAATTCTCTTTGGGACTTTTGAATAATTCTGTCACCGGGAGTGCGCAAATCGGACTTGAAGAAAATACGGACGCGAGAGCAGGGAAGAGAGGCTCGAGACATATCTTGTAGTTTAGGGGATGAACTTTTTATTTTATCGCGTTGAAAGTTGGAGGAATTAATTAGAAGAAATAGACTTTCGTGTATCATGGATTAAGTAAAACGTGACAGTCTTGGAGTTAGTGCCCATCCGTCGCAAAGAATAGGGAAGTAAGTGAAACAATAAGTTGAGGAGGACATCGACCCGGCAGCGGAGAGTTGAGGAGAACAAGATACAAGAGAGAAGATTGGTCGGAGCGGTGGATTCTTCCTGGCCTCATCGTCCAAGAGCGCATGGATATCTAAAATAGTAAGAATATAGCGCTATAGACAATTTTTACGATCGGTCATGACCAAGATGACATTTCATGTTAAAAAGAATTAATCGATAAATAAACTTATAACTAGACATCGGATGTTTAGGGAAATGCCTATTTTTTCCTAGCGAACTTATTTAAAGGCTGATAATATAAGGATGATAAGGCGTCTGTGAATACGACCTCTTGGCGTGATCTTTATTATATACGCCTCGGGACCTCCCTGGGGACCATAGACTGCGCAGCTTGGGACGACCGCCCAGAATTGTTTACAGGAAGAGTGCGAGAGAGAGCGTTCTGGAAAATTCCATCAAAATTACCGACAAGACACGTAATCTAATTGGAGCAATATTATTTTCGGCGTAGTAACTTTCGGCCAGTAACAACACATCTTCCAAAATTACTGTAGAAACTTCTAGAACATTCATGGAAATTGGGAGGGGGGATAAAGAGGTTCGTGGGCGCTGAGAAGCACAGAGAGCGGAAAGAAGCGTAGAAGTCTTAGGACTGATGGGCAGTACGGGCCGCACGGGGCGGGAGCGCTAAGTTCTCAGCACGGAGAATAGTACCGGGCGGGCGCGCGTTGCTAGGGAAATAGTTTTGTTGTTGGCAGTATTTTATTCGCTCACCGAAGCAAGACAGTTGATAAAAAAGACACTTTAATCGATTTTTTTCTCTGCCCGTTCACGCCCGCGCCGAGTGTCGCAAATTACGCCACGACGATAAGTAGAAGTCGGTGATAATTCTCCCGACAAATATCGCGTCTTGGTTTTTTGACGTTCGTACTCGTGAACTGTTGTCATCGATCACGTCGCCACCGCTGCCGCAGTCGTCACAGCTGATGTCGCCGTTGGTGGCGCTTTCCTGAATGGGAAGTCGGCGACGAGAAGAACCTCTCCTCTGTCAACCCAAAGGGACGCGCCGTCTGGCAGAAAGGAGTCCAGCGACCTTTTTGGAGGCCGTTCACCCCAACGAGTTTCCCACTGCACATGGTGACTTTGGTAATTTGTCCAGCTGCGACAAATAAAAGAACTATTATCACGCCCTTCCGGCATAAAATTCATTTAATATTTTTACCTGGAAAAGATTCAACCTTCAGGAAGTGCTGGCCGCGCATTGGCTTCTTTTGTAATCTTATTAGCTCATTTCTGTTTTTTTGTTTATTATTTGTTACAAGCTATAATTATAAGATTCAATTGTACTAATTTTATACTACTTGATTAGAACCAAGGATTTACAGCTGAGCTCAGACTAAGTGTGACAAATCATTTCTATTAATTTTCTTTTTTGAATTTCTTAAATATAATTTCATATTTTCTTTAAACTTTTATTTCAATTTACTTCCATCACGTAGCCACGTCCGTCCACTGTCCAAATTTCAGGCTCTACCCGACTCCTGAGATAGCCGGCAACTCGAGCCCAGGTAGGTGTGAGTGCGAGGGTAACGTTGCAATATGTTCTCCACAGAATTCCGAGTAGCCTATTCGATTTCTTCGACCATATATTATAATGTCAGCCGTTGTAAGTACTACGTAATCTAAGGTTCCGTGACGCTTATCAATGCCATTGTCGGTTCGGCCGATTTCGCGATAAAAAAGGCAGATATGTCTGGGGGTGGAACAGTCCAACTCAAACGTTTGCATGCTGAGTTCACTTAAACAAAAGGGAGAAGCCTCGATTACATCAGTAACGTATCCAAGAGCTTGAGTTATTCATCCGAACTGCTTTTGATCATATTTTTACGTCATTTTTCTTTGCTTTTAGGGCATTTTTAAAACATTTTAAGAATTGAGGGAATTCTGATGCGGAATTGATGACGTAATTATATGAAGAAATAATGAAAGTCGTCTCTGTCAACTTAATATATTTAGAGAGACGGCTTTCCATTGGTTTGCTGTCATATCTATTGCAATTCCATAATGTGTATTTTCTTTATTTTTTATCTTAATCCCCACCGTTACATTTCATATTTTGTAATTTCCTCTACTACTGGTAGCTAGACCTGTATAGCTAGACCGCGGAACTTCACGCTATTGTATATTTTTACTGATTGCGCATATCGAAAGAAAATATATATCCCCATTGTATTTTGCATTATTGCATATTTCTTAGGTTTTGTTCACTTACTGCATATTTTAATGTATCCCGCATATTAAAACTTCATGCGATCGAGCGGGCGCGCCCTGGTTTAATCGCGGCAAAAACCTGGCCATAATTGCAAAATTCAAAATGCGCGTTTGGAATTCTGACTTATCAAATCTCGTTCGAAAGACATTGGAGCATACTACTTCAGCTTCAGAAATTTATTTCAATAATTTTTGGCTTCCACACGGTGTCGTAAAGTTACCGTTGCTCGAATTCGTTGATTCTTGCCAACGTTATTCGTGAAATTAACAAAAGGGTTTAAATTTTTTTTTAGGATTCTTTTTGTATTTTCGAATATAAGACACTTATGGCTATTAGTTAAGTATATTTTTAAGAAAAAGTGTATAATATTTTTATATATGATGCGGTTTAATTCTAAACCACGTATTCTGTGCGTACTCTGCTGGCTTTTGGAGCAAAAAACTTCGCACACGCTATTCCTCCTGAAAACTTCTCACAATAATATTTCTTTACAAATTTATGATTTAAGTGCGTTCATTCCTTACATTTTCTCTACTTTGTTACTTTTTCTATATATAACAGTTACGATCTGCTAATGTCCATGTTTAAACACTGGGATATTTCATTGGATAAGGTTCCGTAAAAACGATTGAGAAGTTTGGGTAAACGATATCATTTAGTTAAACACGGAAGTTGTCGGAACTCCTGTAGAATCCATAAAAGCTTGCTTAACTAAATTTGGTACCCATTAAAAGCATGAAAGTTATAATTTTTAAGCCTCCTTAAAATTCAAAGAAATCTTTCCTAACTACTCGTTATAGGTGTTTTTAAATCTGACTAGAAATACATTTTCTTCATAAAAATTAGTTTCAACTAGCCGCAGCGGCTGAAAAATTGTAATTCTAAAAAAAATGGATTGAAGAGACTAAACACTGTTGCAGCTTCGTTCACTTCATCGTATTTTAAAACAACATATCCACAGAGTTTCCTGTTGATGTGATCGTATTTGTTACTATTTTCCACATAAAGTTTGTTTTGTCATTTTGTCATATCCTGATCGTGGTTCATGTTTTTTTGACTTTTCTTATCAATGATTTGTATTTTTTTGTAAGTTTTTTATAATCTCTGCGATTGCTTTAATTGTAGGGGAAACTGTAGGAAGAACACCTAAGAACAACACGAACACTCACAAACATCCATGCCCGAGGCGAGATTCGAATTCAGGACACCGTGAGCCGAGGCAGCTACGGCCCTTCAGCCTTAGCGACCTCCGCTAATTTTTGGAAGTTGTTTACGCACATAACTTAAAAATTCAGCTGTTTGAGCGCTGTCTTTGCCTGCACCCCGGGTCGCGTCCGTCAGTCAGTGCGTCCCTCAGTCAGTGCGTCCCTCAGTCAGTGCGTCCCTCAGTCAGTGCGTCCCTCAGTCAGTGCGTCCCTCAGTCAGTGCGTCCCTCAGTCAGTGCGTCCCTCAGTCAGTGCGTCCCTCAGTCAGTGCGTCCCTCAGTCAGTGCGTCCCTCAGTCAGTGCGTCCCTCAGTCAGTGCGTCCCTCGGTCAGTGCGTCCCTCAGTCAGTGCGTCCCTCAGTCAGTGCGTCCCTCAGTCAGTACGTCCCTCAGTCAGTGCGTCCCTCAGTCAGTGCGTCCCTCAGTCAGTCAGTCAGTCTGTTCGTCCGCATGCGCGGCCGTCTATAGACAGGACCAGCGGTTAAATTATCCATAGAATTTTCTTCAAAATGGATATTCTTCAACCAATATGGCGGCATTCTAGGCCCATAAGATTTAAAGCAAATTAATCTTAATTTAAAAGTTTTGGAGTTACTTTACAAGACGTCCCTAAGCCTTTTTCAAAAATAGCTCTCAATTTTTTCTTTACAAACTACGGTTATATAAAAGATTTTCTGGTTTTTACTTTCCAAATGTGAGTAGTTTTCGCGTATTTTTGAGTGAAATAGGAATAACTTAAAAAGTACGTAAAAAGACTTGATTATTTAAAAAAAGGAGTAATATTTGTAAAAATTATAATTACGTAATTGTTTTGAAAAATATCTCACGAATTTAATGCTTACATATTATATTCTAAATCATTTTTTCGAAAATCTATGTAATTTTTAGAAAATCCTTTGTTAATGGTTGCAAAGTTGAAATTGTTTAAAGCTAAATAAAATTTGTTGACACTGATGCTATGGCACGGAATGATTATGAATTTTATTAAGATAAAAAACTCATCATTGGTCATGCATAAAAATAGTCAATTTCATTAATAAAGTGGACATTATAAGTTACTATGTAGCAGATATTGGGTGCAATTTCAAGCAGATACGTAAAGAGACAATTGCAGAAAACATCCTTAACACGAAATTCAACAAAAATTGTTTTTCATCATCCTTGCAAAGTGGACGGAAAAGGAAAGCGCATGGCGGTACATGGGCCTCGGGTATGTGTGCCCAAGCACACCGGCAATAAAGCTGTGGAGAGAATCTCGGGAATCGAATGCGTGTTTTCTGTCGTGTTTGTGGCAAGGGAGGGGGTCCCACTCCGTCGTGTACCTCTTTCCATTGTAATCCTTCCATGATTCCTTGCCCTGGCCGGTAACTGTGCGAGATGAGTGTGCAATATGGCAGTATGTGTTATTGGGAAACTGGCTATCTACACCCAAAACTACCTCCAGTACAAGCACAGGAGCTACCTCAGGGATAGTTGCGCGACCGAGATGGGTCCAAGTGTTACCTCGGCGTGATGTTCAGGGAACACGAGGGAACTTTTCACATGCAATTATTCTTGGAGGAGCTGTAATTATCGTGGGAAGCCTTGGTAGGTACTTTACGCAGCAGGGAAAGAGAGGTAGAAGGAAAAAGCAACGCCGGCGCAAAAGAAATGAGGGAAATAATTACCATGAAAAAGTCTGTGCCATTTTGTAGCACTATTAGTTGATCTATACAATGAATTGTAAATCAGATACTATTAAGTGGTGTACGAAATTGGAAACCTTGTGTTTAAACAGTAACCAGAAATCTTAACTCACCAACTACAAATTCTACTCCAAACACGTGACGGGGATACGTACCTGCAAACAAAATATACTATTAGACAATGCAGAAAACATAATAGTCCAACAAGTTATCACAGTACACAAGTAATAATGCTCATGTAATAATAATAATAATAATAATAATAATAATAATAATAATACATAAACTCTATCAAACATTTTATTAATACTAATTTTTGTACAGTTATTGTTGCTTCTTTAAAACCATTTAACTCTATTTACTTTACGAATTAATTATGATTTGGATGATGTAAAGCAATAAAACGCGGCCTTCGTCTTCACTCACTGTCAAAATCATAATTCCAAATATCCATTCAATCCGCGGTTTTCTAACCTCCAACATTTTGTTCCTCCCAGAATTCTCGCGGCCACAGCCATATCCGCAACAAAGATTCGCTAGCATCAATTACGTCTGAGAAGAATAGTGATTTGTTTGGAAAACAAAGATCTGAGTTATTTCAATGTTTATTTTGATAAATGTTACTCCTTAGAGAAATTTATTAAAATTTATTCCTTTTCACAAATCCAAATTACTTTCATTTCATAACACAAGGGCTAGTTTTACTTATTCGTGTACGCACGTATATACAGAGTAAAATACGAAATATAGAGGAAGTTATAAAATGCTGTGGTTGATTGATTGATTCGGGTTTAAGGGCGCTTCAACGGCTAAGGTCATTTGCGCCCGTGTCAAATTATTTTAAGACCAGTGCATAATATTGCAGTTCCAAGTTAACAAAGAAAATTAAAATCTTTAATAGAAAGCAAAGTAAAACTGAGAAGGGACGTATCCTAATAAAAGGGTTTGGCAGAAAAATGCCAGATAGTTTTTATTTAAATCTCGGGCTAAAAGCCAATAATTGGCATTATCATTTTCTCTCAGATAAGGCTGTACTAGCCAGTCTCTCGCAATAAGCCTATCGCTTGCAGAGAGAAGATTCGTCATTTCTAAGAATCTCCGCTAGGGAGCTAGCAAGGTCATGCATTCGACGGCTCTCTCTTATCTTAACACAGTGTAAGAGAACATGCTCCACGGTAAGATCTATTTTGCAGTATTCGCATATAGGGGGTAGGTCCTCTTGGAGGAGATAACCGTGGGAGAAATGGCAGTGACCGATTCGGAGGCGTGTTAAAATGATCTCCTCTCGCCGAGCATCATGAGATGAGAAAGACCAAGGATTTATGGAATAATTGATTCTCGTGAGCTTAAAATCTGAGTTATGCCACTGTTTGCCATTCACTGCGGATAGAGCGTTTTATAAACAGCTTAGTGTCTTCCGTGGGGACTGTGAAGATGACTAATTCTCTTTTCTTCGAGGCACACTTTGACGCCTGGTCAGCTATTTCGTTTCCTCTTATTCCCACGTGTCCAGGGACCCAACAAAATACCAAAATATAGTGGCGGACCAAGAGATGGTGGATTTGCTGTTGGATGGTGATTGTCAGTGGGTCACAAGACGAGGACGAGGAGATGGATTCAAGAGAGCTTTTTGAATCACTGCAGATCACTACTTTCTTTAATGACATCGATTCAGCCAATTTAAGTGCCACCAAGAGCGCATACACGCGCATATCTGCGGCATACACGCTGCACGAAGTCTAGTCGAAAACCTTGAGTGGCCCTCCTGCAGTAGAACTCACATCCGACTTTGCCGTTTTGATGGTATTTAATGGCCGGAGGGTTGATGGAGACGCTGACCCATACACTATGCATCCGTAATCGAAGATAGGGCGGATGAGAGTTCTATACAAACGCAAAAGACAAACACAGTCTGCGCCCCACGAGCTACCAGTAAGAGTGCGAAGGAGATTCATAGGTGATACACATCGGCCCTGTAGTTTACGGATGTGTTTTCGCCAGGTTAGGCTCTTGTCGAATGTGAGTCCAAGGAAGGTTGCGGATTCAACGAATTGTCCTCTAAGCTGCTGTCCTCTAAGAAAAAGGTCGGGGTGGTTATGGAGGTGATGGATTCTGCAAAAGTGCATGCAAGTGGTTTTTGAGGTAGAGAACTTGAATCCTGTTTCTTCGCTCCATTCCTGCAGTTTGTTGAGCACAAGTTGTAGTTGCCTCTCAATAACTTGCACGCTCTTGGAGGAGCAAAAAATTGCAAAGTCGTCAACGAACAGTGATGCGTTCACAGGCCCCCGGATAACTGATGCAATACTATTGTTAGCAATGGTAAACAGAGTGACGCTCAAAATCGGTCCCTGAGGATCACCGTTTTCTAACTGATGACTAGAGGATAACACGTTGCCAAGGCGGACGCGGAAAGATCTTGAAGAAAGAAAACCTACTAGAAACAAAGGGAGCCGTCCCCTAAGGCCCCAAGTATGCAAGATGCGAAGAATTCTCTCGCAGTCTCTCGCAGGTAGTCATCGCGTGCGGACGTGTTTTGGAGTAGCTCCGCGAAGTGAAAGGCAATGGGTGTGAACCTCGCTGTGTACCGAGCGCGCGTCGGGACATGGGCTGCGCGTACCCGCCCTGGTCGACCGGCTTCGGCGCAAGCGGCGTACTCGGGCTTGCGGGAAGGTGGCGGCGTGGCTCTACTCTGCGCAACTCTTTTGGCCACACTCTGTGATAGGTGGTGTGGCAAAATCCTGGTCCCGGGTGCAGGTGGCAGAGGCGTCGTGCTCCAAGTGCGAAAGGAGCGAGCGGAGAATGCGAAGACTGGAGGCGGACTAGCTCAGGCTCACAAACATATTGGAGAACTGACGTTAAGGATCCGGGAGTTAGAAGACGTCAGCAAAGGAACGGAAGGGGAAAATGTACTTGAGAAGAGTAACGTGCGTGCAAATATGAGTCTTTTCAGACAAATGCTCCGTTCAGTAAGGTGAAAGTGCTAGGCGATTCAATGCTGCGACACAACGGCGGCGTTTTGAAGAAAAAAGGTGCCGACGTATCTTTTTTCCCCGGCGTAGATATTGAACAAATGACCTCTGTAGTTCATAAAGCTAAACCAGATGAACAAACAGAGGTGGTTTTGATTCATGTAGGGACCAATACGCGGAAACGGCAATCAGTTTACGACACAATCAACCAATGTGTCAATCTAGGGCATGCCATTAGAAGTAAATTTAAAAATGCGAGGGTCAGTGTTTCCGGAGTTATGCGCTGGTATGATGTCCACACTACTAAAACACGGGACTTGAATTGTGGCTTGCGGTGGGCATGCGAGACATTTGATGGGCAGTTCGTTGATCCCAATTACTGGCTCGGGCACGAAGACCTTGGTCGGGACGGCCTTCATCTCAACTTCCGAGGTGCATGGAAGCTGGGATGTCTTCACGACCAAGTTATACAGTCGTGTTTACTTGGAAAGTGACGACCGGAAGAAGGAGTAGTAGTAGCACAATGTACAGTGATGGTTTCCAGAAAGGAAGCGACGCGTTTGGAGACTGCTGCGGGGGAGGTCACGGAGACTACGCGTGTGACTGCTGCGGGAAGGTGACGGAGACTACGCGTGTGACTGCTGCGGGGGAGGTGACGGAGACTACGCGTATGACTGCTGCGGGGGAGGTGACGGAGACTACGCGTGGCTGCTGCGGGGAGGTGACGGAGACTACGCGTGGATTGCTGCGGGAGGTGACGGAGACTACGCGTGTGACTGCTGCGGGAGGTGACGGAGACTACGCGTGACAGCTGCGGGAGGTGACGGAGACAACGCGTGACTGCTGCGGGAGGTGACGGAGACTACGCGTGTGACTGCTGCGGGGAGGTGACGGAGACTACGCGTGTACTGCTGCGGGAGGTGACGGAGACGACGCGTGTGACTGCTACGGGGGAGGTGACGGAGACGACGCGTCCGGTGACTGCTGCGGGGGAGGTGACGGAGACTACGCGTGTGACTGCTGCGGGGAGGTGACGGAGACTACGCGTGTGACTGGGGGAGGTGACGGAGACACGCGTGTGACTGCTGCGGGGGAGGTGACGGAGACTACGCGTGTGACTGCTGCGGGGAGGTGACGGAGACTACGCGTAACTGCTGCGGGGAGGTGACGGAGACTACGCGTGTGACTGCTGCGGGGGAGGTGACGGAGACTACGCGTGTGCCCTGCTGCGGGGGAGGTGACGGAGACTACGCGTGACTGCTGCGGGGAGGTGACGGAGACTACGCGTGACTGACTGCTGCGGGAGGTGACGGAGACTACGCGTGTGACTGCTGCGGGAGGTGACGGAGACTACGCGTGTGACTGCGGGGAGGTGACGGAGACTACGCGTGTGACTGCTGCGGGGAGGTCACGGAGACTACGCGTGACTGCTGCGGGGAGGTGACGGAGACTACGCGTGACTGCTGCGGGGAGGTGACGGAGACTACGCGTGGATTGCTGCGGGAGGTGACGGAGACTACGCGGTGACTGCTGCGGGGGAGGTGACGGAGACTACGCGTGTGACAGCTGCGGGGGAGGTGACGGAGACAACGCGTGTGACTGCTGCGGGGGAGGTGACGGAGACTACGCGTGTGACTGCTGCGGGGGAGGTGACGGAGACTACGCGTGTGACTGCTGCGGGGGAGGTGACGGAGACTACGCGTGTGACTGCTGCGGGGGAGGTGACGGAGACTACGCGTAACTGCTGCGGGAGGTGACGGAGACTACGCGTGACTGCTGCGGGGAGGTGACGGAGACTACGCGGTGACTGCTGCGGGGAGGTGACGGAGACTACGCGTGTGACTGCTGCGGGGGAGGTGACGGAGACTACGCGTGTGACTGCTGCGGGGGAGGTGACGGAGACTACGCGTGTGACTGCTGCGGGGGAGGTGACGGAGACTACGCGTGTGACTGCTGCGGGGGAGGTGACGAGACTACGCGTGTGACTGCTGCGGGGAGGTGACGGAGACGACGGGTGGACTGCTGCGGGGGAGGTGGCGGAGACGACGCGTCCGGTGACTGCTGCGGGGGAGGTGACGGAGACTACGCGTGTGACTGCTGCGGGGGAGGTGACGGAGACTACGCGTGTGACTGCTGCGGGGGAGGTGACGGAGACTACGCGTGTGACTGCTGCGGGGGAGGTGACGGAGACTACGCGTGTGACTGCTGCGGGGGAGGTGACGGAGACAACGCGTGTGACTGCTGCGGGGGAGGTGACGGAGACTACGCGTGTAACTGCTGCGGGGAAGGTGACGGAGACAACGCGTGTGACTGCTGCGGGGGGAGGTGACGGAGACTACGCGTGGACTGCTGCGGGAGGTCACGGAGACTACGCGTGTGACTGCTGCGGGGGAGGAGACGGAGACTACGCGTGTGACTGCTGCGGGGAGGTCACGGAGACTACGCGTGGACTGCTGCGAGGAGGTGACGGAGACTACGCGTGTGACTGCTGCGGGAGGTGACGGAGACTACGCGTGACTGCTGCGGGGAGGTGACGGAGACTACGCGTGGACTGCTGCGGGAGGTGACGGAGACTACGCGTGACTGCTGCGGGGAGGTGACGGAGACTACGCGTGTGACTGCTGCGGGGGAGGTGGCGGAGACTACGCGTATGACTGCTGGGAGGTGACGGAGACAACGCGTGTGACTGCTGCGGGGAGGTGACGGAGACTACGCGTGTGACTGCTGCGGGGGAGGTGACGGAGACTACGCGTGTGACTGCTGCGGGAGGTGACGGAGATGTCGCGTGTGACTGTTACGGGGGTGGTGACGGAGACGCGTCCGGTGACTGCTGCGGGGGAGGTGACGGAGGCGACGCGTGTGACTGCTGCGGGGGAGGAGATGGCAGTGACAGCGGTGCAGGGACCTAGGAAGGATGCATGGGACCTGAACACTGACTTTCAGGTGAGGAGAGGCTTCACTAGATTGTTGCAGGTGAACTGTCGTAGTGTCATGAATAAGGAAACCGAACTGTGGAATTTAATTGAAGCATGTGATCCTGATATCTTGATATGAACTGAATCTTGGTTTTTCGGACGCGGTAGCAAACCCGGAAATTTTTCGTTCACACTACCTTACGTTTAGGAGAGATCGCGAAACCAGAGGCGGTGGTGTTTTTATTTGCGTAAAAAACACTTTTAATATCAGATCAAATTGGGTTGATAAAGAATTTGAAATGATGGGTGTAGAAATTTTTTGTTCGGGAAGTATCTTAGAAATAATTGCTTGCTATCGTCCGCCGGGCAATCATTATGAAATCTTAGGCGCGCTCTACGAAAGAACAAAAAATATCAATAGCCGTCATGTAGTCATTGCTGGAGACCTAAATCTCCCAGACGCAAATTGGAAAGGGATTGTTTGCGAAGGGAAACTACAACAACTAGTCAACAGACTTGTCTGGGACAGCGGATTAGCACAGGTAGTAGACCGGCCTACCCGATAGGACGCGATTCTGGACATTTGCCTAATTAGACTGAAGGACTTATTTTTGTGGTGTGACGTTTTAGAAGGCATAAGTGATCATAAAGCCGTTTTAGTTTATAAAATTGTAAAATTGTAAAATTTATAAAATAGTATTCTAGTGAGGGAATACAAGAAAGCGAATGTAGCAGAGTTTCAAAATTACTTAAGAGAACGGTATGGCGAATTCCTTGGTATAGGAGGAGGAATGGAAGAAATATGGGAAGCGTTTAAAAATATTCTAGTAAATGCCGAGTAGGCATTTGTACCAACTAAATTGTTAAAAACAAAATGTGATCCGGAATATTATAATGCGAAAATCAGACGGTTGAAAAGAAAAACCAACGAAGCGTTTAGCAACAGACACTATAGTGAAAACCATATGACATTATTTCGAAATTATTCAAAAGCTTTGAGGAAGGAAAAGAAAATCGCAGTGGAACATCATTTAACTCATATTCTTGATGCGGAGGGCAGTAAAAATTGGTCGGCATTTTTTAAATACGTTCGTAGAAGGAAGGGAAATAAAGATGAGATTCCAGTTGTTCGGGTTAATAATTCGCCAATATCGGACGATTGTGAAAAAGCTAATGCTTTTAACGCGTATTTTAGCTCAGTTTTCAACCAAGGTCAAATTGTATTCAGATACCATCGCTATCAGATAGAAGTCTTTTTCATATTAATGTAAATACTTTGCGGAAAAGAATAAAATTAATGAAGAGAGGGAAATCACGAGGCCCGGATTCTATTTCCACGGACGTCATTAAATTAGGTGGAGAGGCTATTATACCATATTTAATTAGGTTATTTCATGTATCGATAAACAACGCTTGCGTACCGGAAGATTGGAAGCTGGCTCTCGTCGTACCTATTTTTAAAAGTGGCAACAAGACATAGACTATAACTATAACTATAGACCGGTAAGTCTTACATCAGTCGTATGCAAGCTTATGGAACATCGAATTTCTAGCTATATCAGGAAAGAATGGGAGGACAAGCAATGGCTTTATCAGGGTCAACACGGTTTCAGGAATGGTTTTCGTGCGAAAGTCAGCTAGTCTCACTTTACAGGACCTAGCCGACGTAGTTGATGAAGGTGGTAGGGTCGACGCGATTGTAATTGATTTTGCCAAAGCTTTTGATGTTGTTCCACACGATCGTCTCGTAAAGAAATTAATAGATTCGGGTTTAGACACTAGAGTGGTAGCGTCGATAAACGAACTACTTCGTGACAGGACACAAAAGGTCCGAATCGGAAATTACTCATCAACTTCGAGAAACGTCACGTCAGGAATTCCACAAGGGAGTGTCATCGACCCACTCATGTTTCTTGCCTTCGTGAATGATTTACCGACAAGTTTAGTTTCTAATGTACGACTCTTTGCAGATGACTGCGTAATTTATAGAATTGTTAACTCGGAGGAGGACGAGAATATTTTGCAGCGAGACTTGGACAAATTACATATCTGGGCGGATACAAACGGCATGGAAATAAATAGTTCAAAGAGCAAATCCATCACGTTTGGTAGGGGTCAAAGTTACAATGAAACCGCGTATAAATTGAATAATAATGTTATACCTCGAGTCACGTCTTGAAAATATTTAGGAGTTCAGCTAGACAGGAAATTGACATGGGAAAATCAAGTAAATTTCGTTGTAGGGAAAGCATGGAGATCTTTGCATTTTATTATGCGGATTATCAAAACGAGTTCAGTGAGTGCCAAAGAACTGGCATATATGTCATTAGTGCGACCCATATTAGAATATGGCGCGATATGTTGGGACACATACAGACTTTTGCAGCAAAGAAATCTAGAAAAGGTTCAGCGTAGAGCTTCAAAATTTGCTTTCAGGGGTACCCGGAATAAAGTATGGGAGTCACTCGAAACTAGAAGAATGAAATCGCGTCTCTATGCTATGTATAAAGCGTACACAGGCTTTCGACCGTGGAAAGAAATTCAAAGTCGATTAGGGAAACCTACATATTTCGGCAGAGCGGATCACATGCACAAAATTCAGACAAGAATTCAGAAAACGGACGTTGGAACCCTTTCCTCATGATGTCAGCAAATTTAAAAATAAATTAAATTCCTAGATGTTTTTCTTGTGTTTATCTCCTATGTAAAGTGTTATTATATTAACTATTATATTATATATTATTACTTTTATTACTATTATTATTATTATTATTATTATTATTATTATTATTATTATTATTATTATTATTATTATTATGTGCAGAGGCGTGTAGTGCAGTGATGTGAAGTTGAGGGAAACGAGTGAGTCAAAATCACATCTCACCTCACCATACTGCCAATCACTTTTGCCAATTACTTCTTAGTAATTGGCAAAAGTGATTGGCAGTATGGTGAGGTGAGACGAGGCGAGGTGAAGTGAAATGAAGTGAAGGGAAGAGAAGTGAAGTGAAGTGGAGTGCCATGGAAGCTTGCACGGTGAAATGTTCATGTTAATTTGTAAAGTGTGTAAAATTTGTAAACTTTTGTATAGTTGTTAAGTTCTGTAATGTTTAGTTCGTGTATTCTGCCACCAAGTTTTGGAACTTATTTGCAGAATTAGTAATAAATCTATCTAATACCGTACCTCCAGGTGGTGTCATACGCTTTCTCTATATCGAAGAAAATTGCTACCAGGTGCTGACGTAGCACGAAAGAAGTGGAAATCTGCGTAGCGAGGGTGACTAAGTGGTCCATTGTTGACCTGTGCTTCCTGAAGCCACATTGGAGAGGTGTAAATAGGTTCTTTTGTTCCAGGAGCCAGACCAGACGTGTATTTACCATTCGCTCGAAAAGCTTGCACACACAGCTTGTGAGTTTGGGCGGTAACTTGAGGGGGTTGTTCTGTCCTTTCCTTCTTTAGGGATTGGGAGAACAATGGCCTCACGCCAAATCCTTGGTACAGCATGTTCAGTCCAAATCTTATTTAAAATGCCGAGGAGAAAGGAACGAGCGTTTTCAGGTAGGTGTTTCAACATTTGGTTATGTATCTGGTCTGGTCCTGGAGCAGAATCTTTCGCACAAGCGAGGGCACGGAGAGTTCGTCCATGGAGAAAAAGGCATTGTAATCTTCCTCCACGCGACTCGAGAAATCTAATCCACAGTTTTCGATTTTCTTTTTCGTTTTTTGAAAGCCACAAGGATAGTGTACGGAGCTGGAGATGTGTTCGTAATGAGAGGGCATTTCTTCAGCAATTTCTTGTGGAGAGGTTAGGAGATTGCCGTTTACCATAAGCCCTGAAATAGACGGCGAAGGGAGTCTTCCACCGATCTGTCGGACTTTTCTCCACCCAAGTTTAGGGGATGAACGGCAAGAGAGTGACGAGATGTAGGCTCTTCAGGACGCAGCCGTACTTTCTCGTATCGTTAATCCAGCTCTGGCTCGGGATCTTTTATAGTTTATTAGGTTTTCCATGCTTGGGAACCTACTAAATTTTGCCAATGCCCTCTCCCGATCACGGACCGCGGTGGCACTGTCAGCGGTACACCATGGCACAGGAGGGTGTCGTGCATGGCCCGACGACTTGGGAATGGCAAATGAGGCCGCATGGACGGCG
Organism: Teleogryllus oceanicus; assembly: GCA_964035755.1. Classification (NCBI taxonomy): domain Eukaryota; kingdom Metazoa; phylum Arthropoda; class Insecta; order Orthoptera; family Gryllidae; genus Teleogryllus; species Teleogryllus oceanicus. The sequence continues at coordinate 169,623,041 of CAXIVR010000001.1, read as the reverse complement.
TTATTAAAATGGGCAACCATAGCATCGATGTCATTTGAGCAGTTTTCCGCTATTCGTAATTCTTTCTTGAATGTTTCCCACTCAGCTCGGTGGATTAGCCAGCGAGGAGGGCGGGCAACGTTTAGATCGGGAATATCAAGGTTGACCCGATATTTCCCGAGGTTTCCCGAATGGGAAAATGGTCAGTGCCATGCAGGTCGCCAAGGACAGTCCACTCGAAGATTGTAGAAACAGAGAGACTACAGAGAGCTAGGTCCGCGCACGAGAAAGTGTTAGAAGCTACGGAAAAGTGCTTTCGCCAGAATTTAGGAGAATTAAGTTTTGGTTATCTATGATATTTTCAAGTAACCTGCCTCGCATGCACGACCTTGTGCCACCCCAGGCAGGGTTGTGGGCGTTGAAGTCCCCCACAATAAGAAAAGGTGCAGGCACCTGAGAGAGCACATCTTCCAGTTCTTTCTGTGACACGACTTGTCCAGGCGGGATATAAACGTTGCAAATGGTAACAGAAATAGTTCGGAAATTGACACGAACGCAAGATATCTGGAGAGTGGTTCGTATGTCTATTTCTTTAGATACCAGAGAGTCTGTGATAAAAGTGGCGACTCCGCCATGGGAGCGGAGGCCATCGTCTACGTCTTGCCTGTAGCAGCAAAAGCGTAGAGAGAGGGAATGTTCAGAACGGAGATGTGTTTCCTGCAGGCAGATAACCACGGGTTTATGCATAGACATTGTTAACTTTAATTCGTCCAAACGGGTACGAAAGCCATTTAAGTTCTATGAGAGGAGAGCCATAGTTTCTCGTTCTTAGGTTTTTTGGTTCTAGGGAGGGTTATGTATCAGGTTTCTTTTTCCTTCTCTGTTGGAGAGTAATGGGTTGGGTCAAGCGGAGATCCTCATTCCCTGCAGTCATCTTGACTACTGCTAGAGAGGGTCGCATGTATTGGGACACCACGGTCCCTTGAGACAGGCGACCTAGATCTAGCAATAGGGCCTGTCGGCCTCGGCTTCTCTGGTTGCGTTTGAGTGTTTGTTGAAATATTTATGCTTTTGGTTTCCGTTTTTGTTTCAGACTGGACAACAGATTTGGGATAGGCATCTCCGTTGATGTCATCAAAGGAAACCTGGCAGGCAGCATCGCGCAAAGAGGAGGCTTTAAGCGTTTGGGTTTCAGAATTTACTTTCTTATGTTGACCCACGGTGTCGGCGAAACTTCGGGCTATGTCCACGGGGTTTTGCCTCTGGTAACGGCGTCGTGCCTTGGGAATGGAAACTTTCTTAGAGACCCTGATCTTCTAAATCTCTTTTTCTCTTAAGAAAATGGAGCACTGGTTAGAATTTGATGGATGTTTTCCATAACAATTCACGCACTTTGCCTCTGCGGAGCAGTTAAAGTCGTTACAAGCCTCTCTTCTACAGTGCACACAGACTGCGGCGCTCATGCAGAGAGGTTGCGTATGGCCAAACCTCTGGCATTTAAAAGAGTGCAGAGGGTTTGGAACATACTGCCTGACACGAAGATTATAAAAACTACAAAATATCTTTTCTGGTAGAGATGGACGGTCGAAGGTCAGTATCAGAGTTGAGGTAGGAGTGAGTACCCTATTTACTCTCCGCTGAAACCTGTAAATCTCTGACACACCATATTGTTCGAAGAAAGCTTTCAAGTTTTCTTCCGATTCGGTTGAGAAGTCCTCGTGATTTACCACCCTTGCAGAGGTTTAAGGTCGGGTGGGCGGACACATGCATCTGGAGGCCGGCTATTTCTTTTAGATCAGTGATTTTGCTTATCTGTTCGTCAGAGCGACATTCAAAAATGATTGTGCCGTTTCTTTGACAAACCACCGACTAAAACTTGCCAAACTTTTTGATTTCCCTGGCAAGTTTGATTGGGCTAACACTCTTCATATTTTCATTATCTCCTTTACATGATATGACGAGAAAGCGGGGCTTAGTAGGTCTGTCAGAGTCACTACAAAAAAAACTCTCAAGATTTACTGTTTCACCAACAAATCTCCTCTTCGTTATGGAAGAGGGCGGGGGGGAGGTTTTTTATCCATTAAGAAGATATCAGATTCATCCCCGTGGTCCCCACCCACCACGGAGCCCAACAAGGGGACACTCCATCTGAGTGACAGGGTTGCCACGGGGATATAGTGGGGCCTAATACCACAGCACTGCACCGCCGTGGATCCCCCCGCTCACCCTGGAGTTCACTACAAGACCTAGTCCAAGCCGGTTGATCGGGAGTGGGTTAGCTCCCGACCGCCCGTCTAGAAGAGTCCGTAGCCAAAGCTAATGTATTGAGACCTACAAGGAATGTTCCCCAAAATACGTAGGAGCACGTATTCCTGGATGCCAAGAAAAAATAGCACGAGGAGAGTAACTGGGAAACAGACAATCCTCTCAACCGCCAGGACATACGTTCCCTCCGACACGGGTCGCCATGCACGGCAAACACATGGGTGGGCGTTCAGCATACAGAAGGGGCCAGTGAAATAGAAGAGGGAGAAGAAAAGAGACAGGGTGGTATAGAAGAATGAGAATGTACAATGGGGAGATGAAAAATGTCTGGTGAAAGAAAGGAATACTTGAGAGCCCTCTCTGTATCCCCCCGTCAGAATGTGGACCAACCCACCTCGACGGGCCAACTCTAAAGGAGGAAATACAAAATTTGCAACAACTGATGCTTCCCAGTAATTTCCAAATCCTCTGTTGGACCCTATGTTTGACAAATCTGCGCCCTTAAAGTGGTTGAGCAATGGTTACTTGTACCCGGAAACCGAAGGTTCTGTAGCAGAAATTCAGAATATAGTAATAAGAAATAAAAACTTAGAAAAAATATTTTAAAAACAAGCGATATCGACAAATGTAGAAGATGAGGAAACAAAGGAGAGTCTATTGAGCACATAATGGCTGGGTGCAGTACATTGTACTTCTTTAGGCAGACATAACCAAGTGGCAAAACTCATTCACCGAGAACTAGGAATGAATCTTGGAATGTAGGGGAATAATGCTCCAGAATACCATAAGTATTAACCACATGCTGTGCTCGAGACGAAGATGCACGTCTGATACTGTGATTGCCTATAATGACGGATAAAACAGTTGATCATAACCGCCCTGACATCCTCCTAATAGACAAAGTAAATAAAACAGCCTCTATAATCGATGTTGCAATCCCTTTGACTCGCAACTTGCGAAAGTCCTAAGCAGAAAAATTCTGAAAATATGAGAACTTGGCAGCTGAATTAAAAAAAACATTTGGAAGTTGCATGAGATCTCCAATTTCCCCATGGTTATATCCGCTGAAGGAGTCGTCACTAGGAACTTTAAAAGAAATCTGGAGAATTTAGATATCAAAAATATCTTTGATGAAGCCTAGAAAGTCACCCTATTTGAAACATGTCATATTGTCAGGAAATTTCCAAAGGTCTGACATTCATGTAGGTCAGAATTCCTGCGCAGTCAGAGCCTAGTCCTATAACATCAATTGAACAGGTAATAGATTTCCCTGCTAAAGCAGAGAAAGTCTGAAAAATCGATGTTGATGATGAGGATGATGATGATGATGATAATAATAATAATAATAATAATAATAATAATAATAATAATAAATGGTTTAATTTATCTGACAAGGTTCGGAGTCTCAAGCCCACACTTCCGTCTAAGCAGATTTAAAAAGGAGTCCATACAAAATAATACTAATGAGAAGTTAGTGCTTCCTTTTATAAACATTATTTAACAAACAACTTATAACAGAACACGTTTAACAGACAGAATTAAAAAATTACGAAATTGTTAGTGAACTCTAGCATGCACCAGCTACGGACGGCTATAATGTACCTCGAGAGTCCTCAAAGATAAGTCAACACTGATGTGTATTCAACAACGGTGAGAAGATCGTAATGGCAGAACATTTCCTAGTAGTGTGAACCAGCATTTCTCTACGTTGTAAAATGTGAACTGTTTGAAATTTTCTACGCTGATATTCCTGAACATTTATTAGAATTTCCTAAATATTTTGATAATATGGGGCGAAATCCACCTCGGAGTGTAAGAACAGCAGTCAGACCTCAACACCCTCATCATGGGAAGCAATCCAAAGCAGCCATTCAAAATGCGTCCAGAATAGAGAATACAGCAGAAATATGTCAAAATATACTCCAATTAATAGTTTAAAATTACATCCATCTTTTTATCCCATTTTGCAACAAGTCAATAACAGCAAGAGAGAGACCAAATGATGAAGATTATCTCATCATTACGGAAGGATTTTAGCGTCCAGCACCTTTCCAAAAATATAGCTGTTTTCATATATATATATATATAAGAGAGAGAGAGAGAGAGATCAATATATGAAATGAAGCGAAATTAACGCATTTTGTTGCACCTTTTTGTGAGATTGACCCAGTAAAAGGTTATTTTTGTCTCTATATATTTACTTCTATGTATTTACTACAGTGTTGTACAAAGAACTGTACATCTCTTTCTGACTCAAATAAGAAAAATTTGGCACAAAATGATACCATATGCTGGAAGCTGACTTCATAAAACTGATGTAAAAATTTAATAGTTATTTCAGCAACACCTTTCTTTGCACCTTTTAGCACACGTTTTCAGACTTCCCCCCTTTTCCGACCACAATTTGCATCTTAAAATCCTTTCCCTACTCATCAATCCATAAATATTTGGAGTGCAGTGCGTGGAAAATTACGAACATCAAATATTTCGAAGGGCGGAACCAAAGTATATTGAAGGGAACATGTGTCTTGTATTCTTGCCTGTCCGGGATGAACCGCGTCTCTGTCGTGGTGGCAGCAAGCTCTGAAGAAGGCCACAACATGACGGCCGAAACGTCAGCCACCACGACAGAGACGCGACTCATCTCTGAAGTCAAGAATACAATGACTCCGACCGCGGAAGCCTACGAATCTACACGAGTCTTGTTCAAACTATTAAATTAATTCTTGAGATATCGATTTACACTAAGTACACTAATCTTTTATGTTAAAAAATCTTTATGTCTCTTAACCAGTGTGACATTTTGGAGTATGGCACATAGTCGGAGGTAACTTACAGTATGTTGTTCGCGCTGGCAACGAAAAACAGTAGTTATTCTGCGTAAAAATTTAGAGTCATTCCTCCTTATCTAAACAAGACATCCGATCCCTACAGATGAGTTCATGCAAAACCTAAAAATGAGCCAATACTATTCCTCTAATACACACCTCTGAGCTGGTCAAATAAGACAAAAAAAATAGTTCATTTATTAGAAGCTATTTTAAATTTGTACTTTCAACACTACAATATAAATATATTTTTGATACTACATCTACATTACTATGATATTTCATCAGAAATACTACGCCGCTAATGCGATCTATTTATTCGATGTTAGGACTGCACACGTGAATGTCAATCCCAATGCTGAAAAACCTAGTGGAGGATCACGCAGCCAAAAGAGCGTGAGGACCTCGAAGAAAATCAAACTGCCACTTACGGTGTTATAAGCAAATTGCTGCAATTATTTTGCATGTTTTAAATGCGAAATAATAGTTGAGATGTCAATACGCATCTGTGTTGGGAGCAGTTCAGTGAAATTAGTCACTTTCGGTACTTTTCTGGAAATCTAGACGGACGGACGAGAGAGCGCAATAGCGAAAGAGAGAGGGAGAAGGTGCTGTAGAGGAATGACGCGGTTGCGAGAGAAAGCGTAATAACGAATTAAATTTAACGTTAAAAAAGATATACAAGACAACAGAGGCGGATAAAAGAAAGAATGCATGATAGGGGGGAGGCACAGGAGAGAGAGAAAAAAAGCGAGTGGAAGAGCAAGGGTGAGATTTCAGATGATAAAAACACACTTGCACGTTCCTCATAATATTATCGATAAATAATTTCCAGTTTGAGCTTTAGAAGCGTACATTCTAGTAGAAAGTGTTGTTGGCAATTTTTCAATTTCGTCGCAGCGTGTGTATCACGGAAACTTTTTGCACATTTCCAAGTCTTGAACTGATACTTACTCAGGTGCAAATGCACCACAAATCTGACAGTCTGCTTGCGGGATAAGAGTTTGATTGGGCGTAATTACAAGAACAATGCGCGATACGGCACTGCCATAATTTGCCTCAATTCCGTCAATTCACAAATACACGTTTTTTTAGTTTGTATCCCAAAAAAGTAGAGCTTTTCTTCAGAAATACGAAGAAATATCTTCCATTCTTTGACTCACTGTAAATACACATTTCTGGACGTTATACAAGAAGAGAAATGGTCTAACTGCTACGCAAAACACAAACATTTCTAAACAAAGTGACATAGACATGTTTATCTAATTGATAAGAATGAAGTGTTTTTAACCACCTAACTCACCCTGCTCTCTAGCAGGGAGATCACGAGAGCCCGATAGAGGGAGAGTGCAACAGAGGAAAAGAACGGCAGAGGGGAAAGAGGGGTAGTAGAGGCTTCGCAAATTGTTTGGACGTTAGCTCTTCACAGAGTCACTTTCTTTGTAGATTTACTCTTTTCTAAGATTTGTGCCCGACGAAAATGTACGTCCCCCATTCTTGGCCACCTCGCGGTGCCCGCTGCGCCACCTGTAGCCAGCGCCTGTTCGGCCCGCGAGTGGCTCGAGCCCGCACCTACCGCACAGAGCCCGGGCGCCGCGCCGCGCTGTCGCCGCTGCAGCCGCCACTTCCAATCGATACGCCCGCGCGACCGACCGCTTGTTTAGCTTACTCGCAAGCAACTTCAGGACGAGTCTACTCACGGACATGTTCTCAAGGCCGAGACGTCTCATCTCAAAATAAGTGGTCAGATCCCAACGAAATGACGAACCTCATTTTAGATAGTGCATTTTAAATACAATATCTTCAGATCCCGTAGGGTATTCATTTATTTCAATTATACATCACTCCGTCTTTTATGTCCGTACATTATGGGGACCTTTTTGGTCAAATACCTTAACTCAATGAGCAACATAATATTCAATTAAGAATTTATTTCAGTTAATTTTATCTGTATGTGCATTCGACACTTCACTGCCAAGTAAAACATTTTCAACAGTTTGTTGACACACAATCTCATTAATTACTAAGTGTAAATTTAAAAATTCTTTGGACCGCATGTAACTGCGAGTAGAGTGGCAGAGGTGACATGAATGGCAATAGGAAACCAATTTAATATTGATCAAAACCTTCTCAATTACCTTCAAAACATCTTAGAAAACAAAATTTGAAGTAACCGAGAAACATTTTCATATAAACATTCAGAAGACCCAATTCAGTGAAAGTAGAAAGAGGAATAATTTCATCAATTAGAAAGCTAATTGAACGTTTTCAATTTCGTTGATTCATGTTTCTGGGCGCGTTAACTGCTAAGGCCATTAGTCCCGTAAGTACAGTGGATGTTTTTAATCGTGGGAGACGGCGGTGATCTTCCCCGCTGGTTGGCGAGATTCGATGCCAACCTATGGCGGCTCGCGGAGATTTCCCAACCAGGCATCTCCCACCAGTGAAAGATCACCACAGCAGGGACAAGCTCCTAGCTCCCGACTGGCCTCCCAGCGTGTGTGGTAGTGTACTGAATGTAAGTGTACGTGTAAAGATCGCGGCGCGGTCCGTGGCCCGTTTGTTATGGTACTGCCCCGGCATTCACCTGGTGTTGATCAGAAACCTCCGAATACAAATTTTGGATGCTTTAAGCATAACATTGAAAACACAAATGTAAAATGTAGATTATGTGGCAATGTAGAATGCATAAAAGTATCTACCTAGACTCGGAATCGAACTCGCCACTTCTCCAGTACTAGAAAAACACTTACACTGAGCTGTTCATTTGCTACTCTATTACTCTTCTTATAACAACACATTATAAATTAACGATACTTGAAAGCAACATTACGTATACAAAAATTAATGTAACTTTAGTTTCATGGGCACGAATCACGGAAGACTTTTACCGCTGTACTACTACTATTCGCTCTCAATTGACGGTAAATTATTTTATATGCTCTCCAATCAAATAAATTTAATTTTAATAGTTCGGTCTAGAGAACGTAGTTTTCAAAAAAGATTGTTAGATATCGCTGACGACAAGCAGGGATGTCCATCGCCATCAACCTCCCGGGCCAAGGCATTTTCGATGAGAAATTTTCTTTCCGAGGGTGTACATTCACAAATATTTAACCAGACGTTATCGTTGAGAAAGTGCTCCTTGTCGCAAAGTTTGACAAGAAAATCGAAATTAAATTTTCTACATTTTCTAACGACTCATAATAATCTACAACTAGTTTTCTTTTGGAGGCCTGAAGATACAAAAAAAGATAATTTTGGGAGTAGGAAGATGTACGACTGATATTTCAAAACAGTTTTGTATTCACATCCGTCTAGAAGACATGTGTATATTTACATCCGTGTATATTTACATCCGTCTAGAAGACAAAATTCATTTTTTTTGCATGATATACAAACCTTTATTTCAACCTGGCACCACCTTTTTCACTTTTACCACTCACAAACATTTTCTGTGCTTCTGAGACCAAAACGGTAAAGGCATTATTTATTGCTTATGGCCCATTTCATTCAAAATTTAAAGTTTATGCAAGTGAGCGTTCAATATTTTTTCTATTATGTTAATGCATTTATAACGAAACGTTAAACGGCCAAATATGATAGTCATATCATTAATGGTTTCCTACAACAATCAATAAAGTATGGGCGACATTTAGACGAAGTATATTATGAAAAATCTTCTGGGAAACACATGTTTCATTGCAGCAATATGAGATACCACTGTTAAGATTATTTTGAAAGGGTACTCCAATATTAAGATTGTTCATATTAAATAAACATAAAACCCAATAATAAATTAAACAAGTACTTTTCAAAATAAATTTCAAAACAAACCTTTTTTCGCGCGATTTTTGGTTAAGGGTACGCTGTCTCTCAAATTTCACGATGTAGTGTGGAAAAACTTCAGAAATATTCAAATGTTAATTCTGTGCTTAAGCTTTGACTTTATTTATTCAATCAAAGAATAGTACAAACTGTATGTGACGTTAGAGGAAGCTGCGCACGAATTGCACACGTTCTGCGCCGGTTGAAAGTCGCGGGTGATGCTGGCGGGTATAGACCGGGAGCCAGCAAGAAAATCCATGTATGATAAACTCAAGGCTAAAGCTTTTTGAGCAGTTAGCCAGTGTTACGAGGAATGCAAGTATGGCGGCCTGCAGGTGTCGGCGTTGCGCAGCACAATTTTTTGAATGTGTCGAAAAAATGTATGCCATTGGGGAATGAGTACACTGCTAATTCTTGTTGTATAGTGTGCCAAAGTGTGAAATAGTTGTATGCCATACTGACGAGGCGAATCAAACTGTACGTCATATTGAATTGAAAGTGTAATTTTTTTATGCCCTCTTGGATTACGAACTCAAAGTTAATGTTTTACGGTAATGGTAGAAAATTATTTTTCATTATCAATTATGACCACGCCATTTCTTTTCGGTATCCCTAAGTAGCCGCCATACAGATTCAAAGTTGCCCAATTTGTCACTAGTCCATGTTCGTACGTATCATACGTACAAGTATGGCGGTACATTTTTTGGACCCGCCCCCCGTGATCCATTTTGTTAAATAGATGCAATGCCGTACTGATTAGACGTCATTAAATGGCCGCCACACCAAAAAATGTATTTCTTTCCAAATTTTCGTAAAATCATTGGTAAGCGCTGGAATATAATTGTGTACGCTTAACAATAAAAAATTGAAGTATTATTAGTTGTGTACTATAAATTTTTTAAAAAAAATTGTGTCAAAAATGATGATAAACATTGGTGTGCGCTCTGAAAACCGAGTTTTTCACATTCTCATTGTTAAACTACTATGACATACACAACTTAAATATTATGACCAATTCATACTACGGTCATGGAAAATGCAGTATCTTTAAATTTGAACATATCGAGGTGATGAGACCTACTTATTTGCAAGGAATTACCCTTACATTATGAGGAACTCGCTGCGTTTTTACACAAAGTATTATAACCGCTTTTCGAAGCCTGTAAAAATATGAATTAATAGTGATATCGGCAGGATGATCTCTTTATCACCCTATTAATGGAAATGAAACGAAACACCGAAACGAAAAATGTAAAGACGGAAACGAGGGAAGGGAAAGACCGGCAAGATTTTTATTTATTTTTATATATTCTACGTCAAAAACAGTTTAAACTGCGTATGACGTGCTATGGGGAAACGTGAATTGTGTACACATTTTCAAAATTCTGTGAACCCAAAACTATGTCACATACTACTTGAATTCTGTCGGGATAAAAAGCTTCCATGTAATAAAATCTATTTTCAAAGATAAATCAGCAATAAATTTTGGGTTCTAATCCATGTTATCCTTCGGAATAATACTTCCGGCTGCGACAACATGGAAACAATAACTTGAATAATTGTATTTCCCAATGAATTCTAGCAGACGTGAATTCTAGATGAAGTTACATTTATGTCAAGAAGCAACACAAGGGGCCATCTCAGCATTTGCTCAATGGATCAGGGAAACTGGACGAAAAACCTGATCGAGATGGGGGTCACTGACCCGGAGGCTGCAATACAAAACTTGTTACAGGTTGTTTACACACATTTATACAGTTCAAATGGTAAATAATGCATTCTGTATAATTGTTAGAATTAATGTTACTTTTCTTGTGATGCTCAGTATAGTCTCTAATTGTATAGAAACAGTTATGCAGCAGAAACGATTTCACATGGGATTTAAACTTTTCTGTCGAATTTAATCGTTTAATGTCATCTGGCAAAGTGTTGTAAAATAATGTACATGTATTGTATGTGAATTTTTTGTAATGAGCTGTTGATACTGTCACCTGATGAATATGATTTCTACGTCGAGTGTTATAGTAATAGACATCGGCATTTTCTAAAAAATATATTCCCAACCTTAAGCAAGTCATTTTTGACAAACACCACTGATTCGTAAATGAACAGACAAGGTAATAGTAAAATTCCTAGATTAATGAAGAGTGGCGTACATGAATCACGTGGGTGGGATTTGGTTATTATTCGTACAATTTTTTTTGTAATCAAAGTCTGGAAGCTATAAGATATATTTCCCCAGAATATTGTGCCATATCTCAGGAAGGAATGAACATTCGCGAAATATACACAACGAGCAGTATGAAGGCTGACTGAATTTGCAAGAATTCTGAACGCGTAGTATAATGAACTCAATTCATTTAAATGGACATTCCATTTCAGGTTTGACTGAATTGACACCTAAAAATTTTGTTGCCTTAACATCAATGGTACACCGTTCATTTCCAATGGAGCACAATTGTTTATTTGAAATGGGAAACTGCATTAAAACCGTTTTCTTTTCGTTTACTATTAATTTGTTATTTCGGAACCAATTTGAAACATCTGATATTGTACTATTTATGGTTTCTTTATTGCAAAGAATGTTCGTATCATCCGCAAAGAGAACCGTTCTTCCGTTTCGCATGGTCGAGGGCATGTCGTAAGGCGTAAAGTACGAACAATATAGGGCCAAAAATCGATCCTTGAGGAACTCCACGTGCAATGGGCAAAAAGGCCGAAAGGTGCCTACGTAATGTTCCGTCATTCCAGTAAGGTATTTCCACTCTCTGAGATCGTTGTTTAAGGTACGAACATAACCAATCTAGAGGAATACCACGGATTCCATATGAAGGTAATTTGGAAAGTAAAATGTCATGATCAATGACGTCAAAAGCTTTTGAGACATCTAAAAATAATACAATAGGTGCCTCGTTTTCATCCAATGATGAAGCGACATCTTTACGAAAAGAAAATATAGTTGTTTTCGTTGATCTTGATTTTCTAAATCCATGTTGGCAATCTGAAAGCGCGTTAGGTTTACTGGGAAAGGTTTCCATTCGTACGTGAAAAAGTCTCTCTAATATTTTTGAAAAACTGATAGAAGAGAAATGGGCCGATAATTTTGAATTTCATTTTTGTTGCCTTTTTTGAAAAGAGGCTTAATTTTAGCTGTTTTGAAAATATCTGGAAACGTTCCAGTGCAGAACGGTGAATTAAATATGTGAGTTGACGGGTGTATAATGGCATACGCACGGGTCTTTAACAAAGAATCCGGGAATTCATCTAAACCAGAGGAATATTTATTTTTTAGTGTACGGATTATTTTGAGAATTTCATAGGAAGAAGTTTCGGAAACGAACATAGTGTCTAAAATTTTGGGTGAACTGTCTGTTTTTGAATTTTGTGGCTGAAGACCCTGAGTGAGATCGGCAGCAATTCACCAAAAGTAGTGGTTAAAGAGACTAGCCACTGTTGCCAGATCGTTCACTTATTATCGGATATCACGTTCATTTATATCGTTATATTTTAAAACAACATTCTCTACAGGGTTTCTAGTTGATTTGGTCGTATTTTTTATTATATTCCACATTGCTTTTGTATTGTTATTTGAGTTCAAAATATCCTGATCTTGTTTCATGATTTTAGTCTGCCTTATGACTTTTCGTAACAGTGTTTTAAATTCTTTGAAGTAGATAAGGAAATCTTGAGATACGTTATGACGTTTAGAAATGAAAGAAAGAATTCGCTTGTTTTTACAAAATGTCATAATCCCTTGTGTTATCCAAGAATTGCTTGTCCGTGAAATATTTATTTTTCTTTTTTGAAGAGGAAAGCAAGTGTTAAAATGTAGTGAAAGAGTTGAAAAAATAATTATATTTGTCGTTTGTATCAACAGTATTATAAACCGCTTCCCATGACTCGTGCATCAAGTAATCAATGAATAATTTTATTTTACTTTTTGTAAACAATCTTGTGTCAGTGATGGCATTTCTTATAATGGTAAGAATTTGTGCATCGTGGTCACTGTATCCTAAATCTTTTGTTTCAACTTCATATCGAGTAGTAGTTTTGTTAATTAAATTTGATCAATTGCCTTCATCGAGTTTTGTGTGATCCGTGTAGGTACATTAATTGTAATGTCTAAATTGAAGGAATTAATTAAATTGAGAAACTTTTCTTTCTCACAAGATTCGACCAGAAAATCAATGTTAAAATCTCAGCAAACAACAATGGATTCAAAAAAGCTATCGCTGACTTAGTTAAGTGTTATCTCCAGGTTTTCTAAGAACAAAATATAATCTGCAGTTCTCTTTGTTGGAGGTCTGTACATGCAAAGTATTATCATTTTAAGTGAAAGAAGATGTACAACAGAAATTTCTATTGTTTGTATTATTGGTTGGTATTATTCGCTGTGTTGCCGACCTCTACCCAACTGTCTGTGTGGAGAACGATCTCTTCCAACCATCGGATATGTTGATCTAAATTATTGTTTACTTGTGTGGAGGCTTTCAGAAGGTCGGTTTTAGGAGTGTAGAGAGTAAAAAGAGTAGATCGAGCAGTAGCTATGTCGCGAATGCATTTAAATGTTGCGAATGCGTTTAAAGATTATTGTGAACCAAGTTTTGTTGGAGAAGAGTGCATGCGAAGCATAAAAGTGATTGATATGGGCTGAAAGTGGAGGGAAAAATGAGGGGGAAACGGGTAGTAAAGATGATGAAGAATGGGGAGAAGAAGAAAACGGGAGCGCTAGCAGTATATAAAAGATGGCCGGGAGAGGCCGAGCGCCCCTCCAATCGATCGAACGCAGAATGTATTGTCAAGGCGGCTGCCTGCAGAACAGGTCAACTACTAAAACCATCTGAAGCTTACGTAAATGAAACAATGTGCCATTATCGTAAATGAGACATTGTGCCATTATCCACATACTTATTACGGTATGATTAATAACAGACCAGAATCATCCTGAAGATATGCTACCCTGCCAGTCATGTTAAAAGTCATCACTCCATCATTTCCTTGAGGAAATGTTGGGATAGACCCTTGTATTGCTTCTGAGCACAAAATGTAGCCTCACCATCCGCGTAATTTTTCTTGAATTGAGTTTTTGCTCAATTGCAAAGTGACAGAGTGTTAAGCTATTTCGCCAGCAGTACAAAAAAATCTCTAACGTTTGTCGATGTAAATATTTTATATTGCACGAGATAGTCTTTTTCTTGGGATCAAATGTTGCCACAAATAGTCGTTTCTTCTTTTATTCATAATTCTTTATAATATTTCATTCATTATAATTCATAAGTGTAGTTCAAGAAGAGGTAAGCATTTCGAAGCATTAGAAAAATGACAGATTATTGTTCTTCCACATAAGCCACAGTTTTTTTGGGGAGGGGGTACGCTAAATAAGCACGTCAATAGGAACAAATAAATATACAAGAAAAATACTGAATTATATTCATTTAAACAAATAAAACTGAGGATAATATAAGAACATACGAATGCAGCAAGTTACCGCATTATTTAATGTCACGCACACCGAAGAGGTAAGAGTAACAGAAGCACACCTTTTGATCCAATCTCAACCCATACAACGGATTACAAAAGTGCAATTGAATGTCTAGCACATACTTTTGTGCACCAGCGCAACATCAAAGACTGTACGGGGTGTATTCGTTTCGGTCATCCAATTCTGCGGTTTCGTTGTGCTCTTTCATGTTCCCCGTGTTCCCTGAAGAGATGAAAACCAGGAGATAAAAATTAATATGGCCCTCGATATTAATTAAAGCAGTTCAAACCGTGACGGCTTGCCAAAACTGGAAAGAACCAAACAGAAGCGGGGAGCGGCTAATCCGAACTAGTGGTGCTATAAGAGCACAACGTTCTGGGAATATCTGAAACAGTTAGGTAATATACTAGGTAAATTCGTAAGAAAATTTCACACATTTCAAATCCATTGCATTTTCTTCCGCGGAAAGCGACGGTTTCCTTCACATGGGTACCGCTTCCTGAACCTCTTCGAGTACTCAAACCGTAAACATTTTGCCTGAGATAGGGTTTGAACACGAGTGCGTAGGTTTACTTGTTTAAAACGGTAACTTTATGACAGACAGCTCTGAAGCCACGATATAGTAACAAAAAATAAATTTTCATTTTTTAAATTTAAAAAAATATTTATTTAAAAAAATGTTTAAAGCTTCAATTAGAGGTTGAAGAGCATCAAAATCATTATACCTTAATTCATTGGGTCTTGTCCCCAGGTCCTCCAGGTCCCTTTGGGTCTTGTCTCTTGCTCTTAAAATTTAAAATTGTCGCCTCTCCAATGCAATTATTAATTTATTATGTATGATACTATTTACAAACGAATTAATGGTAGAATGAAATTATTTTTTAAAAAATAAAATTTTAAACCTAATAATCTTAAGAATAACACTCTACACTTCAATGAATCCGTCTATGTCTTTGTAGGACCTTTCGATTTCGACTTTTTTTTATCCGCGTAGTCTAAATGTCCGAACAATACTATTAAATGAAATATTTCCTTGTCAAACCTTTACATGAAATCACCACTGAAGTTTAAACTTTGTAACCTACCATTAATTACAACTTTCAGCACCGAAATCCTAAACTATCTATCTTTCGAACTCCCAAAGTTCATTCATGTTCGTCTACATGCGTTCGATTCCCCGTCCAAACCTCGTCTATAGGCGTCACCTTCCGTTTCTGAATTTCGTCTCACTGAATCACAATACTTAAAAAAATTATCTCCTGTTTTCACTTGTTTTTTAACTTTCCATAAACAATTTTATCACTGGCCTTACTCATTTGCAGACAGTCACTTATTCTGACCTGATACCTACACTGCTATTAAAACAAGAAATCGGTCGTATATTTCTTCATCATTCCTTCATATGACACAATCAAATAAAATTTTATATTTGAAAATCATACGTGTCCCAAATCATGAATGTGTTTAATTGCTATCATGAGAATCCAATGTCCAATATTTACCGTCTCTTTCAGTCTCGAGCACACACGAATCCTGAAATTCGCGTAGTAATATTTCAGTCTGATTTTCATCTTTACACACCGTCCGCCTTACTAATAAACGTTGAGTAAAATTTACTTCTAGCGTAAGCTTGAAGTAGCCAAAATCTTTACTAATAAACATGGAGTAACGAAAGCGTAGAGTAAGCTGGAAGTAAGAGTGTCGTAGTTTCCATGGCAACCGCTACTCACAGTCGTACCTTGTTTAAGCTTTGAGTAAGGAGGAAATAGTCGGGTGTATTCGAAAGTACAAACTTTATTATCGTCTCGTGCGTCTCGTGTGGTGGTGTGTAGCGGTGTGTTGAGAATTGTGCTTCTGTGTTGTGTTTGGTGCTTTTGCTTTGAATATTAAAATGGAGCGTAAAAGAAGCGAAAATTGGGAGAGGGAAGAGAAGGTATGTATATCATATTGTACAAATCATTTTTATAAAAACGATATCTGGTTTTAAAAATCGAGAACAGATTTCGTATGCGGTGCGTATTTAACATGACTGATTTTGCTACAGGAGCTGCTTTTGGAACTTGTAAAAAGTTCATTCCGTATTAAATAAAAGAGAATTCCACTTCGGTGAACAAAGCGAAGACGCAAGCGTGGAAGGATCTCACTGATGAGTATGTACAGAAGTGCAATGTGTATTCGCTTCGGTGTATTTTACTCGTTCAAAATGTTTATATTGTCCATTTGTTCAGATTCAATGCCCATAACTCTGGAAGCGAGACCTGAAACAGATCAAAATTCAATGGAGAGGAATGAAATTGCCTCAAAGAAATTAGTGCCCATAAACAGGGCACGAAGAAAACCGTGGTGGACAATGCCGGCACAACCATCTCAACAAGCCATGGATATACTATCCATGCTGCCTCTGGATTTTTCCGAAGGCACAAATGAAATGGATTGCGACGTAAGTATCTTTCCTTCTGAGATAACCAAGCCAAACTTATATGTAAAGTATAAAATAATTTAAAAATCATTATCTGCTGTTTTCACAGACGGAACCTGATAATCACGAAATACTAATTATAGATGGTGGCAACTTGATAACGTGTAAGTTAATTAATATTATTGGTTTTATGAGAGAATTTGTTATATAGGGAATTACTAGATCTGCACAAGACTTTGTGAATTCAAAGTTGCTGCTTGATTAATGTCCTAAAATGTGAATTCTAACCAAAATTCTGAAGTTTCTTGGTTAGCGATTAATTTTGTAATTAGTCAAATTTTGATGTTGACAAGTAATTAATTGTAAGATTCTTGCTAAGCATATTGCTAGAATATTGTGATAATATTTTGCCATTATTTTTTTGTTCAGTGTATCTTCTAAAGTAGAAATTTCTTGAACGACAGATGAATAAACTAATAAATTCAGTATATATTTATATGATGCATCAAATATATAATATGTAATAACTGATTCAAATATTTGTACACCTGTATGTAATTCAAAGTGCCCTGGAAAAAAGCAGTGAAAATGTATAAGTGAAATGCTACCATTTCATTGTTGAATAAGCAATTATATATGGAATCAAATAATGTTGTTTAAAAGGTTGAGGCTTGATTTTTTCTAAATATATTTCCAGAGTCCGCAACCAGCAGACAGCAGGAGCCTCTGTGCAGACATACCTGGACACCAATAGCCAATGGCGAAAGGTGGAAAAGGACTTGATCTGTCTAATCATTTTTTAATTCTACCATCAAATTGCTATTATATGCATTGCAATTAGAGGAGAGTAACTCGAAATAATAATGCAGTGTTATTCTAAAGCTTGTGACTTTATTTTTTTTCTAAATATTTTTCCAGAGTCCGCAACCTATTGCGACAAACAGCAGGAGCCTCTGTGCTGACATACCTGGCACACCAATTGCCAATGGCCGAAAGGTGGGAAAAGGACTTGATCTGTCTAATCATTTTTTAATTCTACCATCAAATTGCTATATATGCATTGCAATTAGAGGAGAGTAACTCGAAATAATAATGCAGTGTTATTCTAAAGCTTGTGACTTTATTTTTTTTCTAAATATTTTTCCAGAGTCCGCAACCTATTGCGACAAGCAGCAGGAGCCTCTGTGCTGACATACCTGGCACACCAATTGCCAATGGCCGAAAGGTGGGAAAAGGACTTGATCTGTCTAATCATTTTTTAATTCTACCATCAAATTGCTATTATATGCATTGCAATTAGAGGAGAGTAACTCGAAATAATAATGCAGTGTTATTCTAAAGCTTGTGACTTTATTTTTTTTCTAAATATTTTTCCAGAGTCCGCAACCTATTGCGACAAGCAGCAGGAGCCTCTGTGCTGACATACCTGGACACCAATTGCCAATGGCCGAAAGGTGGAAAAGGACTTGATCTGTCTAATCATTTTTAATTCTACCATTAAATTGCGATTAGAGAAGAGTAGCTACGCATTATCATTTAGTGTTATTAAAAAGCTTGCTTTCTAAATTTTTTTTAGAGTGTCAACAGACAGAGAACCTCTGCTCAGAAAAAGACTACCTCAGAGGTGTGAAATTGATTCATTTAAATAATACAATGCGAAATTTTATTGTCAAATTCACAATATTAATAATTTGCATTTTTTACAGGAATTCAATTTACGAATGGAGACATTCATGACTCATGAAAAATACAGGCAGAAAGAGGACGCAGGCAGGAACAACTTCACTCCTTAAAATTGGAATTCATTAGGAGCAATTTCAGTGCATGCGGAGCAACATGCCATTATAATGGAACAAAACAAAGTTTTGTTAGAAATGTTAAAAGAATCACAAAATAAAAATAAACATAAACAATAATTTTCAGACGTTTTTATTAAATGACACTTAGTTAAACCCTTTAGACTAATCGGGACTTTGCTGTGCCAGCTATGATTCAATTAAGCGGAGAAAATTTAAAAATTATTTTGAATAAATGCAGCACGCACAGCAGCTCCCCGCGGATTGTTTTCAAGAACCATAGGCTCTAGCTCATCCTCATCCTCTTCAATTTCTGGGTCTATTGGAAATTCTCTTTCTTTCAGCTCAATGGCAATTGTGTAGCACTGCCAGAGCTACAATTGTCAATTTGTTTGCTCCAGAGATGTTCTAAATCCTGTGAGAAAACATGTTGGCTATTACTTCACAATCATGTAGAAGCAACTGAGATGAGAATGTAATAAATGTTATTAAAGGCTGATCACAGATGAAATACCTGTTAGCAAACACCTGAAGCGGCTTTTCCAAAGGCCAAAGCACCTTTCTATGGTGTTGCGCGTACTTTGTGGCTGGCGTTATATGCCTGCTCGTTTGCACGCCTAGGATTCCGCACAGGGTAAATAAATACGGAGTGCAGGGATAGCCAGAATCCCAGCAACCTTCCTCTGAACTCCCTGCCTCGTATCTCCGCCGCAGTCGGATTCATTAAAAATCCTGGCATCGTGGACACTTCCATGCCATCTCGCCACAATATCAACAAATTTCAATTTGGCGTTGCAAACGCCCTGAAAATATATTTCATGTAGAGTTCATGTTTTGCAATTACTTCATATTTTTACAATTTTTTTCAAATAAACATTTACTACAGTCAATATTTGTAAGAAGTACCTGCACATTCAAGGATGGAAAGCCTTCCTATTGAAGAAGTGTTGCCCGCATCCGTTCTCATGTTGGGAATACGGATGTGGGTACAGTCTATGGACCCAATTACATTTCTGAATCGGCTACTGAAGAGAATAAATGGGCGGCTTGTGTTTCCTCTTCAATTGTTCGGCATGTAAATATAATTTGGCCTAGCTCTGGCAATGCTAAGAGCCACCCTCCTGCAAATATTGGGACTGACTGTTGAGCTAATGCCATGCAAGTCCGCACAGTCGTCTTGCATCTGAAAGGATATGCATTAAAATTTAGGTTATGTAACCATGCAGCAGTATACAGCAATTGCACTCCACGAATACGTTACCATATTTCGCCCCCAGCACCTGAGTGCTGTAAGTATTTGAATCTCCGGTGAAAGTTTACCACCTCGGGCACTTTCAGAAGACAAACTCTCCCCGAATATATCTATGAGCTCCATCGCTCCTTCCTTCGAAAATCTATATTTCCTCCGGAATTCCTCCGCCGAATATTCCTCGAAAGGATTCCGTCTGAGGCGATATACTTTCCGCTTCCTCAGACGGTCTTCACAAATCATCTCAATGAGTTCAACTTCCTCCACAGCTTCAATGTCTTCAATTTCGTTGAAGAAATCCATGCTGACTTACGATCACTCACAGCTGATTCACAACAACAAACTGCCAAGGACAGACGCCAAACGAACGAAACTATCGATTGAACATTCGATTTGAGAAGTCGACACGGGGTTTTAGACGTTGCCAAACGTTGTTTGTGGAGTAACGCTGGCGTAGTTACTCATCGCTTACTCCGCGATTATTAGTAGAAAATTACTCATCGCTTACTCCACGCTTACACTGAAAGTAGTTACTTCCGAAGTAAATATGTTACTCCTGACTTAAATCAGACCTTTATTAGTAAGGCGGCGTATGTCTTATTTGTAAATACGTAATACTACTCATATTTTCACCTCCTGGTTCCAATGTTCTAAAATAAGTTATTGCCTCACTAAATGTATGCCAATTTTTTCCTTGGAAGATTTGGTACATCTCAAGAGTTATGGAAAAGGAGAACGCGTGAAGTTGAACGGAAAATCTCGGTAGACCTTAAGATATGAAAAGGCAAGATATTAGAGCAACGGCGTCAGAAATGCGCTCACTCAAGGCACAAATCAACACTAATCCTGTTTGGGGTTGTGAAAGTTCTGTTCACACACTTGGAAGTGGAGCAAGAGGGGTAAATATAACGCCGGGTATGGATGCAAAGAAGATTCAAAGACACAAATGGCAAGGATATTCATGTATTGTGTGGTGATGAAGACTAAATCCATAACTTCGAAACACAGAGGAAGATGGGCTGGAATGAAGGTATTTCTGCCAACATAAAAACGTCATTCTTGCTTAGGGTGTATTAAATGAGAACCGGTCTCACATTTCAAGAAAGAATTGGATAAAATTCTTGGAAGAGTTCGGGGTATTAGTTTTCGAGCAGAACCTCGACTGGATAACAATTAAGGGATCGCGTTATGAACGAGAATGGATACGCGTGGTCGTTAAGTAAGGGTAAAGATGAGGTTGCTGAGGATTTTCTGTGTCGCTGTTTCATTCCAGGTGCTGAGGATCCCGACGTCAGGAAGAAGGAAACTTGCGGCGCATGGATATAATTCGTTCACAAAGAGTGATTTTAGTGGAGTACGTATATTAAGTTCCTAACGGCAGAATTTCAAGTATTTTTTCTTCAGTCTTACCACAGAGTCTTTTTTAAGCTGCTATTATGCAACGTAGGGGCCATGTGGATAATAAATACCATGTTTCAAAGTATCAGAATTGTCGAGAGAGGGTTTTGTAATGGCGTAAATGCTCCCGTTCTAATAGTGTTAATGTGGATTATTATTTAATAGTCTATTATAATATATTTTTTAATTTCAAATTTCATGAATGTCATTTCTGTCGTAACTTCCCTGTATTGTGATCCACTAAATGTAGAAAAAATTAAGAGATGTTCTTGAAATTCATCTGGTTTACGTCTTTACGGAAACTTATCACGATTTCACTCAACAATGCGAATTGATTTAATTGAGAAAAGTCTCTAGCTTCAAAACTGAAAGTTTATGACAGGTTAAAAAAGTTTAACTGTTACAAGTTTTGAAACTTCAAAGGCTTTAAAGAAAATCAGAGTTTTATCGTGTTCTTAAGTGCACTGTCCTCTCTTGAACTAACAATTTAAAGAAAAAATGAAACGGAAAAACAACTTCGAAAAAAATTTGAATATGTCTAACTAGCTCTCCAAAAATCCAAACTGTAGGGCCTCGATTTCGACCAGATCAATCGGAGAACATACATTTTCGTAAAAATCCTGTGCACGGTTTAGACGCTATAGCTCAACAAGTTAGATTTCCTGTTTTGGAGACGGTGCAATCATTGCGTATGGTCCCCAACTACGCCTAGGGAAGCGTTTGTAGCTTGTCAGAGCCACCCTGCGAACTGAAATGATGGTGGGTGGATTGGCGAGCCGTAACTTTTCCCTGTCGCTTCTATCTTGTCTCCGCCTTGCATAAAGTAGTTTTCGAGTGGTACAATTATGTCATCTATTTCCCGATTCATTTTAAGTTTTTACATTAATTTGTTCTATATTTTATATAAAAGTGAATATTTTGTGTAATTTTTCCTCCTGACCGGCTGAGGTGGCTCAGAGCATCAATTGATGTCACTGCAATGTCTCTGACCGAGAAGACCTAAGTAGAGTTCAAGTCCCGACGGTGGCAGGATTTTTTACACCAGCGAGATAGCTAGGTCGATTTCAGACTGTGTCTGGAGGAGAATTCCAGCGAATCTGATCAGTAATTTTACGGGGTTACTCCGACCAACATCAAGCGAATGCCGAAGCAGTTCGCTAACAAACAGACCACGGACCGCGCGTGATTTTTTCTTCGTCTTCTTTGTCTTATCCTCGCCCCTTTCTTACATACAATTACGTGTACCACACATAGAGCGACAGCAGCATAGAGCGGCTGGGCCACCCGCGTTGGTGGGAGATACTTGGATGGCAAATCCCCGCAAAATGACGTGTACGTCGGCGCCGGATATTACCATGCATCGGGGAAGAATACTGCCACCTTTCATGATAAAACATGCACTACACGTACGAGACTAACGACCATTGCAGTTGACGCGCTTAGAAACCAAAAATAATCAATTTAATTCCTCCGTCAATGAAGGTATCTTCTACAATTCTTTTTTCTAATTTACTTCTTGCTTGAGTGGAAAATGTAAGAACGCTTTTAGTTAAATATGGTTTCCCCTTTACGAATAATTGTTTTTAGGTGAAGTCGGATAAACCAGTCGCTTCACTTCTCATCTGCGTAACTTTGGCACTTAAACATAATATTTAGCTTCTTAAATATTCATGGACCTTAAACGATTTCCCGCGCCTGATTTCTGAGGGATCTGTCGGTCACAGAACATTTCATAGAAGCAATGCACACTAATCACTCAATTTTTAAAATAAAATTCATGAGAACCTCTATTTATCATAAAACCAGAGTTACGATTTACGCCTACAGCATATAATATGCATGCCGAACGCTTTGGAAGTAATACTGAACCGGATGACTAAACAGGTGGAGTGAATTTGAGTATCAGGTATCTTTTTGGATAGCTTTTCTTTCATGAGGAGTTGAAAATAAGGGGACAGGGCGCCTGCGTTGTTCACTTTCTGACCTTTTGGGGGGGGCGGTCCTTCATTGACGTTAATTGTCTTCTCGTCTTCCTTTGTATTTTAAATGTTCTCCGTTTAGTAAATATTTAACATTTATTGCCATTTATTTTATCACACGACTAACATCTGCTACATTGTCTCTTATTGTTTAATTTAGAATAGAAAACATAAATAACCTTTTTTTCTGAACGCTGACACACCCACATGACACACGTTTGCTTAATAGTGTCTCTGAGTATCGACTAAAATTAAAAAAGAGGCTGTTAGACCATTTTCATCTGCATTTTGTGAGCGAATCTTTTCACTGGAATCGCAAGTGGAGAGAAGAAAGGAATAGAGCAAATTAAATATTCAAAAAAGAAATATGTTGATGCGGTTTGATGTTCGTTTTTGTTTTTTGGGGGGACCTTGTCGAGTGTCCTCACTTTTACATGAACATTACCTCATTACATGCAACTACCTCTGAGGCCCAGCTGCCGCAAAGGCCGGACCGTGCAAGTACACACGAACATGCTCAGGCAAGAAGGGCAGCAAGGAGTGTATGGAGGGGGAAGTCTCCTCTCTTCGAAACGCGAGAATGCACAGTCGAGGGAGCTGCTTAAGATTCACTTATATACTCCGATGTAAACACAGTGGCACTTCAAGATCACGAGTTGGACGGAGATAGAAACCCTGTTATCCAAGCGTAACCTTTGTTAAGACTTAAATTGTTAATATTGGGCCTCCCAATTGGATGACATCTTCTCTCCTTCCAGTGACCTTGAAGTGCCGCTCAGTTTAAATCGGGGTATAGTATGGTTCTCAGACGGTTGGACGAATGAAAGTTATCGACAGAACCACGGACTCAGCTAGATCAGGGTGTACCTGTGCTTTCTGAGTCCTTTCTTAAGCATTTTCTCTTCCTCTGGATACGAATACTCCACATACCAGTATTTCCGTTGTCATTATGTATGTTTTTCAATCACCGCCTCCTTGCCTCGCACCTATAGTGGCATCCAATGTCTGCTCATGAGTTTCTTTAAACTCTTTTTGTCGTTTCTTTCTCCTCCCTCGTGTGAACGTTCCAGTTTCTAGTCCTTCCTCTCGCTCAGACGGCCCTGCTGTCCGCCATGTTTCTAAAGAGCATTCGCGCTACGTAAATGGAATTATCTAGAAAAACTAAGTTAAGTAGCGGTTAAGTGCGCTCGGGTGCGCTTGCCGGGATGCGCTTGCTCGCCCGCTGACGAGCCCCACAGCCACAACACTTCATTTTCAAACAAGATCGATTGGTAAGGTGACTCGCCCCGCCTAAATGAGTTTTCATGTGGTAACATTCTCCCTCAGAAAAAATGGAAGCTTCCCACAATTAAATGACAAAAGAATAAATAATATTCTAAAGAATCCCTACCCTGGAAACTCCTATTTGCACTTCCGGTAATAGTACATCTATAATTTGTCCCCTTCCCCTCTTAAATGTTTCAAACGTGTAAATGTATTTTCAACCAAATGATTTTTTTTCGTAGTACTGTGCTGTAAACACATCTGCGTAACGAAACCCAATAGAGGAATGAAAAGGTAATCTTAATGGCCGCCCGGCCGTTAAAGAATTAACGGCCGCCGGACGTTAAGGATTCACGTGAGCTTCAAAATATTTCTTCAACACAAGTTGACGCCAATATTTGAAATCTTCCTATTCCTTCTCATACCGTAATTTCGTTTTTGCTGGTAACAAATCGAAATTAGCACTATTCGCTGACTCCACAAGATTTTCTGGAATATCCATCTCAAATTTTGTGGAAACTATTTTTTTAATGGTGTCAAACAAAGCCACCGCGTATTAAAAATCGAATCGAAATGTCTCGCCAAGATTAATATTATAGTTGGTCTTGGACTCGCGTCTAAATCGATATAGAAGGGGGCGTTACATTCCTACGTAAGCAAAGGCAAGAACATTTTTTGTTCATATTATTCTTATAAGAAGATGGTATTACGAAAAGTATTGAACGGTACACGGCCGATAACACAAACAACAGACTTGGTGTCTATCGGCTTAATGACGTTTAATACTATTGCTTTAAAACAGTTAAAAACCGTGTATGACGTGCTACGGGAAGAAGTGAATTCTATTCACGGTTAGGTGAAGGAGAGCAAGCTCTTTGAATTGAGCCTCGAGCCTAATAAAATTGTTATTATTATTATTATTATTACTATTATTATTACTATTATTATTACTATTATTATTATTATTATTATTATTATTACCCTAATCCAAATACTCTCCTTTCATAATCTTATTTCTTTAATTCACTGA
The DNA here is from genome assembly GCA_964035755.1 of Teleogryllus oceanicus. Classification (NCBI taxonomy): domain Eukaryota; kingdom Metazoa; phylum Arthropoda; class Insecta; order Orthoptera; family Gryllidae; genus Teleogryllus; species Teleogryllus oceanicus. Next base: position 169,597,525 of record CAXIVR010000001.1, on the reverse strand, counting down.
AATCGCCAAACATGCCTCAAATATTATTGGAGAACAATATAAATTCAAATAAAAACATTATATACAACATTTTCTTCAGTAGCAGCTCGAGGAAGGGCAAATTATTGTATAGGAAGCATTCTTCTTATACGTACTTTGCATAAAATATTTCACTCCGGGAATCTTTCACTTTATTATAATTAAATATGGCAAAAACGTTTTTTCAATTTCTTGAGGACATATTAAAAACATTAAGGGAACAAATCAGGTAATTACATTATTTAAAGACGTGTCAATTGCATTAATTTAGTGATGGTAACCAAATATTCGGTGCATTAATAATACACTGTTATTCAGAGAAATCAGTTCTGCTTCAAAGTTTATATCACGCTGGCCAACTTACCTAAATCAAATAAGACCGTAACAATTTATATAACAATTTAATTACTAATTACCGCAAAACAAATTTTTACAGTTTATCTTTTTTTCAACAAAAAAAAAACCTGGCGTACTTACGCCAGTTTGATATCAAGATAGCCTTCCTGCCGCAACACAATAAAAGGAAATTAGAACTAACCAGCCACATGGCCCTCGACATCCAATCTCTTAACTCCAATTATGTCTCATTAGCAGTACACCACTGAGAAAGTTGTATAACATCGTGGATCACATAATATTACCTGTCCCTCAAATGCTAAATAACAATTAAGGAACCGAATTCTAAAATGTTATACAACAATAATTCCTCTCCCCTTTGATCCCATTTTGCCATCACTGACAACCAAAATATACCCAATTTTACCAAATAGGATACAAACTGATAAATTCAGATATGCTGACCACTGGGGTGATTTATGGATATTTAAAGTAATTACATTATAAAAAAAATATTTCTGTCATTCTAGAAACCATTGCGTGAAAAATCATAGGTAGACCAATGAATAAGTATACTTGCATACAAAGTGAATACTAATAATGAATAAATATAAGTACATACTGCCTGCTAATCATTTTTGTCCCAGTCACTAGTACCGAATGGATCAATACATTCAGAACCTACGTTGCCCCATCCTTGGCCCATTCAACCTACTGTATTTGCAGTGGCGTTGAACCAAATAACCAGTGGCGAGACGTGGCGTTTTTGCGTGGTCATCGCGAGATTTGCGAGAAATGGGGAATTCGAAATAATTTTCGTACAATGTTCTATCTTAAACAGTCAAACATTTTTCTGGTATTATTTCTCCACATTTGTTCCAATAAATCTTCTGAACACCTTTAGGTCTTTAATATTGAAATAGAAATTGCTTTGGCTGTGTTTTTTCTCTTAATTGTTGCGTCATTGCAAAACGTCCCTTAGCCCTTCTTGGACATCAAGCGCATAAACTCTGGACTAATCCTCGGTTAAGTTTTTGTCGTTTTTTCTCATTTCGTAGCAGTGAATGTCTCTTATCCTTTGGGACATGGACTCGGCGCCTTTACTAACCGGGGTTCACAGACGGTAAACCGACCAGCAATCGTCGTTCAATTCTTTATTCCTGTGACCATGGACGAAAGATAGAGCTAAAGTTTGAGATCGGGATAAAAATAAAAAGCATTTGATAATTTGCGACCAATATGACCTCAGATACAAATATATTCCGACTTTTCACTAGTTTTCGCTGGTTTTGAATGGGCACGTAAATTACAAAATCCAGCAGAAACCCAAACATTTTTACAGACATCTCTTATTGGCTTTACCTTTAATTTTCACAAGAGCTTTGATGCGTACTTTCACAGAACTACTTGTACACCTCATAAGAAGACACCATAAAGAGCCTATTGTAAACTTCGTATTTTGTTGGTAACTTCAGTTGCCGAATTTAATAAGGAAGAGCTGTGTGGGCCTAGCTGCACCATCGAAAGCTTGTTTTCGAACTTATGTGAACCAATTTTTTTTGTTTCATCTGAACTACGATATCATCTTAAAGTTTTCCCACTATTCAAATTCACTGATAACACAACTAAAACTCAGTAAAGTGAGCCATAATCAGAGAGCAGTGAAAAACATCGCACCGTTCCACTGAAGTTCATCCTGAGAATTCGAATGGCGCGTCGCTATGCCTGTCGGGAAACCCCTAACACCCGAAATTTTCCGAACGCAGACAGTAGGAGCGCTCATCTCGGTGCAAAAGGATACGAACCGCTGGGGCTGTTGAGTCACCGGAAAGAGCAACTATTTTCTATTTGTTTAATGGATATTTCTCGGCTGTTTTGTAATTAATATTGTTTAAATGTGCTAACATATTGAATAATTATCAAATTCTCGTCTAAAATATTTAACACACAATATTTTTATTATTTTGGTTGGTCGTCGCCGCATCTATCGATAACAGGACGCCTCGCCACTACAAATAACTTTTGATTGGTAAGATACGCAACCAGATTCTCTTCACTCGCAGTAATGGCAGTATATCTGGCAAGTAATGTGGCATCAACGGCCACGTGAGAAAACGGTCTTTGTGCATATTGTTGTAAATGCATTGTTACACAGCGACCTACTTGAACATGTGACGAGAAATCGCATGAGTGCTCCAAATGTGCTACTCCTAAAGTCGTGGAACGTGCTGAAGTGCTCGATTTCTAATATTTTAAATGCCGGATTGCGTGACAAATTGATTAATTTAATACATATATTATTTTTTGTTTACTTATTTATAAATTAATTATTATAAATAACCTTTATAAAAATATAATTTAAATCAATGTGTAATTTAACTGATTTTATTGCACTGATTTTATTGCACTTTTAACTTCAAGTAGGATGTTCAGAAATACCTTCAAGTATAAATATTCTCAAAGGCCAACCTTTATAAAAATATAATTTAAATTTGGGCCAGTGTTACATTCCTATTACTTTTGTTAAAGTGACAGTTCTGATTCAGGTTCGACTGGAGGACTGGTTGACGCCATCTTACGAGACGGACGCATCTGGTATCTCTTCACATTTTGTGAATATCTACTACTTTCAGCGATTTGACTGTGTCTAGTGTGTTTTAAGTGCTTATTACTTGTTGCTGGTTAGCTGAGATAATAATTTCAACGGTTTTGCTATAACAGACAAAGATTACAATTTAAACGGACATTCAAACCTCAACGAACTTCAGATTTACGAGGCGGTGATAAGTGTCTAAATCTATTCACAGTTCAATTTATTTCCAATTTTAAATCACCGTGCTAATTAATTTTCTGAAATATTTATTCAATTTCTGTGACAAGTGACGATTCCGTTTTTTTTTAACGTTACAAGGACGGTGTATCAAAGTGAATTTGTTTAAAATCTTATTCTATATATCGAACACAAACTTTCAGATATTATCTTTTATCTAATTACGGTAAAGTATAATCTACTGATTGTATTAAACAGTTGCAGCTTAAGTTGACGAAATTCTACGTAGCCACATTGCCAAATTTCGTAAGTACTAGCTCCTTTAGATTTTGTGTGTAGCATACCTTCTAGTTTTTGTATTCAATCTTGATTTTTATTTATTTAATACACATCAATTTAACACTTTTAAAATACAAAGCTAGGTTTTTGTTGCTCTTATCTGGGGTTTCTTGTATTTATTTCAATTTTTTTCACGTACATTAAAACGCATTCGTGACATGGCTACTGCTCGTTCTCCTCTTTTTACTCTCTACACTCTCAAAGCCGACCTTCTGAAAGCCTTCACACACGTAAGCAATAATTTACATCAACATATCCGAAGGTTGGAAGAGGTCGTTCTCTACACAGACGGTTGGGTACAAGTCGGCAACACTGCGAATAATACCAACCGTACACCCGTGACTGTACAAAAGACACAGACACCGCATCCAGTCACAACTCAAAACAAATTTAGTGTTTTAGATTATGAAACACATTTTCCTCGCCTTCCTGATCCTCACCACCTTTCTCTACCATCGACAAGTACATGCACAAACCAACGCAAACAGGCTAGGAAGCGCGTCAAAACCAAAACACGTACAGCTGCGCATCCTAGCTCACTTGAAAACAAAGACATTACGACTGAGCCTAAAAAACAGATACTTATTTTAGCTGACAGTCATGGCCTTTCCTCCATTCTCAGTAGGAAGTTACCCTCCAATTTCTCAGTCTCATCTATTTTTAAACCTAACGGGAGGTTTGCACATGTGACAGCAGAATTGGACACCCACACGAAAACACTGACCAATCAGGACACAGTCATTATCATAGGAGGGCAGAATGACATTAACTTGGGCGGTAACTTTACACCTAAACAACATGTTAACAAATTACAATGTGCCGCCCAAAATACAGATATCGAAACAGATATCGAAAATGGGATAACATCCCAATGGAACATAAGGATCGGTGTTACTGCGTGTCTATATATCAATGATATTAAAAGATTCCTAAATAAAATTTGTATATTGAATTGTATATTGAATGAAAGGTACAGCTATTACTATATATACAGGTAAGATGTGGAAAACCAATTAAAAAAAATATTAAACACTGAAAAAACTAAATGTATGATTATACATATGGGAGGAAAATTCTAAAGAGAAATATAAAAATTAAAAATTCAAGAAAAGTAGAAATAAAAACAAAATAAATAAAATTCAATACTTATTAAAAATCTTAATTTTAAAAGCCATGATGAGCAAATAATTATAACAACTGGGAAGAAAATTAATTTCATGAGTAGAATAAAATTTTTGAATACTAATTAAAAAACTGTGATAGCTTCAACGTGGAATATTGTTACATTCTGATGCTAGAATTAGATAAAGAACAAACTAATAAGCTAATAAGCTAGATTTTCAACAAAATAGAGCAATGAGGAATTAAGATATACTTTAAAAATTTTTTAAAAAAAAAAAAATTATTTATTGGAAGAAAGACTGTAGATGCCCAAAACAGAATATTTTATAAGGGATTAAAAATTTCCAATAAAAACCCTAAAACCAGTTCTTAAAAAATTAAAAGACTGGCAACAATATTCTGCAAAGCTTACATGGTTGAAAAAAAGTGTTGTAATTTATATAAAAAATGACTAATGTACATAGGTCTGTATTTTACTTTTCTATAACCAAAAATGTTAATAAAATATCTATCAATCACTCAACCCCCCCCCTCTCTCTCTCTCTCTCTCTCTCTGCGTCTCTCTCTCACTCTTTCTTTGTCCTCTGTCCGCGTCAGTCTCTTTCCCTTTCCTTTTCCTCTCTCCGCGTCAGTCTCTTTCCCTTTCCTTTTCCTCTCTCCGCGTCAGTCTCTTTCCCTTTCCTTTTCCTCTCTCCGCGTCAGTCTCTTCCCCTTTCCTTTTCCTCTCTCCGCGTCAGTCTCTTTCCCTTTCCTTTTCCTCTCTCCGCGCTCTCTCTCTGCGTCTTCTCTCTTCTCCTGCGTCTTCTCTCTGCCCGCGTCATCTCTTTCTCTCTCTGCGTCCTCTCTTTCTCTCTCTCTGCGTCTCTCTCTCCTGCGTCATCTCTCTTCTGCGTCATCTCTCTCTGCGTCCTCTCTCTCTCTCTCTCTCACTCGAAGTATATTGCGCAGGCGTTGCAAGTAATGCGAGAATGTAGCATCATTTTTCTCTTTTTTAAGTTTACTTATTGAATATCACTGGTTTTAATGAAATTGCCTATTGCCTGAAGACATTTGTAAAAGCATTTTTATTCCATAGGTTTGGAAAGTACTGCTGTGTGTCAACATTCTGAATATGCAATTGTGTCAGAGGTCATGACATCGAGGTAGACGCATTGTGCGCAACACAGTCGCGGGCCATGTTGAGGGTAGCAATTCCCAACACGAGGCTGCTGTTAGCGCTGGCACCGGATCTAATTAAACCTGCCAAAAGGCATTAATACAAACACGCGTCCATGCTTCCAAACCCCTTTCACTTGTTACTGCAGTTCTTTCTACGGTCAGATGGAGGTGGGAGGGGGAACATGTTCGAATATGACTAGATATTTACGGTCCTTGGCGTCCGAATCAATTTGTTTCTTATCTAGGACAACACAGAAGTGATCGACTAAAATCTCATAAAATTAGAGTAAGTATCTCACTCGAGTAAAATAATTGCGACTCCGAGTATTTGGTAGAAACAATAAACAGATTGTAAAAAGGAAAATTTAATAAGTATCTCGCCCTCAGATGAGGTGATTACAATCTCTCCAAATATATGTTCAAGAGTCTGGAAAATGTGAAAACTCATTTTCAATTAACTTTCAAAGTCCGCATGGCATGTTTTCGTCCGTTTTTCACAATTTACTGGCATATGTTCGACGATGTACGCCTGCCACTGATGAGAGGCAGGTGAGTGCGGAGATAATATCTATGCGAGAAGTAATGGTGTTAAGCGGAGGTGTGAGTGAATTTCACCGTGCTGTATGTTTGGACTTATGAACTAGCTTTTCTTTTTACTTCTTTCGACAATTTGAGGAACCCCTGTACGCAGTGGTGACACTACGGGGGGTGGGAGGTCCGACTCGGGTGACACCATCTCACGAGTGACACTTAAAAATGCTATTTTTTAAAAGAAAAATGCATTTTAATAAAAAAATTTTGAATTGTTTCGATTTTTTATCTAGTAGTATTCGTCATTTTCGGTTCGTTAATTGTCAATTTAGAAAGTTCGAGGTAAACTAATTTTCTCGAAAGTGTAATATACCGGAGCTAGAGAGTGTAACACACTCTCTCCAAAGGTTGTGCAATTTAAAACCAGCGTTTTAAGCAAACATTTTCAACTGGGGTGTGGTCCGAAGATGGGTGGGGGGAATGGTAAATGTGTGGGACTTCATGTACTTCTAGTACACATTCTGTAATTGATAATACGCACATGTTTAATTTCCCAGATCGACAATTTTTGGTGTCCGATATGACCACACTTTTCTGAATTGTGCCATCGGACCACTGGCAGAACATTCTTCTCACTTTGTTTAACACGAACTTTATTTCGTTCGCCTGCCGCTTATTGTCATCACTTGATATCTGTCTTATTTTGATTTCTGTACCTCCCGACAGACTTGCAATGTGCCAGTGAACGGGTGACAGAACATGTACTTTACAATTGAATTGAATTTGCCTTATTTTACGTGGCGAGACTCAGGCCATGAGGCCTGCTCTTCCGTCGGACCACGCAAATTTCGTTACACTCCTTTCACCAATCATGGGAGAAAGAAGGTATTACTTGGGCGACGAAACAGGCGATTTGAATTTAGCTCAGAGGCGTCATTTAGGCTTGAGGATCTTTTACATGCAGTAAATGTACTAACATGGGACAGCCGGCTTTACTTCCCCTCCGAAGGAAGGCGTACGAAGGATTTTTTCGCCCTTAAAAATCCACGGCTTCGATCGGGTTTGAACGCGCATACTTGGGTATTGCAGTCCGATACGCTAACCGCTACACCATCGTAGCCGCCAATGTCATTTCAACATTATATACACAAAGTTTGCGACGTGACATTATAAAAGATATTTTTACATTACAAAGTTTGGGACCCCTACCGCTTGACTGTGGCACTTGTAGACTAAACATTATTTTTGGTTTAGAAGGCAGATTTCGTGTACAAATATGAAGCGTGGTGCGACGTTTTTATGATGATCTCTGGAAATACAAGACCGTCACAAGGTTGACTTCACTACTTATTAGTTGCGAATAGATTGATTTTTGGGCAGTTAAAATGCACACGTCATTAATCGTTCTAAATTAATCGATTAATTTTCATATATTTGCCATAAAATGTATCAAATACGTTAGAAATAATGATTTCTATTTTATTAATGTCATGTTCAAATTTTTGAAAAACCAAAAAAACAAAGCAAAATTAACTTTAGATCAAGTGAATTTAGTATTATCCGTACGAAAAGTTTGAACAAACAATTTTGAGCTTTTTTGAAAAAATGGTGTTTAACGTTTGTGAAAATGCAGAAATTTGAGCTCGTTTTCACAGAAAACTTGAGAGTTTTCGAGAAATTTTGTAGGACATTATTTAAAGCACATGTACTCTTAAATGCAATAATGGGAACAAATCGCCGGTAATGTAAATATTAACGACGTAAGAGAAAAGTCAAACAAACTAATTTAAAGTCGCATCAACATCTAGGTCATTAGCGAACACATTTTGAGTTAACGTTTTGGTAACCATGACGATGAAACAAAAAGATGATAAGAGGTGAAAGGACGAACACAAATGCAACCATGCCCGACGCGGACTCGAACCCGCGACCCTTCGGTACGAGATCACTAAGACACTACTGCCTTAGCCACCGGGCCAGCAAATTAAATTTTTGTATAAGCAAAAGAATAGGGCAACATTGCGTTTATGGCATCTAATAAAGTACAACTATCCCTACCAAATGTTTAGAGAAAAAATTGGCGCGGTTTTTGAGCAAATCTTGTTTTTTTATTTTTAAAATTGCACAAATTACATCCAATAATGCGGGAAAACAACTAAAAACTTTAAAAAAATATGCATGATCATAACGAAAGAAATAATTATGGACAACAAATTCAATTTGAAGAAAATATCTCTATCTTTAATTTCGTAGTCGTAGGAAGACGCAATCCCCAATTTTGTAGTTGTGAGAAGAAATTTTTAAAAGTTCGCAGGGGCTTCATGTAAAGTACCTCCAAATTTTGAAGAATGTTTGCCAAATCTCCAAGTTTCGACCCGAGCCAGATGGACAGGGGTTTCTTCAATTTGCAAGAAATCATACGAATTGTTTAGGCGCTAGTGATTTTCTAATTTTCTGCTTCCTGAGAATTTTAAGCTCGCTCCACGAGCATTCATACTATCACGCTCTCCCCACGTGCTGGAAGGTAGTAGGTGGGCGTGTTAGAATATATATAGATATACATACTATGATACAAGACATCCCTTACCTAACAGCGTAAGACCCGACTTTGATTTCCCTTCTTCGTTCGAGGGAAAGCTCATGGACGGAGGCAGAAGAAGGCAGAAGATCCTAGAAGGCTAGAAGGCAGTCAATCTTGCTAGTACAGTTACATGAATATGAAGAAGGGGACATTGTGAATGGGTCGCAGAATGGAGGAAACCACTGATCCTTACTGTGTGCAATCCCGATTTGAACGGATGAGTGGTCTATATCTCGTAATAGACAAATCCGGTCATTTCCGCATGAGGTATCACTCAATAAACTTGAATGGGGATTGGGATGGGATTGAAGGGGGAAGACATATGGTTTGCTTATTACAGTTGTGGGTATTGTCATGTGAGAGTTTTTCAAAAGCCAGCCCGAGGAACCTGGCAGTTTCAACGAATGGGAGCGGTTGGCCTCCAAGGTGGAAATATGGATTGCTATGCATGTGGTAAATTTTGTGGGAGGTACACCAATAGAATGAGTGGTGGAAAAGTTGTAGGCTGTACAGACGCTCCACTCATATAATTTCTTAAGGTCCAGTCGGTGCTCCGTTAGGGCTTCACTGATGCTGCTGGATGGTCAAGATTGGAAAATCATCCACAGAGATACCTCCTCAGTTTTTCGCACGGCCTGCGCTATGTGGCAAACTACATCGACCCTTGCGGGCTGGCAATTTCAAGAGGGTGACTGCTGGACAGCTTGTCATTAATACAAATCGGAGAGTTATATTTGAAATAAGGTTTGTGCGCGTGTCCGTCAGTCTGCGTGCGCGTGTCCGTCAGTCTGCGTGCGCGTGTCCGTCAGTCGGCGTGCGCGTGTCCGTCAGTCGGCGTGCGCGTGTCCGTCAGTCGGCGTGCGCGTGTCCGTCAGTCGGCGTGCGCGTGTCCGTCAGTCGGCGTGCGCGTGTCCGTCAGTCTGCGTGCGCGTGTCCGTCAGTCTGCGGCCTGTGCGTCTGTGTGGCTCTCTCTCTGTCGGCCTCTCTCTCTGTCGGCCTCTCTCTCTGTCGGCCTCTCTCTCTGTCGGCCTCTCTCTCTGTCGGCCTCTCTTCTGTCGGCCTCTCTATCTGTCGGCCTCTCATCTGTCGGCCTCTCTTCTGTCGGCCTCTCTCTCTGTCGGCCTCTCTCTCTGTCGGCCTCTCTCTCTGTCGGCCTCTCTCTCTGTCGGCCTCTCTCTCTGTCGGCCTCTCTATCTGTCGGCCTCTCTATCTGTCGGCCTCTCTTCTGTCGGCCTCTCTATCTGTCGTCTGTCTCTTGTCTGTCCCTCTCACTCTCGCAGTCACTCTCTCTCTCTCTTTCTCCCCTTCAGAAAGGTAAGTAAGTGGAGGCTCTTACTGCCGAACGCGATGATTGTAGAAACTGCAACTAATGCCCTCTGGGAGGGATGGCAGATTGGAAATTAGAATCAGAAAAGCAGTGGGAATCTGGCTCCAATGCTGTGTACCTCCAACCCAGTATACCTCAATGACGACCTGAATTTTAAAGGAAGGTTCCTCCTCAGTTTCTGCAGAAAAATCCTCATGGTTTACCACTCCCTTACGATCGTTGAGTCCAGAGCGAGTGATCACTTCCATTGGGAGGCTGGCGATCTGCTTGGTATTTAATATTTTATAAATCTGCCCGTTGGTTCGTGCCTCAAAAAGAACGATAGCATCCCCTTGACGCACAGCTGCTTGAAGATAACCCAACGAATACAGTATGACTGGTGCGAGACGCATACGCTATACAACGTCCATCTGACCTCCTCTTAGAAAAAAAAACTATTTAATTCGACGAACATTTCAAAACATCGTCTCTTCCTTCCAGCAAGGGGTTGAGTTTAGCTTTCATTCGATGAAAGTTGTCTCGTCTCCGTACTCCCCACCCATCATGGAGACCAACAAGGGGCAGCCCATATGGATGCCAAGGTAGACACGGAGTTATAATGGGATGGATGACACAACCCTGTCCCACCGAGGGTCTCCCTTTTCAGCATGAATTCCAAATACCTAGTTCGAGTTGTTTGATCTCAAGTGGGTTTGGTGCCGTCCATAATCTACGGGAGGTGATTTGTACGATTTTTCGACTCTCCCTCTCACCTTGGTAAGATGTGAGATTTGGTTCCCCCTCCCCTGGCCATTTTAATCACATATGAGATTTTTCAAAATGCATATTTTTAAACGTAAATACGTTAATTTGTGATTGATTGTATTGAAGTTTATTTAAAAAACTTCATCACTTAATTACAATTAAAACCAGACATGACTAGTATTTAGAAAATAGTGACTGGATTACAATGAATATTATTGCACTCCTAAAAACGCTCGGTAATTTTTCTTTAAAATTTCTGTAAAATTACAGGTTATGATATGCATCTCATTAATAACAAAATTTTTGGTAATTTTTGTTGGTTTCTTTTTTAGTATAATATGCTACCATATAATATGGTATCATTCATATAACCGCGATAAAAATTGTGTAATATTTATCCATTTTTAGCACAGATGCCTGTTTTACTTAAATTGTCCCAGTTTTCTCGCAACTTAGCACTATGTTTAGCGAAAAAGTACGTGATATTTGCCAACACCCCATGCCCGAGCAGTACCCTATCAAACGGGCCACGGACCGCGCGCGATCCGTCCTTCCTCTTCCTTGTCCTATTCTCTCCCCTTACACACACACACACACACACACACACACACTAACATGCACTACACTACCACATATTCCGGGAGACCGGTCGGGAGCTTAGAGCTTGTCCCGACTGGGGCGGTGCTCCGCTGGTGGGAGAGTCCTGGTTAGGGGGAAACCCACTAGCCGACGGTAGGTCGGCGCCGGATCTCGCCATCCAGAATAAGAGATTTGACAAATTTTATTTTAAAAACCAATGAAAATCTGAAAATTTGTATTCCTACATGGTATGCAGATAACTATAAATTTGGATACAGTATGGTTTAATTTACTTCATAATGAGAGTATGGCACGTGCATAGTATCATGATCATTGCTAATGAGAAAAATTGTATTCTTTAATTTGGAACTGTTACGATTTTGATTATTTTGTTTCTTAATAGATACCAGATAGTACCAGATGTAGTGATAGTACCAGGTGGCCACTTTCTGGAAAACCGGGAAAAGTCAGGAAATTGCATTGAAAATAAAGGAAATTATTAAAAAAAAAACTAGTATTGATTCTGAAATAAGATTGGTGCAGTGTTATTTTTCGTGCAATTTTTATTTCTTTCTTTATTTATTTATTGTCAAAAAACAGTTAAAAACTGCGTATGACGTGCTATGGGGAAAAGTTAATTGTGGGCACATTTTCAAAATTCTGTGATCCCTACACTAAATCATATACTACTTAAATTTTGAATTTTGAAAGGGAGAAAAAAAACAACAAAAACTCGCATGTAGTAAAATCTATTTTCAAGGATAAATAAGCAATAAATGTTGGCACTTATCATGTTGTGCTTCGGAATAATACTTCCTGCCGCGACAACATGGTAACGATAATTTGAAGAATTGTATTTCCCACTGAATTCTAGAAGACGTGCACACAAAATGAAGTTACACTTATGTCCAGAAGAAAAACAAGGGGCCATCTCAGCATTTGCTCAATGGATCAGGGAAACTGGACGAAAAACCTGATCGAGATGGGGGTCATTGACCCGGAAGCTGTAGTACAATAGTTGTTACAGGTTGTTTATACTCATTTATACAGTCCAAATGGTAAATAATGCATTATATATCATTGTTAAAATTAATGTTACTTTTCTTGTGATGCTCAGTATAGTCTCTAATTGTATAGAAACAGTTATGCAGCAGAAACGATTTTTTCTATTGAATTTAATCGTTTAATGTCATCTGGCAAAAATAACTTGGTTTTTAAAATTTTAAGTCATTTTTATACTGTCACCTGATGAATATGATTTCTACGTCGAGTGTTATAGTAATAGACTTCGGCATTTTCTGAAAATATATTCCCGCCCTTGAGCAAGTCATTTTTACAAAAACCACTGATTCGTAAATAAAAAGACACGGTAATGGTAGAATTCTAGATTAATGAAGAGAGGCTTACATGAATCACGTGGGTGGGATTTGGTTATTATTCGTACAATTCGTTTTTGTAATCTAAAAGTCTGGGAGCTATAAGATGTATTTCCCCAGAATATTATGCCATATCTCAGGCGGGAATGAACATTCGCGAAGTATACACAACGAGCAGTATGAAGGCTTAAACAAGTGTTGTCTTTTTCATATCAGAATGAGCTGGTAAAGGAGTAACAAGACTTGCTTTAATTTAAAAATATCTTTAAATAGTGTGAAATACTAATCAAATTTTTTTCAAGGAAACGTTTTTAAAAAATGTGCTGTAAAACAGGGAAAAGTCATGGACATTTGTTCCAAGAAATGAGTCAATTCTTTGTTGTTACAAGATTGTAATTGGTAACTAAAGAACTCAGATGAGCAAGATTTAAAGTAAAGTAAAGTATTATGGACATGTTATCCTAAAATATTTTTACAGTGAGTGAGTGAGTGAGTGAGTGAGTGAGTGAGTGAAGTGTTCTGTTAAAGCTGAAAGATGTACTTTTAAAAATGATTTTTTTTTACAATTTGTTTCAACATTTTTGACAAAATAGCTATGTAGAATTGTTGAGTCGCCTAAATTAAAAATGCAGATTGTAATAATTATTTTATAACACTGAAAATGGAACTTGTAATTAATTCAGGTGCAATCTCTGCCTTTTAATAAATTAAATGAAACCAATACCGTTCAAAAAGAATGTAGTAAACCCAACGTTGACATGATTGTACTAAAGTATTTGATGTACTATTAAGACAGCAGAAGGTCATTGTTTTACTGCACTTTCACCCCCTTCAGGCTGCATTTTCACATTGTGGTTACAATGAAGTGAGAATTGAAGTAATGATAGAGAAAAAGAAAGCATTAAGAGAGAGAGAGTCGGAACATTACAATAAGTTTGAAACGAGCCAAATTTGTGGTAATTGTTGGATGGCTGATGAAAAAACCGTAAGAAGACTATGATACACCATCATAAGATATCGGAAAATATTTTTGCAGGTATTGAAGGCAATATTGTATACAAGTCATGGATTTAATTGAAAGATTTACACCACTTGCAGAAATTTGGGTATGCAAACCTGTAAAGGTCTTATTAAATAACAAGTAAGAGAAACACGTATTCATTTGATGGTTTGAATAAATAATTTGGAGATTAGAAAGCAATTTGATTTTAATATATATCTTGTAGGTATAACTAAAAAGTTTTCTTATCTTCAAATTATTAAAAGAAACAGTCCACCTGAGATCAAGCAGCTACAAGTTTTCTAAAAAGTGAGTGAAGAACAGCATGGTAATTGCCAATTAAATTTCTAAAAAGTTTGTGCGTGAACTGCTCTGTATAGTTTATTCCACCATTATTTTCCATCTGATCGGTTTCCTTCCCTGTGACGAATTTTTCGCTTCTGTGAAGAGAACCCTGAGATCTGTATTTATTCTGAAGAATGTGAATATATCTATTAAGTACACTTTAGGAAAATTACATTGAAATTAAACAAATTGCTAACTGCAAGTACTTATGATGACCTGTACAGTTTAAAATTGATTCAGAGAGAGTAGAAAGATACATATTTAATGTAATTAATTACAGGCATTTCCTGAAGGGAAGGAAAAGAACACTTCTGTAGTCTATTAAGATAAAAGACTGGCCGCAGATGTTGAGGCTTTACAGAAGTGGTGAAATTAGACTTCTATCGAGAGTTAAAAAGCCAGTAAGCAATAATAAAAAACGTAGAAAAGCCTAGAACACTGTGGTTTAGTTGGTGTAATACATGACATAATAGCAGATATATTCTATATTCTGTGAAGATCCTCTGATTACCCCTTTGATAAGAGACAGATTTTGATGAGCTAAAACATTGTTAAAAATCATCAATAAAATGCTATTAAAATGCCCTTAAAGGAATGAAAAATGACGTAAAAAAATTTGACCAAAAGCAGTTCAGATGTACTACTCAAGCTGGTGGATATGTTACTGATGTAATAGAGGCTCTTCCTTTCATTTAAGTGAGCTCAGCTTGAAAAATTTTGGTTTTGATGGTTTGTTACCAAAATTTCTCTGTCTTTAGTTATCGCGCAATTAGCTGTAAAACAATGGATCTGATAGGTGTCAGAGGAACCTTAGAAATTATAATGCCAGCCATTGTGAGTATGAAATCTGAGTGAAGAAATTGAATAAGCTACTCAGGAATTATGAAGAGAATATTTGTTGCATTTTGTAAATATTATTTAAAATACCATTAAAATCGATGAAGCCAGCAAAAAGTGCTCTAAAAATGACTAGTCAAAATCTATGAAAAATGCAAAAACCAAAAATGTCATTTTTTTTGTCATAAGAGAAAATTAATGTCTGTACTAAAAGGCATTGTTCTAAAGTGAAAAAAAACAACAACATTAAATTAAAATGTATACATTAGAAAATACATTTCATTAAAATTCGTCCCCTAATAATAAATAACATGTGAATGTATTGAAACAAAAATATATAATGGACTGCACTTACGGAACTACTATAATGGTTCATGCGTCCCTTTTTTCAACTCCCTTTTTTTGCTTTCCAAAATTGCAAAACAACATTGATAGGGCATTTTAATAGACATTCCTTAATGAAATTGTTCTCAAACAAGTGGTGCTCAACACACATTTTCTCATAATATTGGTAGAACTGTTATGAAATATTAAAATATGACAATTTGTTTTACACTTCAACTATCACTTGAAAAACTGCTAAACAAACGAACCGCAAAAAACAATTTTTTTGTAAATTTAAAAACTTAATTGAAAATAGCTTTCTGCTATTAAATTCATTGTATTCACGTACATGAAAGCATCAACCATGTCCAATGATATTTTAACTGTAAATAAAGTTAACAGTTAATAATGATACAAAATGGAGATGGCAGCCGCTGCTGCCTATTGTTGCCAGAGCAGCATTCTCAAAACCCCCACGTAAGATTAGGTGAGATTCGCTTGACCTTCTCCCACTCCTCGCAAGACCTCACATAATTTATGGATAGCCCCTTGGCTCCCGTCTGCCCGTCTAGGAAAGGTTGAGGTAAAAAGTAGAATATTCAAGCACACAGTTGCAGTCACCAGGACAAGAAGCGCGACACTACCTGTAGTAAACGCCTCTGTGCATAGGTTGTTTACACGTGTTATTTAGCTTCATCTGTTTAGACACTTCCTGCCGCTAAAATTGCCTAACCCTTAACGTGCAGTCACTAAGTGCTCTCACTTTATGGTTCCTGCACTACTACCCAAGGGGCCCATAGGCTTATTTTCGGTATTTTTAAAATTTTCTTTTAAAATTTATTTTACGTCAAAAAAGCAGTTAAAAACTGCGTATGACGTGCTATAGGGAAAGTGAATTGTGTGCACATTTTCAAAATTCTGTGACCCCTACACTGTCATATACTACTTAAATTTTGAAGAAGGGAAAAAAGCTCCCATGTAATAAAATCTATTTTCAAGTATAAAAAGGCAATAAATTTTGGCTCTTATCCATGTTGTCCTTCGGAATAATACTTCCTGCCGCGACAATATGGAAACGATAATTTGAATAATTGTATTTCCCACTGAATTCTAGAAGACGTGCATAGAAAATGAAGTTACATTTATGTCCAGAAGCAAAACAAGGGGCCATCTCAGCATTTGCTCAATGGATCAGGGAAACTGGACGAAAAACCTGATAGAGATGTACATACATATTTACATACTTTTACGCACAAGGGCAGTGCGCGATCTTCTTCTTCCGGTAATTACCGGATGGAGAAGTCCGGAACTTTGTAGTTTCTTTTGTAATGGTGAAATTCAAGTCTAAGCTCAGCCATTCCGTCTACCAAGTGTTAAAAATAGATCGTTTAATAGAGCCGTGTATGTGAGTTTGACGCCACAGAGATATTTAAGTTTGGCTGTTGGTGGCAAATTTTGCTTCTTCGTTGAAACAACCAATGTCCGGGAAAGGTCAGTTTGTGCGCATCATCGCAGAAAAAATCTTGGTGAGATTTTTTTTTTCCATCACTTCCGCAAGAAGGATAACATGTACTGCAGGGGTTGCAAACCTGAAGATTTACATTTCATCTTCATCGCCCCCCCCCCCAAGGCTCAAACAAGGGGGCATTATATTTCAATAGCACTACAGTGCTAGAGTTGCCACTGGGAAAGAGCAGCGACACTGGGATACAGCACGGCTTCTAACCCGCCTCAGAAGAGCAGGGACATTACGTAATGTATTTACGTAAATTACTACATTACGTAATGTAGCAACGAACTCCTATGAACTGTAGGTGTTTCCATCAGGAAAGCCAACGAGAGACAGACCCTGAGCCGCCGCCGCCGCCGCCACCACCACCACCACCACCACCACCACCGCCACCACCACCACCACCACACCACCCCACACACCACCACCACCACCACCACCACCACCACCACCACCACACCACCACCACCACCACCACACCACCACCACCACCACCACCACACCACCACCACCACCACCACCACCACCACACCCACCACCACCACCACCCACCACCACCACCACCACCACCACCACCACCACCACCACCACCACCACCACCACCACACCACCACCACCACCACCACACCACCACCACCACCCACCACCACCACCACCACCACCACCACCACCACCACCACCACTCACTTCGACACAGGTTGGTATACACGAAGAACGTGGAATGGGCGGAGAGCATTCGAGGAGAGCAGTGAAATAAAGAAAGTGAAGGATAATGCTGTTGTGGAGAGAGAAGAAGGAGTGATGAAAGGTCAGAAAGTTGACATGAAGGGAAGGAGCCCTCCCTGAATTCTATCAACTAGAAATTGTTGAAGGCGAGAAACGGTAGAGGGCAAGGCCTCCTAGAGGAGACAGTAAGCCCGACTATCGCTCTACGTTAGACCTACGCTAGATTCAAATTTGTAAAACCGACAATCTTTACTTCGGAACCATACGCAACATAATGAAGACATGTTTAACTACAGCACATGCAGCCAGCTGTTCCTACAGATCTACCAGTCTATTGCCACGTTTGCAACGCACAAAGGTCTCCGATTCGATCTCTGTTCAGTGTTTAAACTGAAACGCTTTTATCCCAACCAAACGTGCAAGCTCAACAACTCTGATCACAAAAGTGATTAATTGGAAACACTCATCGATGAAGCATACGTACACATTTTCTTGCGCTGGTGCGAGTTTAACCGCCCCTATGCAATAATTCATTCAACCTATGGTGGATACAATGTACGGAGATCTGCTTTCAATCGGCTAACATCGGGCAGTATCTGCTTGATGTTTGTAATTACTACGATCTCTATACGGCGTACTTTGTAGTGAGTACACACATCGAGTAGTATGTCCAGCGTTTGAATTACACAAAAGAAAATTGCGATAGAAGTTAAAATCCCTTTTTGTTCAATCAATATCAGAGTAAAGAACAAAAATACCTAACCGGTGACATTTCAGCTCTGTAATTCAGGTTTTTAAATACATGCCGTTGCTATTCACATTGAATCAAATTACAGGTGCAAGAAAATCTTATTCATTTCATGATTCATTGATACAATATTTCCACATATTTCCACACGAGGATTGAAACTGAGAACTTCTGAAAAAGTGCACACCAAACGACCTGGTATATGTATTTAACAAATTTTAAATAGTTGGGTGCATCAGGACACATAGTGTACACATCGTGAGAATGATAACACAAAAGACGAAAAAAGTTTCTTTATCAGATAAATAAATCATGTTTTAATGCAATATATTAAAATATTCATATACCTAAAGCCTTTAAGCAAGTGAAAATAATTAACACACCAGTGGTGTTACATCACAATTTCCCAGTATTAATGGTGACAGTTACAAAGTATTTTATTACAACTTGTCGCAGAAACGGTTTAGGTATCATAATAAAAGTCAAACAATATAACTTAATGAAAGATTTAAACAAATATTTTGGAATTAGTGTACATGAAATTATTTACATACATGAATTCAAAAGAAATATATTGCATTCAGACAAATATTCGGATTAATTAAAAATATTCTGGATCATGGTGATTAAAACATTTAACTTTGACACAATATAACCAAAAATCAGGAAAAAATATTTTAGAAAAAGTGTGAAAAATATAACTTAAATTTTCTGATAGGGAAATAGATTGAATTTAGTTAATAAATAAGATATCATTATTTATTAAATTTTATTCAATTTTTCCTTTTTTATTTAATTGTAAAGGAAGTCGAAAAATATTAAAAAATTATAATTATCAAAATTACTTTTTTTATGAAAATGATTGAAGGACAATGCAAATGAAGCAACAAACCGTGGCAGCGAGACAGAAAAAGACAGGAAGGCAGACGGAGAGATGAACAGAAAAACAGATTAAACAGAGAAACAGAAAGAGAGAGAAAGAAAAAATCTAAGAGAGAGAAAAGAGATGAAAAGAGGAAAAGACAGAAGAGAGAAAATAGAGGAAAAAAGAGGAAAAGAGGCAAAAGAGAGAGAAAAGAGAGGGAAAAACAGAGAGCGAGGTGAAAAAGAGAGAGAAAAGACAGGGAAAACAGAGAGCGAAAAAAGAAGAGAGAGAAAAAAAAGAGAGAAAAGAGCGAATTAAAAAGAGAGATTAAAAAGAGAAAAAAAAAAAAAGTCAAGGATGAAAAAAGAGAGCAAAAGGCAGAGAGAGTGAGCAAAAGAAAGAGAGCAAAGACAGAGTGAGCACAAGACAGAGTGAGCACAAGACAGAGTGAGCACAAGACAGAGTGAGCACAAGACAGAGTGAGCACAAGACAGAGTGAGCACAAGACAGAGTGAGCACAAGACAGAGTGAGCACAAGACAGAGTGAGCACAAGACAGAGTGAGCACAAGACAGAGTGAGCACAAGACAGAGTGAGCACAAGACAGAGTGAGCACAAGACAGAGTGAGCACAAGACAGAGGAGCACAAGACAGAGAGAGCACAAGACAGAGAGAGCACAAGACAGAGAGAGCACAAGACAGAGGAGCACAAGACAGAGAGACACAAGACAGAGAGAGCACAAGACAGAGAGAGAAGCAAGCAGACAGAGAGCACAAGACAGAGAGCAGAGAGCACAAGACAGAGAGAGCACAAGACAGAGAGAGCACAAGACAGAGAGAGCAAAATACAGAGAGAGCAAAATACAGAGAGAGCAAAATACAGAGAGAGCAAAATACAGAGAGAGCAAAATACAGAGAGAGCAAAATACAGAGAGAGCAAAACACACAGAGAGCAAAAGACACACAGAGAGGCTAAAGACACACAGAGAGCAAAAGACACACAGAGAGAGCAAAGACACACAGAGAGAGCAAAGACACACAGAGAGAAGCAAAAGACACACAGAGAGGCAAAAGACACACAGAGAGAGCAAAAGACACACAGAGAGAGCATAAGACACACAGAGAGAGCAAAAGACACACAGAGAGAGCAAAAGACACACAGAGAAAGAATAAGACAGAGAAAGAATAAGACAGAGAAAGAATAAGACAGAGAAAGAATAAGACAGAAAGAATAAGACAGAGAAAGAAGAAGACAGGGAGGAGAAGACAGGGAGGAGAAGACAGGGAGGAGAAGACATAGAGAGCAAAAGACAGACGAGAGAAAAGACAGAGAGAAAGGAGAACAAAAGACAGAGAGTAAGAAAGAGCAAAGACAGAGAGACAAGACAGATAGAGCAAAGACAGAGAGAACAAGACAGATAGAGCAAAGGACAGAGAGAACAAAAGAAGAGGAAAGAAAGAAAAAAAGAGAAAACAAGAAAAGGAAAAAAGGAAAAAGGAAAAACAGAGGAAAAAAAAAAAAACTAAGAAAAGAGAAAACAGTGAGGAGAAAACAGAAAAAACCGCGAGAAAAAAGGAGAAAGAACAGGAAGGAAAAAAGAAAAATAAGAGAAAAATAAGAGAAAAAACGAAAAAAAACAGAAACAAAGAAGACAGAAACAAAGAAGACAGAAAAAAGAAATATACGGACCAAAAAAAAGGCCACAAAAGATGAGAGACCACAAAAGATGAGAGACCACAAAAGAAGACCGACCAAAAAATTAACACAAGGGATAGAGAAAATAGAAGGGAAGAAGAGAAGAGAGAGTAGAGAAGATAGCGAAGAAGACAAGAGAGTGAAAAAGACACGAGAGAATGTAGAGAGAGTACAAGAGAGAAAAAGACAGCAGAGAGAGAGAAAAATAATCAGAGGGAAAAAGACACACAAAGTGAAAGATGGAAAGAATGTTACGTACAGAAAGCCTATGAAAAGAAGGGAAAAGGGGATAGAGAAAGACAGAGATAAAATTAGGGGAAAAGACAAAAGAAAAGAAAAAGACGGAGAAAGAGAAAGTCGATATGGATAGAACATACTACACCGCATCATTTGGTATCACATTCTTTTAACCTCACTTTTCAATAGTTTTACATACGTATGTATTTCCGAAAATCTGTCCTTGGGTCCGTAAATATTCAGTTGTTTTTTGTTGTTTTCTACGTGTTTACGGCCATATCTTACTGCCCAACAATAGAGTTAATGTCTATGTGATTTCAAAAAGCAAGCTATAATTCCCACACACTCAGATACTGGAAGAATTGATATATTTCTATGAGTTCTTCCTGTCGGGTTTCTGTTTATGTACCATGTGACCTACAGTTTGGGAGAATGATCATCCAGCAGCATGTAAAAATTACAAAAATTTAACTATTATTAAAAAATCTGAAGACAGTATACAGATGTAAGTCTTGGTAAGTTTCTGGTGAAAGAAATATCAACCATAGTACTATAAAACTTTCTTCAAAAACTGATGAAAAGATTATTATGAATTAACGTCGTCTTTAGAGATGCAAGTTAAATTAATAATTAAAGGTAAACTTCTCTATCAATACCCTCTACCTTTTAGGATTTTTTCAACAAAAAGAATATATTAAAAGGAGAAGTTTGGTGGTTGGTTTGATCTACCACACATTCTTTTTAGTTCTGAGACGGCTACCACCTACATTGTATAACCCAACGCTAAAAATCCCCATTAAAAGGATAAAAGTGCAGGATATAACAAAGATATAAAAACGCATTCCTCGCATCTTCAAAGATTACTGTTTGAAATACCTTTTTGGTCAATATCCTATACAAATTACTAAAAAAGAATGAAGAGAACTCCAGTTGGCGTTGTTAAGAAATGTCTAAATAATAATTACAAGTTAACATTCTTTAAATAAATGAAATTACATTCTATTTTAATGTTTACCTTATTTTCCTAAGTCAATGTTTCTTTTTAAATTCTTAAAATACAAAAATATATTGTTCAAAATCTCTCACTAGAAATGCAATATAAGAAAATCTCTATTGACTACCACAAGAGTTAACAGCTGGCGAAATGTACACTGGAACCAAAAAAGACGGTTGCCATCGATTTGGGGTCTACAGTTCTTTTGTTTTTCCACGAAATATTATTGAACTTCACGACTCACTATTAAAAAATTGAATTCAAGTACAGTTTCAAAGTCAAGCAAATGAATTTTTCCCCTAAGGTATATTTGGCCATATATATATTTATATAAAACCATAAAATTTTTATTGTTGTGGTCATGGTAGGTTAATGTATCGTCTCAGTTTTCTTCTGCGTCTGACGCGTGTTTGCAGCTATACTTGGAAATAAATAAATTCTTTCCTAAATATTGTAAATTAATATCTCACATCCTAGTTTAGTACGACACTGTTCCTTCCTAGGGGAAGGTTTAAAATCTCCCAGAAACATAACACCAAATCTCACTACATTTTCGAACGAAGCCCAATGACGCCATGAGGCGTCATTGAGATGAATTAGTTTATTTGCAAATTTATTTTAGCACTGCAGTATACTATACTGAATTCTGAATCTGAGCACACAAAATTTTGAAATGATATTTCAGATGAATAATTACGGTGAAGGGTCTTTTTTCGCAACTTCTTAACTACACGAAATAGAAATACAACTTAGATATGTGGTTTAATTTGCTTCAAGTAATAATATTTATGATACAATTTATCATTTGCATGGTCATGAATACAAGGAATGGGATAACAAGTGAACAGTTAAATACCATGTTTACTATCCAGTATTACATAGATAAGCAATTGATTCAAAATCTTATTCATGCTTTTCCAATAAACCTTACAACGAGCACACAAGGCTGATTCATAAATTACTATTTCTGAAACAGGTTTCACGTAACACTTCAGTATATATTCGGTTGCTCAGTTTCTCAAGGCAAAAGCAATCTTAATATAATTGTTTGTATAATATACAAATATCACTTACCACCAGTCGTCCATACCCATCTTCGACGAACGGGAAACCACCGCGCTGCACGATTTCCACACCTGCACTCTCATCCAATTATATTCCATGGAATTTAAGAATATATTTAAAGGTTTCAAAATATCAGAGAGAAGTCTTTCTGATATACTGTATAATTAAACCAGCGATGTTGTTTAACCTTACTTAGGCATCCACTAGCAACGTTCGCAAACGGAAATGCACTGCACGCAGCGCGTTCAACCTTCGCTTAGTGAGCACAACACGATACTGAGCGCAGACGCTATTCAGTTCGCAGAGGGGTTGCGAATCCTGCCTGTGACCACCCTACAGCAAGAAGCACTCAAATGAAAAGACATGCCTGTTTCTTCAATAATGTGATAGTGGAATATCTTTCAAAGATCAAATATTCGCGCGGGATTCGCGCGATTCCAACAACAAAATATGAAACCCAATATATGAATAGGAGTCCCAACAGACGCAAATTCGAGACTATGTTTAAACCACGATATTATAAATACCAACCATTTTAAGTATTATTATATTCTTCTCATAACGCGTTGTTCATTATATTTTTGTAAGTTAATTTCACCCAAAGTTAATTTCGCATAACTACTACTCATTACAAATAATTAATGGTATATAAAAAACATTATTGTCAAGACACATTGCTAGATGACATTGAAACAAAATCGATATGTTACGGCTTATGTTCGAATCTAATTCCCGAATAAGCCAGTTAATATTCACATTACCACAAATGGGTGGATAAAGTCCAAAGAATGAATAATTTCGAAGCATATTTCGGTCTTTAGCCAGATGAAAAAAACATTAGCCAATATTGAGGTAGCTATGGTAGATGAAGTACATTACAACGAAGAACAACGTATATTAAGTGATAAATATATACTAAACTGCTAGTGGGAAGTTTGTAAGGCTAGTGGGTAAAAGGTGTGAAGTGTTTAGTTCCACTCAGACACTTCGCAAGTTTCTATTTACACTTACCACTTAACCTAACATCTCTACAATCGCAGTTCATGCTTCCCTACGCATTTCCACCGGGAGAGATGGCTCAGGGCATCATGTGAAGTAACTGCTGTCCCTCTGACCGGGGGCTCCTAGTCTCGAGTGGCAGGATTTTCAACATTAGTTTGTCAGCTAGGTCGAATTCAGTCCCTGTCTGGATGAAGAATTCTAGCGACTGGCTACACTGATCGGTAGTTTTCCGTGGTTTCTCCGATCAACACTAGGCGAATGCCGGAGCAGTACCCAAACAGGCTACGGACAGTGCGCTACCTTTCCTATCTCTTCCTTGGCCTGTCCTCTCCCCTTACATGCACTACACTACCACACATGCCGGGAGAGTGGTCGGGAGCTTAGACCTTGTCTCGGCTGGGGTGGTGCCCCGCTGGTGGGAGATACCTGGTTAAGAAAATCCCCGCTAGCCGACTGTAAATCGGTTCCGGATCTCGCCATCCAGTGGGGCAAGAACACAGCGACCTTCCGAGAAAAACATGCTCTTCACTCAGGGGACTAATGACCCTAGTAGTTGACGCGCCCGGAATAACTAATAATCAAATTACGCATATCCCAATTGGGGCGACGACGCTCCCGTCTTCGACATTCGCGAGGTTAAAAAAACCTTTAGTCTGTGCTACGCATTATTTCCAACCCATTTTAATGCTTCTCGCGAACACACAAGATGCTTCACACTCAGACGATCACGTTATTTGAGCCAGAGCTTCTCCGGTGGCTAATTCGCGATTTCACCGGATGATACCCGAAATAATCCGTTCGTTATCATTTATACAGCTTTTACCGTTTAAATAATATGAGAATTAATCGGCTAATTCACGATTTAGCGATATTTCGGACTTTGGCTGTAGAGTTTGTCATCTAAGTTTGCATAGCAAGTAAAATCATTTCTGTTGCATAACTCTCTTCTATACAATTATTGACTTTTCTGACCATTTAAATCGAAAATGCTTCCATTTGCCCAGCATAACGCAGACTACGCATACCTGTAACAATTATTATACTACTTCAATTACTGGGTCAATTACTCCCATTTCGTTCAGTTTCACGTGATACATTGAGCAAATTCTGATATGGTCCCTTATTTTGTTTCTGGATATAAATGTAACTTCTCGATCTCCGCATGTTTTCTTGAGTTCCTAAGTGTGATAGTGGGGAATATAATCATTTCATAAACAGTACACACAAATGTAATAATTATCCACCTATGGCAGTAGTAGGTCGCAAGAGACAGGGATAAGAGCCCAAATCTGTGTCTCATTGGCCGATGCAAATTAATTTTTTTTTAATACTGGAGCGAATTACTATTATTAAATCTTGCCAATAATGCTCCTTGCTAAACGTTATTCATAATTTTACTTTGGTTGGTTGGTTGTTAGTGATTCCGGGTGCGTCAACTACGGAAATCATTAGTCCAGTAAGTGTAGTGCATGATTTTTTCTCGGGAGGTGGCGGTGATATTCCTCAGTTGGATTGCGAGATCCGGAACCGGCCTACCGTCGGCTAGCGGGGTTTTCTTCAATCAGGGATCTCCCACCAGCGGGGCACCGCCCCAGACGGCAGAAGATCTAAGCTCGCGACCGGCCTACCGGCATGTGTGGTAGTATAGTGCATGGAAAGGGACAGGATATGATAAGGAAGAGGAAGGAAAGATCGCGCGCGGTCCGAGGCCCGTTTGGTAGGGCACTGCGCCAGCATTCACCTGCTGTTGATCGGAGAAATCATGGAAAACTACCAGTTGAAGCAACCTGTTCTCTAGAATTCTCCTCTAGACAGCGACTGAATTTGACCTAGCTGACAAGCTAGTGTCGAAAATGTTGCCACTGTCGGAACTCGGAACTAGGTCCTCTCGGTCACAGGCACTGCAGTGATATCAGTTGATGCTCTGAGCCACCTCTCCCGGTAATTTTACTTAGATTTATTTTAACATTGGAGATTCGATGGTATACCAGTACCGAACTGTTGTGCTGAAGATTGCGGGTTCAAACCCGATCGCAACCGTGGGTTTTTAAGGGCGAAAAACCCTTCGTACGCCTTTCTTCGGATGGGAAGTAAAGCCGGCTGTCCCATGTAGTAGATGAACTGCATGTAAAATACCCTCAAGCCAAAAAGAAGTCTCTGAGCCAAATTAAAATCGCCTGTTTCGTCACCCAACATAATACCTTCTTTCTCCGCTAGATGGTGAAAGGAACGTAACGAAATTTGCGTGGTCAGACAGAAGAGCGGGCCTGATGGCCCGAGTCTCGCCGCGTACAATAAGGCATTGAGTAACTAACAATTTATTTATTTTACGTAAAAAAAACAGCGTATGACGTGCTATGGGGAAAAATTAATTGTGTGCACAATTTCAAAATTCTGTGATCCCTACACTGAGTCATATACTACTTAAATTTTGAATTTTTGAAAGAGAGAAAAAGAACTCCCATGTAATAAAATCTTTTTAAGGAAAAACAATAAATTTTGGCTCTTATTAGTTCCTGCCGCGACAACATGGAAACGATAATTTGAATAATTGTATTTCCCACTGAATTCTACAAGACGTGCACAGAAAACGAAGTTACATTTATGTCCAGAAGAAAAACAAGGGGCCATCTCAGCATTTGCTCAATGGATCAGGGAAACTGGACGAAAAAACCTAATCGCGATAGGCGTCATTGACCCGGAAGCTGTAGTACAATAGTTGTTACAGGTTGTTTATACTCATTTATACAGTCCAAATGGTAAATAATGCATTATGAATCATTGTTAAAATTAATGTTACTTTTCTTGTGATGCTCAGTATAGTCTCTAATTGTATGAAAACAGTTATGCAGCAGAAACGATTTCACTTGGGATTTAAACTTTTCTATTGAATTTAATCGTTTAATGTCATCTGGCAAAGTGTTGTAAAATAATGTACATGTATTGTATGTGAATTTTTTGTAATGAGCTGCTGATACTGTCACCTGATGAATATGATTTCTACGTCGAGTGTTATAGTAATAGACTTCGGCATTTTCTGAAAATATATTGCCGCCCTTGAGCAAGTCATTTTTTACAAAAACCACTGATTCGTAAATAAAAAGACACGGTAATGGTAGAATTCCTAGATTAATGAAGAGTGGCTCACATGAATCACGTGGGTGGGATTTGGTTATTATTCGTACAATTCGTTTTTGTAATCTAAAAGTCTGGGAGCTATAAGATGTATTTCCCCAGAATATTATGCCATATCTCAGGCGTGCTTGAACATTCGCGAAGTATACACAACGAGCAGTATGAAGGCTGACTGAATTTGCAAGAATTCTGAACGCGTAGCATAATGAACTTAAGTTTGTGTTCAATTCATTTAAATGGACGTTCCATTTAAGGTTTGACTGAATTGAGAGACCTAAAAATTTTGTTGCCTTAACATAAGTCAATAGACACTGTTCATTTTCAATGGAGCACAGAATTGTTTATTTGAAATGGAAAACTGCATTAAAACCGTTTTCTTTTCGTTTACTATTAATTTGTTATTTCGGAACCAATTTGAAACATCTGATATTATAGTATTTATGGTTTCTTTATTGCAAAGGATGTTCGTATCATCTGCAAAGAGAACCGTTCTTCCGTTTCGAATCGTCGAGGGCATATCGTTTACGTAAAGTAGGAACAGAATAGGGCCTAAAATCGATCCTTGAGGAACTTCACATGCAACGGGCTAAGAGTCGGAAAGGTGCGTAAGTAATGTTCCATCATTCCAGTAAGGTATTTCAACTCTCTGAGATCGTTGTTTAAGGTACGAACATAACCAATCTAGAGGAATACCACGATCCCCATATGAAGGTAATTTGGAAAGTAAAATGTCATGATCAACGACGTCAAAAGCTTTTGAGACATCTAAAAATAATACAATAGGTGCCTCGTTTTGATCCAATGATGAGGCGACATGTTTAAGAAAAGAAAATATAGCTGTTTCCGTTGATTTTGATTTTCTAAATCCATGTTGGCAATCTGAAAGCGCGTCGTGTTTAGTGAGAAAGGTTTCCATTCGTACGTAAAAATGTCTCTCTAATATTTTTGAAAAAACTGATAGAAGAGAAATGGGTCGATAATTTTGAATTTCATTTTTGTTGCCTTTTTTGAAAAGCGGCTTAATTTTAGCTTTTTGAAAATATCTGGAAACGTTCCAGTGCATAAAGATGCATAAAATATGTGAGTTAACGGGTGTATAATGGCATACGCACAAGTCTTTAACAAAGAATCCGGGAATTCATCCAAACCGGACGAATATTTATTTTTTAGTTTACCGATTATTTTGAGAATTTCATAGGAAGAAGTTTCGGAAACGAACATTGTGTCTAAAATTTTGGGTGAACTGTCTGTTTTTGAATTTTGTGCCTGAAGACCCTTAGTGAGATCGGCAGCAATTCTCGAAAAGTATTGGTTAAAGATATTAGCCACTGTTGCCGGATTGTTCACATTTATATATTTTAAAACAACATTCTCTACGGGTTTTCTAGTTGATTTGGTAGTATTTTTTATTATATTCCACATTGCTTTTGTTTTATTTTTGTTAAAAATCCTGATCGTTTTTTTTTCCCCTTTTAAAATTTTTATTTTTTAAATAAGGAAATCTTGAGATACGTCATGACGTTTAGAAATAAAGTAGAGAGTACGTTTATTTTCAGACGATGTTCTAATTCCTTTTGTGATCCAAGTATTACTTTCTCGTGAAATGTTTAATTTTCTCTTTTTAATAGGAAAGCATGCGTTAAAGAGAAATGAAAGCTTTGAGAAAAATAAATTATATTTTTCATTTGTGTCAATAGCGTTATAAACTGCCTCCCATGATTCTTTCAGCAAGTAGTCCGTAAATAACTTTATGTTAACTGTAGTAAATGCTCTGCACATGCGTGTTTTATTTATTGTGTCAGTATTCATGTTATTAGTAATTGTAAGAAATTGTGTATCGTGGTCACTGTAACCTAGATTATTCGTTATTATTTCATATCTAGTTGTGGTTTTGTTAATTATAATTTGATCTATTGCTGTTTGTGATTTAAGAGTATTCCGTGTAGGTACGTTCACTGTAATATCTAAATTAAAAGAATGAATTAAATTGAGAAACTGCTCTTTTTCGTGGGATTCGCTCAGAAAATCAATATTGAAATCTCCACATACAACAATGGATTTAAAAGAGAGATTACTAATTTTGTTCAGAGTTATCTCTAGATTTTCTACGAAATTGAAATAATCTAAAGCTTGCTTTGTTGGAGGTCTATAGATGCAAAGTAAGATAATTTTGAGCGTAGTAAGATGTACAACTGTTATTTCAAAAACTTTTTCAATTGCATATAAATTGAATTCTGACAAGAAGGTAGAATCAATAGTATTTCTTATATAAATACACGAACCTCCGTAAGCAGGGCCTTTATTTGATTCCCTTGCTCTACAATAAGATCCTGCAAGGTAAAAACTAGGAATTTGGAGTGTGTTTAGATCATTATGAGATAACCAATGTTCTGTAAAGCAAATAACATCTGACTGAGATCACACTCTAATGCTGCCTCGATAAATTCAATTTTATTTGAAAGAGATTGCACAAACATTGCAATTGGGCTATAAATTGGTAGCAATTTTACCGCCACACACAGAAAGTTATCTTTGAATTGAAAATATATATAGTGGTACACAACATTAAAAAAGAAATAGTATTAAGTAAATTCCGTGGTGTAAAAGATACCTTGTGGTAATTCATAATATGATAGGAAATAATCATCTACAACAATAACAGTTAAAATATTTGTTTATAACAAATATGTTATACATACCCAAAGATTTCGGGAAGTACTTTTCCCATATTCAGTGATTTTTTAACACGGAGAAGAAAATAATGATAAATTAATATAAAATAAGGGAACAAATAGAAATATAACAAAATTATGAAATAAAATTGACAAATAAAATCCTTTTATTCTTTCCTATCTCCCTGTATAAACAATAAATACTGCAGATTCAGCTACGTCAGGTCGAAAATTGGGGATTGTCACGTCCACTACACTTTATAGATCTACACTGCGTAGTTTGACCTTCTATTACGCTATCCAGCACTTCACCTCATTGCGCATCACATAACTAATTTAACATTCTTTAATTGCAGTTAATTAAGTTAATTATACTAATTACTAAAACCACCAACACTTAGAAATAAGATTTTGAAACTTGCCGTGGGTAAACTGTTCGAATCCCTAATTCTTAATCTAAATAAGAATTTTTCACCTGTTTATTGTTTCCTTGTTCGAAATTTTGCAGTGTCGGTTACTACGGCCCGGATATATATGACTTAAACGTTTTAGAAATATGCATTCCTTTATAATAAGAAAACATAGCCATAAATATGACTTTCAAGAAAATTTGTTTTGATATAAGCGAGATCTCCGATCAGTGTGGTACCTGAATACAGCGACTTGGCAGTTTGAATGGAGGCAGCTTCGCCTTCATTGAATGCGTTAACAACATCTTCGATAGCTTTGTATTTAGAATTCTATTGAATTGTTAGTGATTTCGGGAGCGTCAACGAAAGGGCTGAGGATAGGACAAGGAAGATAAAAGAAAGATCGCGCGTGGTCCGTGTCCTATTTGTTAGGGTACTGTTCTGGCATTCGCCTGGTGATGATAGGAGAAACTACGGAAAACTCCCGATCAGAGCAGCCAGCCGCTAGAATTCTCCTTCAGACGTGGCCGAATTCGACCAAGCTAACAAGCTAGCGTCGCAAATCCTGCCATCATCGGTACTCGAACCTAGGACCTCCCTGTCTGGCACAGTAATGACATCAGTTGATGCCCTGAGCTACCTCTCCCGATGCTTTGTAGTTGGTAAAGTAGTTGTTTGCGGCGTTAAGCCACATGCCTCGTGTGAGAATGGGTTGGGGAGGCAATGACACCGAAGGAACCATTTCCTTGAATTTTTGCACTGGTAAAGACGGATGAAGATTTTCTTCACTAAATTAACCAATCTACACCAGAATAATTTCCACGAACTTCGTCCGGATCTCTATTTAGTGCATGTGCAATGCATGTTACATGTATAATTTTAGGTTAGGGTAGAGTACACTAGCAGAACAACATCAAAATAGTAACAGCATTTTTCAATTTTATTACTAATTTAATACCACAAAACCAAATTTTTACCACTCAATTTATCAAAAATTTTTTTTTCCCAAAAAAAATCAGATTTTTTTACTGTTTTATTATTAATTCATTGCTATTAGACTATTCTTTCTTCATCTTCACCATCAAAAGCGTACCCTCATCTTCGTACTAAGCTAGCGTGCTGACCATAAGAGAATCAAACACTTCAAGAGGAGAACAAATTTAGTATGTTAGTTTTGCCTCCACAAAGTTTTTTTGTTATGCACTGGCTAGGCAGCGCCTGCAATAAGAAATTTTCAAATAAAATAAAAAGCAAAAAATCACGATTTAATACATTTTTTGTTTTAATTAATTCCGCGAATACAGGCGCACAACGCTTTGCACAATGATCAAAATACTACGCGTGTTTCAATAACTCAGAAATGCCTGATACTGCCAGTCTACATACATAAATTACTTGCAAAAACCATATTGTTATAACATATTTGAGAAACATATTTGATATAACATAATTGAGAAATATTTCAAAAATTGCAACTATCTATCTAAAAAAACAAAACAAAAAACACGAAGAAAGGAGACGACGAAAAGGAAAATATATTGTTTCGCAGACGTGCCGGAGGAGGAAGATTCTCTTTGTTTTCGACCAAACAATTAAAATAAGGTGAACATGTACTTTTTCACTCCGGTGAATGAGAGATAGAAATTGAAAATGATTTGTCCCACCTTATATCGATTCGTTATGTCTACTATTAATGTAATAGCAAGAAACTACATATTCTGCCTAGAGCATATAAATCTGTAACATGAACGCGGCACCCCAATGCCGTAACGCTGCCAGTCTGAGATTTAAACGTTCCTCGAGCCCACGTTGACTAGCCACACGCTGCGCGCATATTGGCGCAAACGATCCTAATATTAAATTTTCATGCGGCGTCTGGGGATTTCTAACTCACAGACCCATATTAGTTTTACAGCCTCCTCTTACGAGAGCTGCGCGAAATCAGTCCGATGAAGCCCATCCGCCGGGCCCTTTGCTTCTGCCGTATCGGTTGCTAACGGCCCCCGCCAGCCCCGGCCACGGCCACACCGTTCACCTCCGTCAATTCTTTAGCATGTTCAATTGGACAGTGATTCAAAAGACTCTTCTTCTTGACCCCTGACAGATATTCACAATGTCTCAATCTAACGAAGCCATGACAAGAGGCACGGTAATCATCATAGAGCGTTTTCCGAAAACGTGTTGTCTACAAAATTTTAAGATTTAAGTTTTGATTTTGCTTGTCTTCCTGTAATTATATTTTAGCTTCTTGGAATGAATTTTTTTTTTATTTATTTGCGTCAAAAAAAACAGTTAAAAACTGCGTATGACGTGCTATGGGGAAAAGTGAATTGTGTGCACATTTTCAAAATTCTGCGATCTCTACACCAAGTCATAAACTACTTAAATTTTGAATTTTTGAAAGGGAGAAAAAACAAAATACTCCCATGTAATAAAACCTATTTTCAAGGATAAACAAGCAATAAATTTTGAATTTTGAAAGGAAAAACAACAAAAACTCCCATGTAATAAAATCCATTTTCAAGGATAAATAAGCAATAAATTTTGAATTTTGAAAGGGAAAAAAAAACAACAAAAAAACTCCCATGTAATAAAATCTATTTTCAAAGAAAATAAGCAATAAATTTTGGCTCTTATTACTTCCTGCCGCGACAACATGGAAACGATAATTTGAATAAATGTATTTCCCACTGAATTTAGAAGACGTGCACAGAAATGAAGTTACATTTATGTCCAGAAAAACAAGGGCCATCTCAGCATTTGCTCAATGGATCAGGAAACTGGACGAAAACCTGATCGAGATGGGGGTCATTGACCCGGAAGCTGTAGTACAATAGTTGTTACAGGTTGTTTATACTCATTTATACAGTCCAAATGGTAAATAATGCATTATGTATCATTGTTAAAATTAATGTTCCTTTTCTTGTGATGCTCAGTATAGTCTCTAATTTATAGAAACAGTTATGCAGCAGAAACGATTTCACTTGGGATTTAAACTTTTCTATTGAATTTAATCGTTTAATGTCATCTGGCAAAGTGTTGTAAAATAATGTACATGTATTGTATGTGAATTTTTTGTAATGAGCTGTTGATACTGTCACCTGATGAATATGATTTCTACGTCGAGTGTTATAGTAATAGACTCGGCATTTTCTGAAAATATATTCCCGCCCTTGAGCAAGTCATTTTTTACAAAAACCACTGATTCGTAAATAAAAAGACACGGTAATGGTAAAATTCCTAGATTAATGAAGAGAGGCTTACATGAATCACGTGGGTGGGATTTGGTTATTATTCGTACAATTCGTTTTTGTAATCTAAAAGTCTGGGAGCTATAAGATGTATTTCCCCAGAATATTATGCCATATCTCAGGCGGAATGAACATTCGCGAAGTATACACAACGAGCAGTATGAAGGCTGACTGAATTTGCAAGAATTCTGAACGCGTAGCATAATGAACTTAAGTTTGTGTTCAATTCATTTAAATGGACGTTCCATTTAAGGTTTGACTGAATTGAGAGACCTAAAAATTTTGTTGCCTTAACATCAGTCAATGGTACACTGTTCATTTTCAATGGAGCACAGAATTGTTTATTTGAAATAAAAACTGCATTAAAACCGTTTTCTTTTCGTTTACTATTAATTTGTTATTTCGGAACCAATTTGAAACATCTGATATTGTACTATTTACGGTTTCTTTATTGCAAAGGATGTTCGTATCATCCGCAAAGAGAACCGTTCTTCCGTTTCGAATCGTCGAGGGCATATCGTTTACGTAAAGTAGGAACAGAGTAGGGCCTAAAATCGATCCTGAGGAACTCCACATGCAACGGGCAAAGAGTCGGAAAGGTGCGTACGTAATGTTCCATCATTCCAGTAAGGTATTTCAACTCTCTGAGATCGTTGTTTAAGGTACGAACATAACCAATCTAGAGCAATACCACGAATTCCATATGAAGGTAATTTGGAAAGTAAAATGTCATGATCAATGACGTCAAAAGCTTTTGAGAGATCTAAAAATAATCCAATAGGTGCCTCGTTTTGATCCAATGATGAGGCGACATCTTTAAGAAAAGAGAATATAGCTGTTTCCGTTGATTTTGATTTTCTTAATCCATGTTGGCAATCTGAAAGCGCGTCGTGTTTAGTGAGAAAGGTTTCCATTCGTACGTAAAAAAGTCTCTCTAATATTTTTGAAAAAACTGATAGAAGAGAAATGGGCCGATAATTTTGAATTTCATGTTTATTGCCTTTTTTGAAAAGCGGCTTAATTTTAGCTTTTTGAAAATATCTGGAAACGTTCCAGTGCATAAAGATGCTTTAAATATGTGAGTTAACGGGTGTATAATGGCATACGCACAAGTCTTTAACAAAGAATCCGGAATTCATCTAAACCGGACGAATATTTATTTTTTAGTTTACCGATTATTTTGAGAATTTCATAGGAAGAAGTTTCGGAAACGAACATTGTGTCTAAAATTTTGGGTGAACTGTCTGTTTTTGAGTTTTGTGCCTGAAGACCCTTAGTGAGATCGGCAGCAATTCTCGAAAAGTATTGGTTAAAGAGATTAGCCACTGTTGCCGGATCGTTCACATTTATATCGTTATATTTTAAAACAACATTCTCTACGGGTTTTCTAGTTGATTTGGTAGTATTTTTATTATATTCCACATTGCTTTTGTTTTATTATTTGAGTTTAAAATATCCTGATCGTTTTCATGATTTTAGCCTGCCTTATGACTTTTCGTAACAATGTTTTGTATTGTTTAAAATAGATAAGGAAATCTTGAGATACGTCATGACGTTTAGAAATAAAGTAGAGAGTACGTTTATTTTTACACGATGTTCTAATTCCTTTTGTGATCCAAGTATTACTTTCTCGTGAAATGTTTAATTTTCTCTTTTAATAGGAAAGCATGCGTTAAAGAGAAATGAAAGCTTTGAGAAAAATAAATTATATTTTTTATTTGTGTCAATAGCGTTATAAACTGCCTCCCATGATTCTTTCAGCAAGTAGTCCGTAAATAACTTTATGTTAACTGAAGTAAATGCTCGGCACATGCGTGTTTTATTTATTGTGTCAGTGTTCATGTTATTAGTAATTGTAAGAATTTGTGCATCGTGGTCACTGTAACCTAGATTATTCGTTATTATTTCATATCTAGTTGTGGTTTTGTTAATTATAATTTGATCTATTGCTGTTTGTGATTTAAGAGTATTCCGTGTAGGTACGTTCACTGTAATATCTAAATTAAAAGAATGAATTAAATTGAGAAACTGCTCTTTTTCGTGGATTCGCTCAGAAAATCAATATTGAAATCTCCACATACAACAATGGATTTAAAAGAGAGATTACTAATTTTGTTCAGAGTTATCTCTAGATTTTCTACGAAATTGAAATAATCTACAGCTTGCTTTGTTGGAGGTCTATAGATGCAAAGTAAGATAATTTTGAGCGTAGTAAGATGTACAATTGTTATTTCAAAAACTTTTTCAACTGCATATAAATTGAATTCTGACAGGAAGGTAGAATCATTTATTTCTACATAAATACACGAACCTCCGTAAGCAGGGCCTTTATTTGATTCCCTTGCTCTACAATAAGATCCTGCAAGGTAAAAACTAGCATTATGAGATAACCAAGTTCTGTAAAGCAAGAACATCTATTTGACGATCACACCAATGCTGCCTCGATAAATTCAATTTTATTTGAAAGAGATTGCACATTATGATGCATTATTTGAATCTTTGCATGTACCTACACGGATGCTTTTTGCTGCATCTGACTGTAGTTGCTATTTATTTATCTCATTTTTACCTCGAGTGCGTGGTCGAAGGAAGTATCGTGTCCCAGCAGTGTTAGGGAGGTGAGGAAGGAGTGGTTACAGATGTGGGAATGAATAATGGGAGAGGTAGTACAAGGATTAGGTTCAGGGATAAGGTAATTGGGTCCAAAGGGTTCGGAGGATGGAAGAGAACTAGGAGATGTAGGTGGGGAGGAATCATGGATAGGATACTGCTGAGGTGTAAGGATGTGTTTGGCAAGTTCGCTACCGAGTGCATGTTTTCCGACAAGGTTCAAGTGAAGACCATGCTGGTGAAGTGTTTTCTGAGAGAAAGTTAAGCTCAAATAATTTAACATGTGTGCCTCTCAGATGCAGTTTTAATTTGTTGTTTGCGTGTCTAATTTCTTTGCACAGTGTTGGTTTGTTGTACCAGAAGGGCAGAGTCGAGATTACAATGTTCGTGTTTTGGGCGGCACGTTGTAGTTTGTCAACATGTTGCTCAGGTGTAAAGTGACCACCCAAATTGATGTCATTCTGCCCTCCTATGATGATGACTGTATCCCGTTTGGTGAGACTTTTTGTGGGTGTCCAATTCACTGATCACGTCGGCACCTCCGTAGGTTTAAACACACACATGACAGAGAAATTGGATGGGATTTCCCACTGAGCAGGAGGAGATTTGTCGCCCATGGCTATCTGCTAAAATTAGTACCTTTTGGTGGGCTCAGTAGGAATGTCCTTGTTTACTTGTGGGCCAGGTTGCGCAACTCTACGTGTCTTTGTTTCTTTGCGCTTGCTAGCCTGTTTGCGTCGGTTTGTGGGTGGACGTGTCGATGGGAGGGGGTAGTGAGGATTGGGAAGGCATGGAAAATCATTGTCATAATCTAACACAGCAAATCTGTTTTGAGTCATGATTGGTTGTGATGCTTGTGTTTTTGCTTTCGCGGATGGACGGTTGAAAGTTTCTGCGGTGTTGCCTATTGTTGTCCAACCGTCTGAGTTTTGAACGACCTCTTCGAGCCTTCGGATATGTTCATCTAAATTATTGTTTACGTGTGTGAAGGCTTTCAGAAGGTAAAAATTTTTTAATTTTTGTCTTTTAATTTACGTGTATTAAATTATTTAATTAAAGTTACGTATTTATTTAAAAAATAAAAGAAATGTGGTTCTAATTAGTATTTAAATGTGTTTTGGTTAATTGCGAGTAGAGTTGAGTGTGTTTCCGTTAATAGATCTAAGCTGCAAACTAATAAATACAATTAGATTACTATACTTTACCTCTTTAAAGGCCACAAAATTCACCACTTTTATATTCGTGAATTTGAAATCACAAGTTCAAAATTTTCCGTTACTGTTATATACGAAACTTTGAATTTTAATGTTTTCACAATTATCACAACACTTTCACTAGTTTTTTAATCCTTTTCGCAAAACTAAATTTATTTGTATAGCAAATATGTATTAAAGTCTTTGAAATCGTTAAAATGCACTTTTGTCCGTTACGCTGTCTTTTAAACCAAATACTATTTACTTCTTTCCACTGCTTCGGACAATATAAATCTCTTTCAGCGTTCCTGTAACAAGTAAACAAGTAAAGAAAACAATTTAAAAACAAAAGGTACCTGAAAGATGTAAGAAAATAGTCAAAATTAGTAAAATATTGGAGCACAGTCCGAGCACGTCAGTCACGCAAGGAAGCAACCAACCAAGTCGTTGCGACAACTCAACCAAATGCGTTGAGACAACTTATTATATATTAAAACTATGGGTGATATAAAAGCACGTACTTTCTCGCCCGTATTTTCACACAAAATTACGCGAAAATAACCTCAAATTTTTGAAAAATTGTACATGACCTTATTTCAAAATCTATTTTGAACAGATTTCATTAAGAAAACACTGTTTATCTTCGTAATTGCAGTTGAAGGAAGACGCCGAAAAAATTTTAAATTTTTGCAGTTTTCGAAAAATCGGAGTTTTTAACGAACATGAGACCTGCACCATCCTCTTAGAAGTTGTTCACACTATCCAACAACGAAATTTAATAAAAAACGACGGAGCCATTGTTTTAATTTTTTAAAATGTCCCAGGGGCTTAATGTAAAGTACCCCTCAAAATTAAAACATCAGTTTCAAATTCAAGGGGCAGCGATACCAGCGAGATCTATTGTGGAATATTATTTTTTGAGAAAATCGGCTGAACTGTTCAATCGCTAGCTTTGTTCACAGACGGACGGACTTATCCGTAGACTACTCTCTACTCCGTTGCTACAAAGTAAAAATACAAGTAACATTTCTGCCCAATACATATAATAAACTGTAGCAGAGGAAACTCACAATGAATATTCAATGACGTTCCCTGCGATGGCTTATGACATTGTTGGAAACAAGATGATAAATGCCTTTCATTAGCAGTATGAGAAATTAAAACAAAAACATAATTTCCCAGTGTAGAAAGCGGAATCTAGAACATTAAAGGCAAGCGGTACTATTTGTTTGAGATTAAATAAACTTAATGAATGGATGGAATAGGAAAAAATTCTGAGTGGTAGAATTATCCACAAGTCACGAAGCGTCATCGGCTGAGTGATATGGAGCGTCAGGCACACAAGCGAGCGGGTCGGGATTTTGATCTTTCTGCCAAAGCAGATATTGCTATCATTATGAAATGCACCCGTGAGGCGGAGGGAACGGGAGGTTGGGGACTGAGGAGTGAACACGTTCTGAGGCGAGAACGGTCAATGGACTGTCCCATGGCCACAGTCACTCTGGCTTTCTCAATCCATCAAGAGTCCATCAAGCCGGCCACATTACAAGCCGCCGGCCTCATTGGCGGAGGGCAGGACGACGGCTGGCGACGGGGCGGGGCGAGTGCCACCTTCCGGAAGCACAATGCGGCTGCCTCTCCGCGCTCTCTCCTTTTTCTTTTTGGGAGCTCTCAGTAAATTAGAGGAAGAGAAACACACAAAGAACCATAAAAGCCATAGAAATCCTAACAGAAAGACAAGAGGACGGAGAGGAATACGAGGGCTGGAACGAGGTCATCGAATTAAGAATTAGAGGACATGGGAATCTTCATAATTGGTAGGAAAGCTATTTCCGCCAACAATTCATTTACATACAAAGTATGCGAAACGTAAACACCGTAACACAAAACATTTATAATAAGAAGAATACACTTTAATACAGTTGTTGCTGTGAACCATCTCCTTTTTTTATTAATTCATTTATTTGTTTATTTATTTATTATTTTACTTGTGTACGACGATACGCAATACTTCAATATTATGAAAGTAAAAGGAAACGTTTCATTATTACGATAGAGAGTATTTATTTTAAATCAATTAATTAGGAAGAAATCGTTGCTCTTCACTAAGCAGTTTTGATCATGAGTCTGCTCCGAGCTTCGGCCGGCTTGGACTGCTTAGGAGTATACTCTGTCCCTACGAGATCCAAGAATCTCGTTGTCTCGTTGCCTCCCGCAGAGAAAGAGAATCTCCTTCGCCAGTGTACTCCCTTGGCCTTGGCTGGGAGTAGCAGTAGTAGTAGGGAGGGCTGGCTCCACGAGCCTTCTCCCTTCTGCGGCCAGCGAGGATGATTCACAGGTCGGACGAGATACGAGAGACTGAATGCTGTTTTTTCCGTCTCTTGTGTTGCCTTTATTTACTATTGTTTACTATATTTTGGGAATATATTTTTATTTTAGTGATTAATT
Source organism: Teleogryllus oceanicus (assembly GCA_964035755.1). NCBI lineage: Eukaryota > Metazoa > Arthropoda > Insecta > Orthoptera > Gryllidae > Teleogryllus > Teleogryllus oceanicus. The sequence goes on along the minus strand of CAXIVR010000001.1, from coordinate 169,557,577 downwards.
ATTACCTTCATGGATGATACTATCCCTTGTTATTATTCTAGCTTATCATTATTGTATGCTCAGAATATGCAATATTCTTTGCAGGTCTGTATTTATTCTTAATGTGCTTTGTTTCAAGATCCCATTAATATCCTGTGGTATAAAACCCCATTAACTGGAGTTAAGTAATAAACAATTTTATTACAATACATACTTAAATTCTTATTTTTAATTCTTCCATTTCTTAAAAAAATCTGCAAATGGGGAAGGATGGAAAGCAGAGTTCAGGGAAAAAACTACAACAGTTTAGTGAATATTTGGGATATGTTTTGTGTCTTGAAATACTAAGATCCCTTCCCTTCCCTTCCCCGAGCGCGCGCTTGCTGGTGGAGCGCTGCGTGACCTTCTGTGGCGGTCTGTTACATTCAAAATATCCGTTAAGAACTGGTCGCAAAAGAATCACAATTTCTCAAAAAAATCCTTATTTAACATAATGTAACGTTTATGTATACCATTGGATTCATCTTTTTACGCTCTTTATGATAGACTGAAAAAATATGTATAGTTCCATTCGAAAAAACAAAGTTATCTCAAATATCTCGTAAAATGCAAGTGCTAAAATAGAAATACACGTAACAGCCCTATTTTCTCTTGCACTTCTGTGAAAACTGCATTTCAATATCTTTAACCGATCAAAAGTTACAGGAGGTGCTAAAGATACGTGACTCACCCTGTATATTGCGCTATACCGTGTAACAAAAAAAGAAATTCAAGTGTCTAAAGGATACTTTGCATTCTCCGCAAGGATGACTGCAATAAATTATGATCAAATTAATAACCGAAATGGAAGATGAAGAAGCATAGGTATAGAAAATGCAGTCTGCTTGTGAAAAATATAGTTTATTGATAAGTCGTATTTATAATCCAAATTCGTTTTGTTATTAACTTCATTACAATGTCAAAAAGGAAATATAATGAAAACTGACGATAACTGATAAGAATCGATAATTTAATGAACTGTTATTTTTCTTCATTTTCCCATTTATCATTTTCATTTAAGAATAAATAAAATAAGTTCAATATAGCTACTCCAGTAACAAATTCACCCACAGCAACCGTTCCTGTAGGAAATTGTTGTCGTCCTGTGCCATTAATATATGTATTCGAATCGATTATATTTTCTCGCTGCCGCTTACGCAGTAGAATGTTATGTAATGCGCGAAAAAATGGCGAATTTTCGTCGGAAAACTCTTATTAGAGGGCCCCGTTAACGAAAAAGTGGATAAATCCTGTTGATAAATTACAAAAAAAAAAAAAAAAAAAAGAACCTAACACGAGGTGTAGCCAGAATTCATGTTTTGTAGCTCCTTAATACCTAAAAAGACGTATGTACGTCCCTCTGACCGTCAGTCCATGAACAAAGCTAGTGGCTAAACCGTTCAGCCGATTTTCTCCAAAATTGATATTCCACAATCGATGTGGCAGATACCGCGGCCCCTTGAATTTGAAACAGATATTTTAATTTTGGAGGATACTTTACAATTAGCCCCTGGAAAATTTTTAAAATTTTCAAAAACAATGGCTCCATCACTTTTTATTAAATTTTGTTCTTAGACGTTCTTAAATTTTGTGTGAAGGACGTTTAAGAGAATGGTGCAGGTCTCATGTTGAAAACTGATTTTTCGAAAATTGCAAAATTCAAAATTTTTTTTGGCGTCTTCATACAACTGCCATTTTGAAGATAGTAAGTTTTTTTAATGAAATCTGTTCAAAATAGATTTTGAAAAAAGGTCATGTACAATTTTTCAAAAATTAGAGGTAATTTTTGTGTAATTTTGTGTGAAAGAACGGGCAAGCAAGTAAGTGCTGTTTCAGCACCACTAATTACTTTCTCACTTACTGCTTACGCAGTGTAGAGAGTGTATTGTAATGCTGCGGGAAGAAACGGCGAATTTTCGACAAAAAACTGGTCGGAACAATTATTTTCTCGAAACAGGCTCCAAATTTTTTCTTAACATTTTTCTTCGTACGCAAACAACGGCAAAGAAAGGAGTGCTGGTCCCAATTTCGGCGAACTATCTGTATTTTCGAAAATTGTAGATTCGAAATAGTAAATCTGATTTTTCGGCGCTTCTTTTGACGCGCTGTCAGTTCGCCAAATGACAAGGCGGTGGTTTCAAATTATTCGAATTCTTCTCATTGCTGCCGGTCGAGGTGATCATATGATGATAAGTAATATTCTTATGAAAGGAAATAGATTTAAGGAAAGTAATAGATTCAACTTTGAACTTACAAATATATATTTTTTTACTTTAAGAAATTTTGATCGCTGATTATGGTATTCAACAATTGGAAGCTCACTTCCATGTAATCACGGCAAGCTTGTGTGTAATTACTCTTATTAAATGTGCAACAAATAGTGTAACAATTAACATTATTAATGTTTTATCGTTTGTAAAAGTAAGAAATGAATGGTTTGAATTGGTTTACAAGTTATAACTGTGGTGTTAGTTGGAGAGAAATTGTGATATAATATTTCAATATTACGTAACTGTTTCCAATAATGCGAGAACGTATTGAAGCACCTTCAGTTTATTTTTGTCCTTGAATGCGACAGGAAGTTGAGGTAAATTCGTAAGTGTGCGTAAAGGGGGGGCCAGAGGGACCCTGACCGGGACCTGAAAATTTCGAAAGAGGCATCGTAATCCTACCAAATAAAACATTTTATACATACCAACGTAGGTGGCTGCGATCATTAATGAATATCACTGCAGTGACTCTGACTGGGAGGTCCATGGTTTGGAGTCCCGTTGATGGCAGGATTTTCGACACTAGCTAGACAACCAGGCCACCGTCTCGAAAATTCTGGTAACGGGCTGATCTCATTCTGATCGGTATAACCGTAGTTTCTCCGATCAACACCAGCCGGAGCAATAACCTAACGAATGGATCACGGACCACGCGCGATCTTTCCTACCTCTTTCTTGTTCTATCTTCACCTGTCGCACATTCACGCCATTCACCCCTCACACGCACATTCACCCCATTCACCCCTCACATGCACTAAACTACCTCACAAGTCAGGAGCTTAGAGCTTGTCCCGGTTGGGGGTGGGGCCTCCCTGGTGGGAGATACCAGGTTGAGGAAAATCGCGTAGGTCGGCGTTGAATCTCGCAATCCAACGGGGTAAGATCACAACCACCTTCGGCTATAAAAACATACATTACACGCGCCCCAGCTCTCCTGTCTTGTCATGGAAACGTCTACTTTATTGTCTTTTAATGTAAATTAATATAAACCTTTTTTGTCAAAAATTGGCACTTTCTCCTGTAGCTTTCATAACTTTCTCTTAAAACGTAGTAGAAATACCGAGTACATGTACAAGAAATTGAAAATTGAAATTTAAGCCACGAATTTAAAAAAAAACAAACAAATTTGCCTAGTTCGGTGGTTCCCAATCTTTTTCTCTGCCACACCACTTGAGTAGGCTTTCCAATAACAAGTATTCCCTTCTCCCCCAGGCACACCACATATATACCTCCAAGAAATAAATGATTTGAAATCTTTAGTAATGTTTGACTGCCAATTCAGCAGGCTGAATGTCTGGCTAGTTGCAGGTGTCTTTAGTCCCGTTTTCGACCACTTATCCATGTTTAGATGCAAATAATAACTAACACTAGGTTCACGTCATTTTTATATTTACGTCCTCAAAACACCATTAAGATAATATCATTCACAATTACTCACTTCACATCAAACGAGACACTGAAGAGAAAAAAAAGAAGCTCTGAATAATTTCCGGCCACAATTCTAATAACTTCAAATATAATTTAATTAATTCGTAAAATCCAACGATTTCCAATCAATGGCAATGCAGCTCTCACGAGCCAAAGCATCTCAGCAGAGCGCGTCCTACCTGCTAAGTGCTGTCGCCGGGTGACGTGACGGGCATTTTCGGGACTCCGCTCCTAAGTTCACTTTCAACGCCCCCCCCCCTCCTGCCACAACGCCTTTGCCGCTATCGCGGTTTTCCTGTGCAGTAGCTTTGAAGACCGAGAAACGAGGACGCTATATTTGGATTAAACACGAATTCCCTTCAAGGTCACGAGCTGAAAAGAGAGGGGGCGCTGTCATCCAATCGGGAGCATCAATACCAAAAACGTAAGTCACTACGAAGCTCGCGATTAGATGGCAGTGTCCCCCTCTCCAGCCCGGGCGTGACCTTGGACTTCCTGTTCTAATCGGAGTGTACATCGCGAAGAGTAGAAGGGACGGAAGGGGCGGCGCGAGGGACGACGGGACTACCTCTAATTCCGTGCCGGCTCATCCCTGACCAATTTGAGCAGTAACAAAATCGGGCTCTATTTCACGTCGAAAGGAGCCCAGCCCTCACCTTAATGGGCGGTTCTGCTGGTTACTAGTGGTTTTTGCATCGAACTTCACGCCCGCTAGCCATTAAATAAATCACCGATATACGTGCCCTTGATGCTGACCGCCACGAATCCTGCCCTTAATCATGCCACCATTGAAACGATGGCTTCAGTTTTGCAAGTGTGCAGGTCTAGGTGGAGGGACGGGGGGCAGTCGAGGGGGCGGTTGCGTAACGAAGTCGTGGAGCCACTGCTCTTCCCTTCCCGGCCGCGGCGCTGCCCCACCGCGGTTTCCGCGCTCATTAATGAGTTTTCAGTCAGCAGTAGTTTGCTACATCCTCACTGCTTCGTATTTGAAAATAACTCCAAGGAAAACTTCATGTGGGCCCCACAAATGGGTGCAATTAAATTAATGTTATCGAACACAAACACCGTATGTGATACATGAAATATAATGCAAACACATTCAGTATATGGCAGTGGAAGTGGATAAATATTAGTTAGGTATATGAGAAAAGTACATAGTTCCTTTTTAAAAAATCAAAGATGATTAGATTCCTCGAAAACTAAAAATATCTCAAACAATATCTCTACGCCATATTAGTTGCCTGACGACTTCGCATTGTAGAGCGAAAACTGTATTTCGATATCGTGAACTGTTTAGAAGTTATGGGGGTGGCCCATAGTTGGTGGGACGCCCTGTACATATATCACATCTAAATTGATCTTATCATACCTGTATCATCGTTATGGATATGGTAATGCACAATGCAACAGCAGATTTAAAATCAAATTGGGGTGTTTTCATCACCAAAGCAAGCACTTGAAAGGAAACTGATTAATAATGTTTGATTTTGTGCAATGATTGATAATTTAATGTAATTATTTTAAATTAAACGTACAATATTTGCTTTAGTAGTCCTTGCAACTATCGCCTTTGGAGAAGATCGCCTCCGATGTGCCGAAACTGTTACGAGAAGAGGGAAGACAGAAAGGTGGCAGTGAAAGATAGAGGTGTAACTATAACAATCCCTTGAACAATCCCTCGTATGAACAATCAAATCGTAACTATGAACAATCCCTCGTAACTATAACAATCTTGCCATGAAGAACATAGGAACATAATCAATATGATCGTCTCAATGATGAGAGTGAGACATTTTTCCATTGATTGATCAGAATTTGACTTTCCTTCTACTGACTGAAAATGCAAATCATTGCTGTAGTTAAGCTTCTAATATTCACTTCTCTGTCCCACCACGTAGCCTCGAAGCTGCGGAGGCCTCCTTTCCCGAAGGTGGCAGCTGTAAGGGCCACTACAGGAAATATTTTCTGTTTAATTTAAAATCACATGTCGGAAAGTAAGATTTTATTCTGAAATTACTATCAAAATATAAACAAATAATACTCTTTTTAAGATTACTTTAAAGTATTCAACTAGCTACAGTCACATACGTTTGCATACCCAAAAATTTACAAGCGAATGTGTGACAGGCATAAAGAATAATTTAATGATATGAATATTCTTTGCAATAACGAAATCGTAAACAGTAAGATATCATATGTTGCAAATTGCATGTCACTTATAGTTTCGTAACTCAGATGTCGAAAAGTCTCTGCTACCGTCCACTGTCGTCAAGTAGGACACGAACTTTGATGGTCCGTTAATCATGCCGTCAAACAAGAATTCAACTCGGAAACTAAATTCCTTCACAGTAGGGCAATGGCTAGTCGTGGAGTCGGCTGTGGTTACTGTGCAGAAGTGCTCTGCTTAACTGTTTGGAGATAAATTATTCAGCAACGGGAAGAAAAGGCAAATAACCAACAACAGAGGAGCGTACAACAGCAGTCTCCTACCACCGAAAGGTTAGATCTTCCAAAGGGCGAAATACTTCCAATCGGGAAAATACTTTTAATCGGCGAAATAATAAACAGGACAATCGATGCAAGGAAGAGTATAATGTACAGGCGAGACAAACTGCACCCGCAGGAGCTTCTTGCACGCCTGGGAAGCCCTCCGCTCCCACGAGCACGGGTAACTTCCCCTGACTCCACTCTCATTTCCCCTCCAAATCCAGAAAGGGGTGCAAAGAGTGTTCGAAGCGTAACGAAGAATATTTCATTCTGTTTTCCAAACGTTTTAAATCAAATTACAGAGATTTGAATAAGGTTTATAGTATGCTTGACTACTTACTCATTTATTTCGTTTTTTTATCTGCCTTGTATAAACCACTTTGACAGGGGGTAGGAATGCGTTTGAATGCCCAGTTTGTTTTCGTTTTTTGCAATATTTAATGAAATCATTATATTGGTTACTTGTTGAATATAACAAAAATGGTAAGTCTGTATAGGCTAACAAGTCTCTCTTACGGATGGACAGCTCTTTTAACATATACTACGAAACTTTGTCTGTTAAACCTCTGAACCCCAACAGACAGTAAATGCAATTATTGCACTCTTAAGAAATACTAATCAAGATCTTTTGGATTCAAAATATTGAATTATACTAACAATTGATATGTTCATATATTACATGCAGAAGTATTTCCTTTTAATGGATAATTTCTTTGCTTTAGAAGACGAAATGAGAATTAATATCAATTTTTAGGCAATAAATATCAACTGACTGTTCCAAAGACTTCTCCAAAACATCATTACTGGCCAGATATCTAATGCCACCTCGCAGGAATTCGTTTTGTCCTTACTTTTAAACTTCGCGGTAGTTTGTGCGGACGTAATGCTCGCGACCTCTGGAATGACAGTTACCTTGCCCAACGACCTTTAGCGTTTTCCATTCGACGTACTGGTGCGCACCAAGGGCGCACTCGACGCAGTTTTCGTGTTCCATTCGACCGCTAGGGCGCACCAGTGCAAGAAACGCATGTTCTATTCGCAGAATGACACGGAACCAGAGCGCACTCGGGGTGCTTTAACCTGCACAGAGGAGCTTGTCAGTGCAGTCCATTGCACCGGGCCATTTTGAAGTTAGGTACGAAAGTTATGCATGTTGATTTGGATTCGTGGTGAAATTGTGAAGGCAATTAGGAATCTTCTGTCACGCAGTGATACTTCAAATGATGGAGTATATTGTGCTTTGCAAGAAATGTCTTAACATAATTTATGTGACTTATATGAAGTTCTGAAAATCAGTTTGTGTTTTCCTAAAATTTAACCTTGAATAACTTCATGTTAACAAAACCAGTGCTATTTAGAAACCAAAATGCAGGTACGCTTGAATTACGAAACGCTAATAAAGCGAAAATAAAAATAGTGTCCCTTACAAAATTATTCAAATATATGTGCCAAGAAATATTTCTCGCACGCCCATACATACACTAGCGGAAATACTTATGTTAATATTTTATGGTTTTCAATAACCAAACAATTATGCAGAAGCCTTTCGGTTCAAAATCTTGTCTAATACATCGATTACTGGCAAATCTCGAAAAATGCACACATGCATTTGAAGTTTTTGTAGTTTTTAAATAAAGAAATCACACTTAATAATTTATAAATTAAGGAGTAAGAATTACCAAAAGACTTCATAAAAATTATAACAACGATCATAATTCAAAATTATTATTTTTCGAATTCCATCAGTGTGACAGACCAAGGACAGCTGTCTATAATCTCACTGCGTAGCGCACACACACTGATTCAGTTCTGAAATCCGTTTCATTCGTATCTGCCCTTCATGCGTGTGGGACAGCACTGTTGCGGAGACGACGTTTTTGCCCTGTTCATGGGTGGACGTCAGTGCAACGAATGGAAAACTCTATTTGATTTGCCTGCACTAGACACTACTCTTTTGCGAGTTGCAAGTGGTGAGTTGTAAGACCTCCTAAGTGTACCTGGCGCAAAAAATCTCTATGTGCTAATCATTTAGACAACAATTCAGATAAATGTAATAATTAGAATGAATTAATATTTCAATATTAGTTTACTCTTCCATTTTTCGTTTTAAGTAACCCTTTATTAATCACATAACCGGAATAAAAATGTAGATACAGGTGAGGAAAGTTTTAGAGTGAATTACTGTGGTAAGTACGATTTGTGCGTTGTACAACTGATTTGAATTGGAACTGGCACCCGTAGGAGCGATTGTTGCCTCGGCGAACATTCTCTCACAATAAACAGGGCTGCATAAACCCCGCGAGAATGACGATTTGGGTAGTGAAAAGTGTTTAATTTTGGTATCTTTTGTCTGTAACTTCCAGTGTGTGATGACAGCTATTTTTTCAAAGCACATATAAATAGTGAATATCTATCTACAGAAAAAAAGAGGCCAGATTTCGAGCGGTACCTGTTGAAAGGACACTTGTAAGAACCCCTTTCCATTATTTTCACAACTCTAGACAATCTAGCTGGTGTTCTAAGTGTAAAATAAGGTGCAAAATAATTGATTTTTCAAGTTAACATCGTCTCATTTTGGTCACAGGTCTATCTACAGAAGCAGCAAGCGCAGCGTTGGAAAATAGTCGCGTGGCACAACATCCATTCATTCACAGAGCCACTGCAAGCTCCACTTTAATTTTGATGGAGAAATTATGATGGAGAAAGATGGAGAACAGATGCAGAAAAAGATAAAAGAAGAAGATGAAGGAATATAATATATTTTTAAAATTTTTAACCCATGTGTGTTAATTGAAATTTATAAAATATAATTTTCAAAAAACGAATTTCCTTAATTTTACACATTATTTCAATAATTAAAAAAATCAACTTTTAAACTAAAATATTTAAACATTTCTGATAATATTCGAAGTCAATAACAAGCATAAAAGCAAACGATATTTTCTTCCCTAAGCATCATAACGTATCTCAAGATTTCCACCTTAAAAAATAGAAATCGTTGTTAAGAAAAGTAACAAGGCAGTCTAAAATCATGATACAAGATCAGGATATTTTAAACTGAAATCGCAAAACAAAATCAATGTGGAATGTAGTAAAAAATACGATTACGTCAAATAGAAACCTTGTAGAGGACGTAGTTTTAATAGATAACGATAGGCATGTGAATGATTCGGCAATAGTGGCTACTCTCGTCAACCAATATATTTCGAGAATTGCTGCCGATCTCACTAAGGGTCTTCAACCACAAAACTCAATATCAGACACTTCCCCAAAAGTTTTAGGCACAATTTTCTTTTCCGAGACTTCTTCCCATGAATTTCTCAAAATAATCCGTAAGCTGACAAATAAATATTCGTCCGGTTTAGATGAATTTCCGGATTGTTTGTTAAAGACTTGTGCGCCTTCCATTATACATCCGGTAACTCATATACTTCATGCAGCCTTATGCACAGGGACTTTTCGAAATATTTTCAAAACAGCTAAGATAAAACCTCTCTCAAAATCGACAACAACAATGAAATTCAAAATTATCAGCCAATTTCCCTTTTATCAGCTTTTTCAAAAATACGAGGAGACCTTTTTATGTACCAATGGAAACCTTTCTCAGTAAACTTGATGCGTTTGCAAATTGCCAACACAGATTCCGAAAATCAAAATCTAAGCAAACAGCCATATTTTATTTTCTTAAAAATATCACTTCATCCGTAGACGAAAACGAAGCACCTATTGGAACAATTTCAGATCTTTAAAAGCTTTTGATGTCATTGATTAAAACATTTTTACTTTCAAAACTACCTTCGCATGGCATCCGGGGTATTGCTCTAGATCGGTTATGTTCGTACCTTAAACAACGATCTCAGAGAGTAGAAATACCTTACTGGATGGAAAATTATATACACACCTCTCCAATTCATTGCCAATTGCACATGAAGTCTTGCAGGCCCTATTCTCTCCTTACTATACGTAAACAGTATGCTCTTGACGATTCGAAACGGAAGAACAGTTCTCTTTGCGGATGATACGAATATTCTTTGCAATAAAGAAATCGTAAACAGTATGATATCAGATGTTTCAAATTGCATCCGTAATAATATTAATAATAAAAGAAACGAAAACGGTTTCAATGCAGTTGTCCACTTCAAATAAACAATTCTTTACTCTTGTACTGAACTGTTATGTACTGAAAATGAACGGTGTGCCATTGACCGACGTTAAGGTAACAATTTTTCAGGTCCCTCAATTCAGTCCAACCTCAAATGAAACGTCCATTTAAATGAATTGAACATAAAATTAAATTCATTATGTTACGCGTTCAGAATTCTTTTAAATTCAGTCAGCCTTCATACAGTTCGTAGTGTGTATTTCGCGAATGTTCATTCCCGCCTGAGATATGGCATAATATTCTGAGGAAATACGTCTTATAACTTCCAGACTTTTAGATTACAAACAAAATGATATAATGAGCAAATCCCAACCACGTGATTCTTATACATCTCTCTTTATTAATCTAGGGGTTTTACCATTACCTTGTCTGTTTATTTACGAATCAGTGGTTTTTGTCAAAAATTACTTATTTAAAGGCGGGAATATATTTTCAGAAAACGCCTATGTCTGTAACTATAACACTCGACATAGTACTCGTATTCATCAGGTGACATTATCAATAGTTCACTACAAAAACTTCACATACAATACATGTACTTTATTTTACAACACTTTGTGAGATGACATTAAACGATTAAATCGATACAAAAGTTTAAGTCCTAAGTATAATCGTCTCTGCTGTATAATACAATTAAATACTATACTGAGCATCAAAAGGAACGTAATATTATTGTTAACACTGATATTTAATGTGTTATTTACCGTTTGGACTGTGTAATTCTAAACAATCTGTAACAAGTATTGTACCTCAACTCCTGGGTCAATGATTCTCATCTCGATCACGTTTTTCGACCAGTTTCCCTGATCCTATGAACTTTTTTTTTTTTTTATTATTATTATTTATTTAAGGTCGCCTTAGAAACGTCTAGGTCATTGGCGACCACAGTTACAATAATACAGTAGTTATAAATATACAAATATACATTAGTTGCACAATTTCATGGGATACACACATAGAGCCTTAATATTAATATTGTACATGGGACAATGTATAATCACTATCTAAATACTATTTATGAGATTAAATTTGGTGAGGAGTTCTATAATTTTCATGAGGCCGGAATACAGGGAAATATATGGCCGTAGTATTACACTGTAGATGCCTGGGACGTATCCGTATCAGAATCCAATGCACTTTCAAGTTTTTTGATTATTCTGGAACATCTGTTTTTAATACCTTTTTTAGGAAGGGTGGAATAAATATCCCGTAACATTGAAATTATAGGTGGAATATCTGGAGAGAAGTCTTTAGCAATTTCTGCAATGTTCTGGGAACCTTTAGATTTGTCAAAGAAGCTTAACAATTCATTCATCGATAACGGGTATTTAATTGGGCTCTTTTCAATCTTTTCTTTGGTCACTGACCATTGAATGTCTTCTTTACTATCTGAGGTGGTTTTTATTTTTTTTGGGAACACTATTTTGTTTCACAGGGGTCTTCTAAGTCTAAAGATATCTCCGAATCAGCGAGGACAGTCTTTTCCGTAACGAGATCTCTTGACACATTAGCGGGAAGAGGCGTCGCTTGGGAACTACTAGTTGAGAGTGGCCTTTTAGTTCTTGATTTTACCGTGTTTTCCGTTGGCTTCTTTGTCTTGGATTCCGAGACTGAAGTTGTAGGGAATGCCGGTAAAGGATCTGCTGTGAAACACTTGGGAGATCAGGGAATTCGTTCTCGTTAATGACAGGAGCGGACCGGGGCAGGAAAAACGGAAAGGTCGCCGTCTGATAAGGGAAAGGTTGTTACCTTCGGGCTGATAGCTGCTTGCAGCAGGGTGAGTTGCCATTTGGGCAGTTCTTAGCAAAATGACCTTGCAGCTTGCATTGAAAGCAGGTAGGGATATCAGATGAGATGTATATCCAATGCGGTAAACCATCCAATGTTACTTGGAAAGACTCGGGAGTAGTTCTTCATGTTCCGGTGCTATGTAGGTTTGTCTTCTGAAACTCATGATATGGTTTAAGTTTGGGTTAGAGAAACCTGCACGAATAAAAGACATTGATGCCACAGTTTTAACGCCAAATTCTAATAACTTATCTTCTAGTAGATTGTTAGGGATACTCGGGCAAACATTGGAAAGAATTATTCTTTGTTGCGTGAAATTAGCGGTCTTATAGTAAATTCACGGTCAGATACAATTATTGATTTAACTTTGGATACTAGATCGTCAGCAACTTCTTTGGTGGACAAATAACACACAGCCTGTTATTAGAGATCTTTGATGCAAACCGAATATGAGAAGGATTAGTTTTTCCTGCAAGGGCTTCAATGAAGTCAACTGTCGGTGCATAATTTGCAGAGTCAATCACAATTGCATTTTCTTTCTTAGGAAACAGGGAACTATTACAAGCTTGAACATAACTCTTATTTGAAACAATACTTGGTTGTTGATTGGGATGGAGGACTTCCATGATGGTTACGATGTTGTTGCTCGGATGCCAAGCAGCAACACGATGGTCAGAAACATACGCACTTCGAGCTTCTCGGTGCGTGGAAATGAAGAGAACACTCACTAAAACACTGAACTTCACAAATCTAGGAAAACTCGTCACCCGAATTTGCACACAGTTAAGGAACAACTATTAACCACAAAAACAAAAAAAAAACTATAACAGCTTTCATTCTTGACGCTTATCTAGAACGACCACGGTCATAGCGCGCGATGGAAGCACAGCGGAGCAGCGAACGTCCGCACACCGCCGAGTCTCAACGTCGACTGGCCTATGAACTTTGTTTTGCGTCTGGGCATAAATGACTTCATCTGTGCACGCCTTCTAGAGCTCAGTTGGAAATGTAGTTATTTAAGCTATCATTTTTCATGATGTCGCGGCAGAGTAGAAGTATATTTCTTCACGGAGTAGATGATGAAGGATAAGAGACAAAATTTTTAGTTGATTGGCCCCACACATTCGTCGTTCAGCAGCGGTGGTGTGCGGACGTGCCCAGCTCCGCTGTGCTTACCTTGCTAGCGCTCAGTCCCGGCTTGTTCGACTACCAGGGAACATAGTGCCGAGTGACTGTGCTCCCGCAGTGCGTAGCAACGAAGACTGGTGCTCGTAGTGACCAGCTGTCATGCGACACAAACTCATCAACAGGGCATGTCAAGCCCTGCTAACGCTTCACAATAGTGACATCAACAATTTCATCAACGGTGACGAAAATGAATGAACTTGATGATTTTCATAATAAAAAAAGAAGTGCGGAATCCAGCAATTTCAGTGATCCATCTGCTGATGATAGTGACCTTCAATATTACGTGCCAGTGAATAACAGATTTCATCTGCTTGCTAGTAAAGACTCCATGCCCGAGGACACAAGGTTCGAGTATCTAAAAAATCAACAACATCAAATTAGTGTATCAAATAAAATCCCACGAATATTTGTAGCCCGCATCGAACAAGTTAATAACTTTGTCAAAGAATTAAAAATTAATGTTACCCAAAATTTCGTAGCAGACATAAAAAACAACAAGGTTAAAATCAGTGCCAACACATCTACAGACTTTCGTAGCATAATCAAATATTTAATACAAACTCAGAGAAATTTTCACTCGTTCAAAGACCCATCTAACAAAAAAATATTCAGTTGTATTTAGAAACACTCTCTCAGCCTGAATCAGTGAAAAACCACTGATTGACAGTGACTATTCACTGATTGTGGTAGTTATAATTCTGCCACCGGCAATCAGTGAATTGAACTGAATGAATCAGTGAAAAACGGGTCCACTTTTTGAATCAGTGAAACTTCACTATTTGAATCAGTGAAACCTTCACTATTTGAATCAGTGAAACTTCACTATAAATTAAAAAAAATTTAAAAATACAATAAATATAATAATAATTTATATTATTTGAAGTATTTTTCCCTTGATATCTCAATAGTAGGCTTTTTGGGTTTGTGCAGTACAGTACAGGGGTAGCGACATGTGACATGACATGTGACATGTGACATGTGACATGCGACATGTGACTTGTGACATGTAGCGACATGTGAAGAAAGTCAAAGTTAATTAGGCACAAATTTATTGAAAGATTTTATGGGAAAATGATCTTCTTGAACAGCACTGTACATATTAACTACAAATAATTAGGCACAAAAATTTTGAAAGTTTTATCCTGTATTCTATTTCATATGAGCAATCCATATATCTGTTCATTTATTGTCTTCAACATTATGACGTAGAAAAAATTGTCCAATGTTATGGTTTAGTTCCTTAAGTCACATTATCCTTGGGGTAGGGAGAGTTTTGTTACATCATTTACTTACAAACAATTGGCTTTTCAATGAAAGGAATACTGGTAAAGAGATATGTTGGAATTAAGGTAATTTTAAAGGGAGATACTGCCTTTTTAAGTGAGATAGGAGAATACAAGTCTTTATTTAAACCAATGAAAACATACAACAGAGAAGAAAACCGATGTTCAGGAACTTTTCAAAACTCACTACGGAGAAAAATTGGCCTGCAGTTAACACTCTTCATTTTATGTACATATTATTGACAATTTCGGTGACAATACAACAAATTCTGAAAAGAAAGATGGGAAGAAAGTAGTGAAAGAAAGGACTCTTATAATTTAAATATATATAAATACATTTCAATGGATTTTTATGTGAATTTTACAATAAAAATAAATAAAGGACATTAAATCTGTCAAAATTTTTAAAGTAAAAATACAAATAAACATTTAGTATTATTGCAAGTATTTGGCAAGTTTTAGGGCAACTTAATCAGCTTCCTCTGCTAATTATAATTTTCATAATTAAAATCAGCAGCATTGCCAAGCTTAAAATTGGAAATGCTAACAGCATTGCATGCATTTGTTTCTATGTACATATATACATATATATGTATACACATGTATATATACACATATATGTGTATAAAGAAAACAAAGACTATTGTGTATTGTTTCCTAAAATTTCGAATCTGCCATGGTACCGAACAAATGACTGATACCTGACACCGCAATGGAGGCACCTGGCTACTGATTTCAAAGACAGGAATACAATTGATGAATGATGATCAATAAGCGCAAGTTCTAAGCTATTAATTCACTTGAGGTAAAAATTTTAAATGGCTTACCAGATGAACTCCAAAACACAAACCTTCACAAGGAGCTAATTTCAACACAAATATTTG
The DNA here is from genome assembly GCA_964035755.1 of Teleogryllus oceanicus. NCBI lineage: Eukaryota > Metazoa > Arthropoda > Insecta > Orthoptera > Gryllidae > Teleogryllus > Teleogryllus oceanicus. The sequence continues at coordinate 169,542,069 of CAXIVR010000001.1, read as the reverse complement.
GTAGGGTAAGAAATACTTAAAAAAAGACATCAATTTCGAAAAGTCTGGATTTCTTTATCAGAAAATATATCAAAAGTATATTTAGATAAAGAGGAAAATTTGCAATTTTACAACTACTACATAGAAGAGACTACAGAGGAAAAAGTTGAAAAATCTACCCGAGTACTTCAGATGAAACAATTGAGAAACTTTTAAATAAAGTTTTAGAAGATAAGCAACAAATATCTGAAGTAAAAGATTTGAGAAAAATTGCCAATGATTTTATTATCAATATATTTCAATGGATAAACTCAAACGCATGCCAATTGATAAGTGAGTGTGAACGCTGTTTTGTGGAAGAGAAATTCTAAAATTTTCCCTTGACAGATTGGTACTCAAGTATGATTTTGAAAAATACAGTAGAATCAGAATGGAACAATTGGAAAAGAACGCACGCTATAAAGAAATCGGAGCTGTTCTAAAACAACGACAAAAATGGGATAATAAGCCAGCGGCATTTTTTTCGAAATAATTGAGTGAAGCTCACAAGGAAAAAAATTTACCTTGAGTGCTTGACAATAAAAGAAGGTTGTGATATATTGAGCAACATTGGTTACTTGGAAGAGAATTTTGGTACACTCCAATTATAAACTTTTAAAAAAATTTAAATATAAAAGCAAGAACACATTAAGAACTGGGTGATTTGACATACTATCTGTCCCTATACAATTTTAAAGTTAAATATAATGCTGGAAAATTAAACCAAGAGGCAGACTGTTTAAACAGGCATCCAGTTCTAGAGCCTGATGAAAATTCAGATGACATATTAAAAATTGTAAACCCAGTGAAATTAGAAGACATAAAAAAGGATCAAAGAAGATGCACAGAACTACAAAACAATAAGAAAAAACTAATATTTTAAAATGAAATTTATTATAAAAATTGAAAAGAAGAGAAAAACTCTCATTATCAGAAGAATTTAGTAAAATATTACTAAAATATGTACACAATACTTATTGTTACCTGGGAAGAGCGCGGATGATAAATAAAGTAACACCATTCTTTACAGCGCAAAATATAAACATAAACATAGAGAAGATTTGTGAAACTTGTGACATCGGCTTAAAGAATAAATCATGAAGAAAATCAAAATTTGGATTAATGTCACACCTAGGTCAAGCAACGTACCCTTTTAAGATAGTTTCTATAGATACCATCAGAGGTTACGGAGGATCCCGGTCAACAAAAAAATACCCACACCTACTGGTCGACCATTTCACAAGATATGCTTATATTTTAACATCAAAAATCAAAACGCTGATGATTTTGTAAAACTAACTGAGGAAGTAACAAAAAACCATGATATCCAGATGGTAATAACAGATCAATATCCAGGAATAAATTCAGAAGAATTAAAACAATTCCAAATAAAGAAAAAAATAAAATAGATTTTTTACTGCCATAGATGCGGCAATGGTCTCAATGAAAGATTAAACCAGACTTTGGTGAATAAAATAAGATGTATTATGAATGAAACTGACAAAAAGGCTGCTATTCCTATGGACAACTATTGTGAAAAAAGCTGTGGAGAAATATGAGACAGAACATACAGTGACATAAGTCTCAACAAAATACTTTCTAGAGGGTAAAACCATAAATAACCTACCACATGGATTAAAAATAAAATGCACAGACGAAGATTTAGAGAGAGAGAGGAAAATAGCACTCAAGAATACAATAAAACCTCATAATGACAACAAAAAATATTCGACCTACACAGGAGACAAATTGAATTAAAAAAGGAGATCTTGTGTACATAGAACATGAAAGTCGCCTGAATATGAAGAAATTAGATGAATTGAGAATTGGGCCATACTCGATATTGGGACAATCTTTAAGTCAATCTATAAGTCAATAAATATTCGACCTACACAGGAGACAAATTGAATTTTTATTAACTCCAGTAGTAGAAGGTTTTGATAATTGAACAATTGCAGAAGCATTGTTCATTTCCCAGGAGGAGGGTTTATTACAGAAACCCAACTGAGTTTTATTTCAAATTAAATACTCAAAGGATATAATCATTATATACTGCTAAAATGAAAAAAAATTTCTAATGTTGAGTATGCCAAATTTGTTGTAAATATTAATTTAAAAGTAAGTCAAATGCTGCCATGGGTGAAGGAATATTTATTATAAAAAGGGCAGATGTTAAAACCAACCATCACCCTGAACAAAACAAGAATATTTTTTCTATCCTTTCACCCATATCAAATATTGCTGGACATTTTTCTTGAAGGTTTTTCTCCTTTCCAATTCCTCCAGATGCAAATTAGAGCCCTCCTAAAACAGAAACATAGATAGGTCAAGAAGTTATGTGAGGAAAAAATGGTTACTTTATTTTCAGATTACATACAAAATCATACTAACTGGCAGAATTATGAGGTCTGGATAGGGAACCTCAGGAGTGGCAAATGGCTTTGATGTACCATCTGCACTCCCCCTCTACTTTGCCAAACTAGCCACGCCATGTAAATGAGTAAAATATAATGTGTTTAGTGACTAAGGAAAGCAAGGAACACTGATCAAAATAAATCAGTATTACAGCAGTCTTTGGCAAATTAAAATACCTTTCAAAATATTCACAGTGTTATAGTCCCCAGTTAGCTCCCGCACTTTCTCTTACACTTCTTCAAAACTCCATTCCTGGACTGGTGTCATTAAACTAAATTGGAAAAACCAAAGAAAGAGTTAATAGTTTGCTGGCATGCCCGGCTCTGCTGTGGTGTAATCGAGAGCATTTTGGACTTTTTACAACTTTCATAAACGAAATTATACATTGCACGTCAGATATTTCACACTGTATCACCAATCAGTTACACTAAAACTCTTAAGTTACATAAAAGTTTTCAAGTTAATAACAAAAAAAAGGTTTACGTGTTAACCTTACTATAAAATAAAACGTCTCACAGTTATCAACAAGACGAGTCCAGAAAACGAAAAATCTTACCTAACGCAATTAAAACAATCTTCAGACACAGGTCAGTTTTCTCACAGGAAACTTCTATTCCACTCGTGGGATTTTGCTTCCATATCCATACACAACAGAGCACTTGGACGATCAGTCGGCGGCGCCACTGACAACCAGTGAATGCTGGCGGCATTATGAAAAGGTTCACATATTCACGATTGTCAGCGAAACTACAGTGAATGCTGGCGGCATTATGAAAAGGTTCACATATTCACTGATGAACCCGAAATCTTCTCAAATTTAAAACAACGATACCCATCAATCACCAAAGTTACAAGACTACTAAAAGACAATAATCCAGTTCCTGTTGTGGCCGCCGAGTTTAACGGAGGTGAACCAATAGAAACAATCTTTGCAATAACGCAAATATGCAATCATCGTGTGAAAACAGAAAGACGTCGAAAACCTCAAGGCCCCTTGCAGTGTCAGAGATGTTCAGATTGCGGTCACACGCAGAATAATTGCAATCATGTTATCAATTGTGCTTTTTGTGCCGGAAATCATTATTCTGTGACGTGCCCCAACAAAACTAAAACCCCTCTCTGTGCGAACTGCAACGGAAATCATCGAGCGGACATACGAAATTCAAATTGTTCTTATTTTAAAGAAATCCTTGAAAGAAAAAACAATGATCGCAACAAAACTAATAGAAATGAAAACCCTCAAAACTCTCAATCCCTCCCCCACCTCCTCCTCCCCAAACCAGTACTTCCGAAACTTCACCCACACCTCAAACTCCAAAAATCAAATCCAATCCAACTCACAAAATTATCACACCCACTCTCAGTCCTCTTCCCATCCAAATGATTCTGACTCTAACAATCCAATTATCAGCACAATAATCAACTCAATCACCTCATGCATCATTAATTTCATCAATTCTTTAATCCCTACCATCATCAGCACCATTCAAAACTCTGTCACCGCTTATCTAAGCACCGCTTATCTAAGTGTCAACTCAACCCACTAATAATATATCCATCTTGAATTGGAATTCCAATAGCATCAATAATAAAAAACAAAAATCAATAAAAAATAACATTTATTCCAGGTTACAGCACTTATAGAACAGATCGAACGGAAAATAGGGGAAGAGGGGGTACTAATCGCGGTCAAAAATTATCTTTATCACCACCAAATTAATCTACCCGGCACACCAGGAATCGAAACTGTTGCTAACCAAAAATTTATAAATAGCCAACCATGGAAAATTATAACAGCTTATAAGCCCCCCACAGCCAAAATTATAAATACAAACTTTCCTAATTTATTTCAACATACCGAGAAAAGTTTGCTGTTGGGTGACCTTAATTCAAAACACGTAAGCTGGGGATGTCAAAATATTAATCACAACGGGAAAGTCCTAGCTCATACACATAACATCTCAAACCTAAGAATACTCACCCCCTCGGAGCCAACATACCACCCTCAGGATCGTACTCGTAAATCGGACATCCTTGACATAGGCATCACAAATACTAATATCAAATTCTACTCTACACCTACTTTCGAACTTGGCTCTGATCATATCCCGGTAATTATTAATTACTACACACCAACTTATACCGCAACACGTCCCCGCCCCTAAACCAAACTCAATAAAAATTAATGGGCACAAATTTCAAAAAACAGTAATAAATTCCTTATCCAAAATAAAAACATTAAATACCCCGTTGGAAATAGACCAATCTATCTCTCATTTCAACGAAATAATACACTCTACTCTAAAAAGTACAAATTAACTACTCCACCCGAAATACAACCGACATAAAATCTACCCAAAGAAATGTTGAAAGCAATTTCAATAAAAAATAAAACTAGAAGACTTTGGTACCGATTAACCTCCTCGGACCCAGAACTTTTTTTGTTTCAAATTTTAATTCTTTAGCGATTATATAATTCCAACTGCATCTCTTACTTGAGAAAAAATGTTTAAAAAAACATTTGTTGGATAAATAAAGAGAAACTGCATGTCCCCTGGAGGGGACATTGGGTCTGTGTAGGTATTTTTCACACATGAAAAGAAAATGTAATTGGCCTATGGAAAATGTAACTAATATTTGAATACAAATTTTAAAAAAATCAAATCTCTACAGGACATGTTTTTAATATATTTATTTCCAAAAATCAAACATTAATTTTTTATTTTTCAAAAAATATATGTAATGAAATTTGTCCAAAAATCAAATGAAAGAAAAAATCAAAAATACTAACAAATTTAAACTATTTACAATTCATGGTATAATTTAAAACAATTTCTTGCATCTTGCAAACACAGAAAAACCTTACATTTGGAACAACGGACTCTCGCTTTGTTAGCATTATATCCTGGGAATCGGCATCTAATTTTTGTAACCGGTGACGGAAATTCTGACCAATGAAGAACATGCTTTGTTCTTAATTCATCAGAAGGATGGGGGTACGATTGCTTTTGACCGCTTGTTCAATGGCTCTTCTGAGAGCACGTTTCTGTAATCTTCATTTTCGGGCTCCGACTCTGGAGAATGAATCAAATACTCTTAATATTTCATCCTAAAGTCTAAATAATCCAAAACATTTCTTTCGGGTGTGGACAGTGATGCTTGGTCTCTACGATACTCTATCCAAGAAGCAGCCAATACAAAGTCAATCAGGTCATAAGAACACGAACGGTCCACTTTTTGTGCGTGCTGAAATTCTGTACATACTGATGACTATCCAAGAAATCCACACCACCCATACTCTGGTTATAGAATTTCACAGCAGCCGGTCTCTGAACTGTAATATAGGTGTTTTCTTCCTTGGACCATCGTCGGCATTGATCAATTGGATATGCACCTTCTACACTTGAAATCATGGTCACGGGCGATTGTCGAACCATTCCAGGATTGAAATTTGCTCATCATTTCTCACTGCCTGATCAATACTACCCCTTTCTGGAGCAGGAGGCAACGGTTCAAAGTCAAGGCTGCGTTTCCAGAACGATCTTCCATCCGGTTGCAAGATGGATTGTTGCATTTCAACATTTGAAAGATTATCATCTTCATCAGAACTTTCACTTTCAATTCTCAGATCCAAGTTATTCGGAGAAAATGAGATATCACGATCGTCATCATTTGACAGTTCCAATTCCGAGACATCTCTATCAATTTCAGCCTGCACGAAATTTTAAAACTCAGATCCACCTGTAGAAACATAATATAATAAAAATTCCCATAAGTACATTTAGTTCCGAAATATTAACCCATATATTCAATAATAAAAGCAAAATAATATAAATATTTAGTAAAATGAAAGAAAAATGCATGAAAAGATTTATAGCTTTGGGGAACATACTGAAACCCAATGTCCCCCACAGGGGACATCAATGTTTTTCGGCTATGTAAACAAACCTCATAACCTAATTTCGTATATTCTCAACACCAAATGAAAAGTTATGCTCTTATTTACAATATATCTTATAGTTAACATCATATTGATAAGAATGTGGGAAAAAAGCGATACTTACTAGTCTCTGTACCAACAAAACGTGTTTTCCTGGACGCCGCCATTTCGATAACCTCTTTTCACGAACACGGAAGTAAAGAATTAGAAATGGAGCTTCTGATGGCTGCTGACATCTCTTAGGAATGTAATGAAACAAAGAACAGGCTCGCCAACTTGAGTTTCTAGCTACAATTATTTTTTGTACTGAACCCTACACTATGTCCCCTGCAGGGGACGCGGGGTCCGAGGAGGTTAAGAACACCTGAACTTAAGAGGGAACTAAACCTATTAACAAATATCGTAAAGAGACTTATAACTAACTTCAATAACCAAAACTATCATAACTTAATCCAGTCGCTCAGCGTCAGTAATAACACTCTGTGGCAATTCACACGAAAAATACTTAAGAAGAAAAACACGATACCTCCTATAAACTCAACAACAGATAAAGCGTACACATCCTACCAAAAGTCAGAAGAACTAGCAAGCTATTTTGCTTCAATTTAAAAACCTCACCAAAAATACTACATTTCACCCTCTGAAATTAAAAAATTATTAATAAACTGCCTCTTAAAAAATCACCCGGACAAGACAATATAAATAATATCGAATTAAAACATTTACCTGCACCAGCAATAGCTACCCTCACAAACATCTACAATTCGTGTCTCAGAAAAAATTACTTTCCGCATATCTGCAAACATGCTATCAGTATTCCCATTTGCAAACCGAATAAAAATCCTGCAAAAGTTGACAGTTATCGTTCGATCAGTCTGTTACCATCCTTATCAAAAATATTCAAGAAATTTATACTTAAAAGATTAAACAATTACCTACACATAACGAAAATAATTCCTAAAGAACAATTTGGATTTATGGAAAAAGTGTCTACTCAACACCAGTTACTAAGAATATCCGAACATATATACACAGCATTCCAGAAAAAACATCACACAATAGGCATATCAATAGATATCAATAGATATCACTCAGGCGTTTGATCGGACATGGCACCAAGCCTTAATGTACCAGGTCAAACAAATTGGCACCCCATACTACATAAAATCAATTATCAATAGCTTTCTCAACAACAGAGCTTTTTCAGTGAACGTAAATAATCACCACTCCAACCCTAGACTAATTAACGCAGGACTCCCCCAAGGCTCACCACTTTCACCCACACTATTCAACTTATACGTTGCAGATCTTCCTAAATTAACAAACATCCACATGGTCCAATTTGCGGACGATACAGCAATATTTTCTTCTGGCAACTCTATCATTGACATCAGAAATAGAACACAACTATACCTCAACTTACTCGATAGCTGGGCATCCAAACTTAAAATACAACTGAATTCATCCAAAACCGCAGCAAAAATATTCACACTAAGACCCTATACCTTCCCCACCCCCTAACAAGAAACAACAATAAACTAAACTGGTACCCCCCTAACAAACCTATTAAATACCTTGGATTAAACTTAGATACTAAACTGAATTGGAAACAGCACATAGACGAAAAAATAAACAGGCTAAAATAAAACTACTGCAATTAAAACCTTTAATCTATAGAAACAGTCCATTACCATATCATTCCTCAATTGCAATATACAAAGCCATTCTAAGACCACTACTGCTGTATGCTTGTCCCATCTGGATAAATTCCGCAAAAACCAATCTAAAGAAATTACAAATCATTCAGAACCAATTTCTCAGAACCATTACCAATGCACCGTGGTTTGTCACGAATCATCAGCTTCACAAAGAACTCAACTTAGAACTCATTGAACATCACATCACATACTTAGCCACCAACTTTTATTATTATTTACCTCAAATCTCTTCCCTTAAAAAAAACCTACAATTATTCCTCAAAACCTTCTCCGAATTTGAACCAGAATAGAGGACCCAACCTTATGTTAGATTTAAGTCTTAGAAATAAGTTTTAAATATAGGTTAGTAAGAAATAAGTTTTAAATATAAGTTAGTAAGTAAGCCTATCAAACATACAGTATGTAAAGTTTATACTAAAACTGACCTATGTACATCCAACAAAAGCAAAAAAATAGTTGAT
>CAXIVR010000001.1:168823517-168928517 GCA_964035755.1 Teleogryllus oceanicus | reverse complement strand
GTCCGGGCCTGCCCGCCCCGGGCGGCCCGCCTCATTGCGTCGCTCCCGGAGCGCCGCTTCCGCCCCGCCAGCGCCCCGCCAGTGCCCCGCCAGCGCCCCGCCAGTGCCCCGCCAGCACCCCGCCAGAGCCCCGCCAGAGCCCCGCCAGAGCCCCGCCAGCGCCCAGCCAGAGCCCCGCTGCTCGCAATTATTTGACCCTGGACACAGGCAAGCGCCCCGCCGCGCCTCGCTTGGCGCCCCGCCCTGTTCCCACCCAATCCGCCCCGCTCCTCCACGCCCCCACGCTCCGCCCCGCTCCGCCCCAATCGCCCCATACCCACCTGCTCCGCTCGCTCCCTCTCTCTCCCTCCGCCACGCTTCTCGCGGCTCCTCCGTCCCGCTCCAACCCTCTTTCCCCATCTCTACCCGATTCCCGACGGCCACACCGGCCACCCCAATGCCTTGCTCTTGCTCCCTAGCAAGGGTCTTGCGCCCCCAATAAACATCACGTGCAAAAACAGCCTGAAACCTCGGCGCTTCCTCCCCAAATGAATAGAAATTTCACTGCACTTCCATCACATCTCAATACACCAAGAATGACGTATATATTACAAATGACGTGTTACTCAATTCCAGTGGCGGCTCGTAGGGTAATGCCAGTGTGCCATGGCACCAACAACAAAAAGGAAGGAAAATAAATTTTTCACCACACGTGTGTGTATAAAATATCGTTTCTTCAAAATAGTTGTCTTTATAGTAATTCATTTGAACGAGTGCATAGTCATTCGATGATCTGTCAATACTCTCTTCAAAAGTACAGGGCGTAATGAAGTCTGTCGGGCTCTTCCTGTACATCTGAGCCACCTAAGGATTTGCACCGTCTCTTACCATTTAGCTCTGTATAAAGAACGCTGTATTTGTTTGTATGCGTCTCTTATGGATGAGACAGTGCCAAGGTGGAAGTGGCTCAAGGTGGCAGTTCTCGTTCTGCACATTCTTCATCCAGATTATCTCTCGCTCAGAGAGACCCCGATGCCCTGGTATTTCGTACGTCTTTCCTTGTGTTTCGCACATGGAGAGGCAACGTACACCGTGGGGATAAGGCGAACTCAGGATGCTGTGACCTCTTGAGATTACTGTGGGCGCTCAGGCTTTCAGGTTGAGTATTTTTATTTGCTCCTATTATTTTTACTTTGTTTGCAGTTTGATCTTCATTATAAATTAATAAACACGGTCACTGAAAAATTAAATTTTGTTGCCCATGTATTTTATTTTACAGATAACTAAATCACTTTTAAAACATAGCATCGATTATTAAAAACATAGATGGTTTTTGATTGATGCTTTATTAACATCAATGTTTTAATTTTGAACATCGGTAATTGGTAACATCGATATTTTGTTATTGATGTCGCATCAACTGGCACCACCAATAGATTTCCGTACCGGCCGGCGTAATTATAATATTGCTTAATTCTGTTCCCAGCTTATGCATGTGATAACATATACTAGCTGCTAAAATGGAAAATACCTTCTCTGGCATCCATATTTTCGTTTTCTATTCATTTCACACATTTAGTTCATCACAATTTCGTTCACTCGCAAACACTCTCCAAGAAACACAACTTCTGTTCTTTTACAACATGCATTAAATACGCCTGGAAAAATTAAGTAAAAGTCACTCTTAAATTCTAGAATATTAAATTATTGATGCTACAAGAGCACACACTTTCTCACTTTGTCAAAGGCTCTCGAGTATAATCATATTGGAAATTATATTCAACTAATCGTTCAAATGTCTTTTGGAACACACCTTTACCTTTTTTCCTTTTAGCAAAGGAAACACTAGGAGTGCAAATTTGCAATTTCCTAATATTCACAGGTATTAATGAAAATCGGCATTATACCGTAAATTGGAGAATTTACTTTCTCTGGGGCGAAAAAGATTTTTTCGTTTTTAATTATAAAATGGCACGAATAAAAAGTACATATTTTAGTCATCGTGACATTTAAGTCACTAATATAAATTAAACACTTCATCTCATCATATTCACGAAACTAGTTCATGGAGAGACAAACATCTGATGTGAGTCAGTTCAGCTCAGTGGCGCAGCTAAGTCGGGGCGTGCTTCTACCCCTCTCTCCGAAGCCAATGACACGTATTCAAAAATGTACCGTCGCTTGCACAAAAAATGGACGATGTCCTGAGCCGAACTTAACCAGAGTTTTCCGACCCCCGCCCCGCCCTGCGGGAATCGAACTGACCAATCCGCTTTAGCTTCATTTCAGGAGGAGGACTATTCATCTTGAACATTACAAAATGGCGGTGATCGCGAGTTATATTATAGTAAATATTTGAATATAAATATTAAATCAACCAACAGTTTTACATACATTTTTGTATTTACATTTAATTACATAAATAAAGTCATGCAATTTCCCAGTAAAACCATATTTTAAAACTGTTATAAAACGTGTTTTATGCAAAAAATAACACTGGACAACGCGTATTAAGCTCCATGTCTACATTTTGTCGTTTATTATTGTAATATTTAATATAAAATGCAAATAATTTGCATTGTATGCATTTCTAACCTAGTTATTTTATTAGAAAAATTAATAACTTAAAGAAATACGTTTTAGAGTCAGTTGCGAAAACACGTCTCCGAGATAGCAGCTTTCAGTTGTGAAATACTTCATCATCAATTTCTCAGATGACCGAATTAAAAAATACTACATGGTCACGGACATTAATATTGTAATAAAATAGTTTTGATATGTAAAATACTAAATAAACTAAAAGTGTTTAAAGTTCATTTAGTCACAATGCAAGTTTTCTACTACAGACATTATGATTGATGCAAAAATTAATGTTTTTGTTTTTGTTTTGGGGTTCACAATTAATTACTTTTTCAATATAACTTTAGGGTGATTGCATTTTACATGGAGTTTTTAAATAAAGTTTTTTCAACTATTAAAAATCATATGTGATACCTAGTCTTTGAGGATTTTTGCTTAAGAATCAAAAACAAGATATGACTCTGATATAACATTTTTATATCTTAATGTTTGCAAAGGTAGAAACACCAGCTTTCGTCTATTGCGTGAACTTTGGAGGAACACACACACACACACACACACGCACACATACACATATCAATATTTTACTTACATGTAATTTATGTATGATTTCCAATCCAACGCAATGAAATTAATATATTTATATTATTATAGCAAGTATATTTTTACGTTACGCTATTTTTATTTTCGAGGGACGAGCAATGCACACAAAGTTTTTTACGCGTCATCGGAATGTTACACCCACTGCTTCTAGATAAGCAGACCTATGCAAACATTGTTTTAGCTAATCCATTAAGAATCACTAGAGATTCTCCTGTCATAAATTATTTCAAAATTGTAATTGTTAATAATGTTTCAAAATTTTGTCAAACTTCGGAAATCTGTATCACGATAATCGTTCGAAAATGAATAGATATCCTCTTCTGTAAAATATTGTTGCAAAATAGAATTTTGTCTATTTTCATACATTTTTTACATTTTATACAAAATTGCCAATTTATTGGATATGTATTCACTAACGCATCTTCAGTAATATTGCACTGCATATTTATAATTTTTAATGAATTGTTAATAAATATTTAAACAAAATAGGCAATTAATTTTTTTTGATTTGGGAAAAATTTCATTCAAGTTATTTTTTATACATATTTATAATGTAACGCTTTAAAATGTACTGCCTATTGAATGATAGTTTGTGTTCGGATATAGTATATCTCACGCAAAGACGATTTTACAAAGAAAATCTAAATAATAACACACTGACCTCAAATTCATAATTCATTCACATTTGGTCGCACTCTTCGACCACTTGCGACCACTTTTGCGACCACTTTAATGCAAGGTCGGGAAGAAGGAGAAATCTGCGCTATCGCTGTTGGGTTCGTAACCAAATCTTCAGGGTCACCATTGCGTTCCTTTTACTTAAGTCTTAGGATTCCGAAAGTGATACTAAATATTTCACCATTAACTTGAGAATACATGTTGCATACCATGAGAGAGAAATGATGAACAAATGTCTGGAGTTTTAAAAAAAATCTGCCTTTGGAATACTGCATTAGAAGTCCTACTGGCTATTGTAATTATATTTTTGTCATTCGTCGATAAAATGCCGTACACTTTCCGGTGAATTATGTTATCGCCGCCAAAGCGAAAGATTTCCAGGTTAAAGAGACCCCACATCTGTTATTGGTGGGTCGAAAATAGATTTTAATTGCGGAATTGATACTATTCATTGGTGCAACATATAAGAAATGTGAATTTACTATTTGTGATAGTTTTCTCTTTTTACTTCAGTCCCGTAAATTTTTCGAAAACATAATTCAATCATCTTTTTTACCTAAATATATATTTACTTTTCGACTGTAAATCCCAAAAAATCATGCCGATAAATGGACAAAGTTAACAAATATTATAAATACCAAATAGAGTAATTCTGATATTTGTTATCTACAGGACTCCCCTCTAAAAATAATACATTTTCTTTGTTTTCATTTAATCTTTTCAAATAAGAACGTAACTTTGGTTTTGGTTTGGTATTCCGGCAAGATCTGTTAGCCCCGCTTACTTGTGCCAGCACATAATAAAAAGGATTCTTCATCCGGTATCTTGCACTTCGGGTTTAAGGTAATTATTATTTATTCTTAAGCGAGTATTTTACAGTTCTAATGACCGTTTTCGCAATCTACACGCCAATGTTTTTTATTCCGTCAGGCATCTTCCTCTATTCTTCTGCTCTTCATTGTCGAATCCATGACGTGCTTACAAGATTTCCTTGGCCTTCCTCGTTTTCTTCTTTCGAAAGGGATTCACTCAAAGATAATTTTTGATATTCTGTCAGCATGCATTCTGCAGCATACCATTGGAGTTGTTTGGATTCTACATTTTTGATCACTTGTCTCTCAATCTTTATTATCTGTCTAATCTCTTCGTTTGGTATTCTATCAAATAGTATACTGACAACATCGTCCCAAAAATTCGTTTTCATAGCATTTAACCGAGAGTTTATTGCATCATTTTTAATCCAAATTTCTGATCATACGTAACACAGCTCTCCACCATTGTCTTGTATATTGTCTGTTAGTTTTCTTTCGAAAATTCTTGTTTTATAAAATATTATGAAATGTACTAATAATTGGCCTTCCCCTTGCTTATTATTTTAATAAAGTCAATATTATTAGATCCCCCTGCTCTAATAGTCACTCCGAGATATTTAAATTCCTTTACTACTCGAAACATACCTATTTCTGTTCTAGATCATATCGAGATTTGCCTACAACCATGTGTCTTGACTTTTCATTATTTATTTTCATTCTCCATTTTTTTATGTTTTTATTATATTCTGGATTAAATGTTACAGATACAAAAAAAATATTATTTTTCTACCTATTTTTCAAGTGATACGCTGACTCCAAAAGCGGGAAATCGCTTATGTATGAATTCAAAAGGGTTTGCAGCCGTTCTGGAAGTGCTAAACGATATCCACCAACATTTTTTAGTTATTTGGATTATGCACTAAACAAACCTTTCAAGATTTTGTTTTACTAGTCTTGCATGACTTATTGGGTGACTCCTAAATAATGTAACAAATATTTCAACGTCAAGTTAAGGGTTAAAGAACTGTTTCTGATGAAATAATATAATATAAATAAAAGATTTTCATCTTCATCTTCATTACTAGTTTACCACGAGTTCATTATGAGAGAGAAATAAATATTTTCTAGGATGATTTTGGATCCGGTTGGGATAGTTGTAAAATAGTTGTAGCATACTCTTGAATGAATGGTTGAGAATAATATTTAATAATAGGCTTGTTTATTAATCAATATCATTCACAACAATGTAGCCTTTCAGAATGTTAGCAAATGGGCATGATAAACATATTTACTTCAACTAATAATCGAATATTTATTATATAAATACATGGTTTTAAAAACCAAGAATTTTTTTAATTAAAAATTTATATTACTTTTGGTATACTTACGTATATAGGGAGTAATATACGTAGTATAGAGAATGTTATGTAATGCTGCGCGAAACAACGGCGCATTTTCGGCGGAAAAAAATCATTGCCGCGCTCTGGTGACGAAAAACTAAATCAAACCAATTGCTAAATTAAGAGAAAAAAATCCTCTAACTCGCGGTGTAGCCAGAATTCCAGTTTTGTGGATCCTTGATGCCAAAAAAACAATTGGAAGCAAAACGTCCGTCTGTACGTCTGGTACAACTCTAGCATCTAAACCATGCATACGATTTTTTTCAAATTAAAGAAACCCTTTTCTGGCATACGCGATTTTGAAAAACATTCATTATTTTTTGGGGACTTATTTGAAGCCATCCGGACATTTCAATTTTTTTCAAAAACGGCTCAAAATTTTTCTTTAAATTTCTTGTAAGAATAGAAAAATACACTTATAAGGTATAATATGTCCAATTTTCACGGTTAACTCCGAATTTTCAAAAATTGCGAAAATTTAAATATTTTGCGGCGTCTCACTACAACTACAAAATTAAAGATAGAGATTTTTGCTTCAAATGAAATTTGTTGCTCATAATTAGATATTTAAATAAGGTCATGCAATTTTTTTAAAGTTTTAGTTGATTTCGCACAATATGGCGTGCAATATTTGCAATTTTAAAAATTTACATAAACAAGATTTTCTCAAAAATGGCTTCAACTGTGTTCTTTAAACTTTTCCAATGGATAGTGCTAATTGCACTGTTTAATATGACGTAAATTTCATTTTGTTATATTTTTTTGTTTTTTCAAAAATTACACAAATGTAATTTTTTGAAATATCTCACGCCGTTAATATGTGCATATGAATAGATTTGTATATTATTTAACTTGTGAGTAGAAGTGCTTCAAATGACTTTAGAGGAAGTTTTTCGAAAACTCAATAGATTCCTGTG
Organism: Teleogryllus oceanicus; assembly: GCA_964035755.1. Taxonomy (NCBI): domain Eukaryota; kingdom Metazoa; phylum Arthropoda; class Insecta; order Orthoptera; family Gryllidae; genus Teleogryllus; species Teleogryllus oceanicus. The sequence goes on along the minus strand of CAXIVR010000001.1, from coordinate 168,921,548 downwards.
AAAAAGAGCTATTTGGAACCAAAAAGTTGAGAAAATGTCAAAAAATGTGTTTTGTGCGGCGATAGATGTCAGCTGGCAAGAGAACGGAGCAAAACCTTAAAAACAGTCCACACAAAGGAAATTATAAACATTTGCTACGAGAAAGTCTGTCCCATTCTGTAGCACCTCTATTTCTTAATATTTTGGTAGTAGCGAAGTGTAAGCATTTCGTAATTTTTTACGGAAAAGAAAACATTTCTGCTAGAGAACTTGACAAAATAGCAGAGAGATACAAATAAATAACATTAATTACAAAGGACGTAATACTCGTATTAGGGATTGGGAAGGAAACGAACGTACCAATGTAAAAACCAAAAACGGCCTATGAACAGGAAAATATGGAGTAGTGAATGATCTGGTAAACGACCAGTAATCGAAAGTACGTCAAATTATTTCCGCAGTTTTGTAATGGGATCTTCTTGTAAAGAAAAGGAATGTTTAGAACATTCTCGACATCGTTACTAGGAATTGATTTTCATTGCTCGTCAAGTAAAAAAACCGCTGATATCATATCGGATTTGAACACGCGTTCCTCTATTGTAAAGCCACGCACGTAAGCGATTGCGCTACCAACACACAATATTTCCGTGAACTTACTCAATTAAGAATCTTACGAATTTTGTCTTCAAACTCATTACTTTTCCGCACTTCTGCAATTTAAAATATTAAATAAATTACCTCTACGAGACATAAGAAAGCAAGGAAATCTACGCACTATAAAATAGTTAATTCGACTTAAGAATGTTTAAGTTCAGTACTATGTAATTTTTGCTAGCAGGCGCTTCGGTTATAGCCTGACGCTCAACCCTTATCGCCTCTGTCCGAGGTGAGATTATTAGACGTGATAACGTTGGGCTAAAAGACAAGTTTCGACACGGTCCGACATTCAGAATTCATTTGCTGCAAGTAATTACTAGAATCTAAGAAACATTTATTGACTTCAAGAAAAATCACCTATCATTACGCAGTTATTATCTTTTTGTTCATCTTCTCACATTTAAATAAAAATAAGCTCTTAGTTTCTCGTGTTATTGGTAATATGAATATATAAATGTTACACTATTACCACTTCATTAGTTTTGTAAACTCTCAAACGACAACCGCAAATGCATACCTTAAATTATTGAAAAGGAAAAGTATTAATTAAAATCTCACACATTGTCAAAAATAAAAAATTGCATGAACAGGCCAGGACCTGAACTGGAGTCATCCAGTTCTTCAAGCAAGCACCGTAGCACCTTAACTGTAGTTACATGAGTGACGACACTCCCCGTAGTCACTTATACAATGTTTTATATATTACGATGTGTTGAAGAGTGATATTTGTTGAGTTTTGCTGGCTGAAGACAGGAATGTTGCTTACAACGAAAGAAACAGTAAAAGTACGATTTCGCAAAATCGGTTTCGAAACGTTTTAATAGTAAAGAAAACGGTTACATTGCAGTTTTGCATTTCAAACCATTCTTTAAATTGTAAATATTGCTCGCACTTTTGCACGAAAAATGCCAACATTTCAAAAAAGCCTACATGACTGTTACGCAAGAACGAATTATGGACAACAAATTTCATTTGAAAGAAAAATCTCTGTTTTCAATTTTGTAGTTGTAGGAAGACGCCCCAAAAAGTTCAAACTTTTGCAATTTTCGAAAATTCAGAGTTAACCGTGAAAATTGGAACTATGTCATCTTTCTAAGTCTATTTTACTCTATTCTTACAAGAAAATTAGAAGCCGTTTTTGAGAAAATTTTGAAAATGTCCGAAAGACTTCATGTAAAGTATCCCCAAATTTCAAAGATTTTTCAAAATTTCCAAGCTTCAACTACAGCCAGAAAAACAGGGGTTTCTTCAATTTGGAAAGGATCGTACGTGTGGTTTAGGCGCTAGTAGTGATCACAGACGGACGGACGGACGGTTTGGATAAAACCACTTTTTCGACTCCAAAACGTGTATTACCGTTGAAATCGCAAAATCGATTTTCCGCAGTATTACATAACTTTCTCTATACTACGTTTATTACTCCGTATATTGGTGCGTATACGAGAAAGTAAAAACGAGGAGTACAAGTTTTGTTTTGTGCTGAGATGTCGAATTATCATAGTTCAAAATCCATCTAAAGTTATTACAGCAGTTCCAAAAAGTGAGATACAAAAAACAGTACTGAGAATTTTCTGCATTACTGACTGTTATTTCAAGGTGAGTTTATTTTTACATAAATGATTCATATTTCAAAATATGAATGTATTTATCTAATCAAGAAAAAACGAGTAATTTGTCCCAATCTGGGCACAATGTTGTGTAAAGGTCACAACTTTAATATCAATTACTTAAAGGTTCAAACCTTCCCTCATATTTGACTTACGTAAATGATGCCAGTGGTGACAAATATCAAATGCGTGGGGAATGCAGGAGCCCAAGAATCCAACTGTAAAACGCATTTTTTCGGAAGCTCAGTGGTTAGAACAACTGGTCGTAAATCGAACGATGTGGGTTTAATTCGTGTCCGAAGGGAATTACATCTTTAGGACTCAATTAATACAGTAATCAGGTCACAATATGGATATCACTAACGACCGGAATAAACATTTCCTCATATTTCATTTCCCATAAACAGTGACATAGTGGTGACAAACATTTTTGGAAGTGAATGCAAAATGTATGTCAAAACGTTCACTATCTTAATTGCAAGCGAGGTTAGGTTAAATTCTTATTAACTGATTATAAATAAACACACATTTGTATAAATATTGGTGATAAAGCGGAATACAACTAATTACACATTATATAAAGTTCAGCACAGATCTTATAAGCAACAAATAAATACAAGTATTTTCCGCTAAAAATTCTTATCTTTTAATTCTCCGACTTAGTTAAAACAGAACACGGAACAGAAGAAAAAAAAGGCATTGCGCAGGACTCGATCCTCCGTACCCCCGATCTAAAACCCAATGTTAAACGATTTCAGCTACAGAGAGAGTTATTGATCTTTCAGTAATCTGCAAGCCTTAAGTATCTATGAATACGAAATATTTTTTTCTGTAATTTCTCCATTTTCTCTGAGAGTAACATTTAAGACGTAATAGAAATCATATTCTCTAAACATATTCGTTCTCAAGCAGTACAATTTCTGGAAAATGCAATATTAAGGCACCTGATGTTTGAACAATACATGATAGTATATTTATCTAACTCTGTTTTCTTATTTATGAATTTTATCATAAGTTCAAAATTTAGATTTCAAAGACCGACTTTATCCTGGAAATTTTGAGATCCCAAATTCGCACCTCCTTGTTTTTTCCTATATTGAGACTAAATGACAGGTGATTTTTGCATTGGATCACCTACACAAACATGGCGAATAATCATTGGAGATAACTTAATTAAAATTACTTATTTTCTTTGTGAAAATTGGGACTGAATGAATGCTCACCACTTCGTCTCAGTCTACCCCGCACTAAAGATATGCCGTATCAAAACATTGTTTATTTAAAAATGGAGATAATAATAAAAAATATTGATTTCTTTCACATGACCACGTCAAATCGTACTTTATTATGTTTTGGAGTAAATACATTTTGATATGTTGCTCCACCTATCGAAGATTTACATTAAACATTTTAAGAAGACTATAAAAGAAATACAATTATCAATTGTTACAAACAATTAGGGGATGCGTTCTGTTAGCATTTATCACAAAGGCACAAACACAAAATGGTAATTTTAATGAGTTCGTAATAGCCTCTAAGGAACTTTGTTAAACGTGTAAAAAAGACATATTCCTTTCTCAATTGTTAAAAGAACGAAGAAATTACCTTTATTACAAAATTTTATAATAAACCCAGAGACTTGTTAAGATTCTGATTATCTCTAGAATTGTTAAATAGGTAAATTACTAGTGATTATACAACTTGGTACAGACTTTTTCATATTATTTCTAACGATTACACAAAAATATGATAATGATATTGCAATTGAGACACTGTTAATATTTTAGCTATCTCTTCCAAATTTCGTTTCGTCACATTGCTTGGAATACAAGATACCAGCACACAATCTTAATATAATCACATTAGCATTTACAAAAACAAGTTTGTTCCTCCTAGCAAGAATTTTGGAATGTCTCTCTCGTGATGACAGTGTTTAATGTGTTCCAGGCATCAGGTAAAAAAAAACCTATTCGGCAGGATTTGATCTGGCGTCAATTCCTCTATCTACTACGCGTTTAATCCATGGAGCTATCACAGAGGTTCCTTACAGTACCGATGAGGGGTATTGTAAAATTAATTCTATCTTGAAATTTATTGTTCTTATGACATACTACATTTACTCCAGGTTACAACAAAATCACATTCTTGATAAGAATGCAGAATCATCAGCGCGATAGTATTCTATAGTTGATTCTAGTTAGAAATATTTCGATTCGAATGCCTATTGTGTAGGGCTTGCGAAGTAGCTTCTGTCCTGCGAAGTGCTTATCTTGCCCCCCTCCCATATCTTCAAGGAGATCTCCACATTACGCGATAAGACTGAACTGTAACTAGTCGTGAAACACCAGTCTGAGTCTCGGCCTAGCAGTGGTAGCGTACGCACGTCCCGCTGCACGGCAGCGCTTACCTTTGCCTCAGTAGTGGCAGATCAAGATAAGCGTTAGGTGGTGATCGTCGGATACGGAGCCCGCAACGGGCTAAGTTTATTTAAAACATAGTTCTTGTTGTTTTTTTTGTGACTTTCGTGCATCAGTTAAGTGCCGAGTTATTGTGAATGTCAGTAAACTCAGGCCCCTCAACGGGGCAACTTATCAGAAGTGCCATGGACACTTTAAACAAAGCAGATAGTGAATGTGATCATATGGACTCCCAGTCAGATATTAACATGATAGCTCATCTACAACAACTTCAACAACAGCAGCAGATGCATTAAATGAATTGAACACAAAATTAAGTTCATTATGCTACGCGTTCAGAATTCTTGCAAATTCAGTCAGCCTTCATACTGCTCGTTGTGTATACTTCGCGAATGTTCATTCCCGCCTGAGATATGGCATAATATTCTGGGGGAATTCATCTTATAGCTCCCAGATTTTAGATTACAAAAACGAATTGTACAAATAATAACCAAATCCCACCCACGTGATTCATGGAAGCCTCTCTTCATTAATATAGGAATTTTATCATTACCTTGTCTGTTTATTTACGAATCAGTGGCTTTTGTCAAAAATGACTTGCTTAAGGGCGGGAATATATTTTCAGAAAATGCCAATGTCTATTACTATAACACTCGACGTAGAAATCATATTCATCAGGTGACAGTATCAACAGCTCATTACAAAAAATTCACATACAATACATGTACATTATTTTACAACACTTTGCCAGATGACACTAAACGATTAAATTCAATAGAAAAGTTTAAATCCCAGGTGAAATCGTTTCTGCTGCAAAACTGTTTTATTATAGACTAGAAAATTAGAGACTATACTGAGCATCACAAGAAAAGGAACATTAATTTTAACAATGATACATAATGCATTATTTACCATTTGGACTGTATAAATAAGTATAATCAACTTGTAACAACTATTGTACTACAGCTTCCGGGTCAATGACCCCATCTCGATCAGGTTTTCGTCCAGTTTCCTGATCCATTGAGCAAATGCTGAGATGGCCCCTTGTTTTGCTTCTGGACATAAATGTAACTTCATTTTCTGTGCACGTCTTCTAGAATTCAGTGGGAAATACAATTATTTAAATTATCGTTTCCATGTTGTCGCGGCAGGAAGTAATAAGAGCCGAAATTTATTGCTCATTTATCTTTGAAAATAGATTTTATTAAATGGGAGTTTTTTGTTGTTTTTCTCCCTTTAAAAAAAATTTATTGCTTATTTATCCTTGAAAATAGATTTTATTACATGGGAGTTTTTGTTGTTTTTTTTCCTTTCAAAATTCAAAATTTATTGCTTGTTTATCCTTGAAAATATATTTTACTACATGGGAGTTTTTGTTTTTTTTCTCTCTTTCAAAATTCAAAATTTAAGTAGTATATAACTTAGTGTAGGGATCACAGAATTTTGAAAATGTGCACACAATTCACTTTTCCCCATAGCACGTCATACGCAGTTTTTAACTGTTTTTTGACGTAAAATAAATAAATAAATAAATAAATAAATAAATAAATAAATAAATAAATAAATAAATAAATAGATGTATCAACAGCAGCTTCATCAGTTGCAAACACAGCTGCAGCTCGCGCAACAAGGACAAACTCAGCCGTAGCTAATGGGGGTGCCTCAACAGCCTCATGGTCAGCCTCCGCTAATATCTCAAGCAGGGCCAATAGTTACAGCGGAAGGAGACCAACAAAGTGGCGTATGTACTGCTGGTTCTACTTTCTTGCAAAATTCACAAGTAAGTGACGTTAACGCCGATAGCAGATCGGACACTAAGAAGCGCAAATTCTCCCAGCGTAGTGAAAGTAACGAAGGGAATAGTGAAGAGTGCAGTGAATTCAGTTACAGTATCCCAGTCTCATCTAGATATAAGTTGTTAGAAAATACTGTAAGTGGAGCAAAGTCAGATAGAACCAGTGCAAGTGAAAATCCCTCCCATTTTCGTTCACGAAGTAGATGATTATAACAAGCTAATATCAGACTTAAAAAATATAGCCCAAGCAGACTTTACTACTAAACCTAACAAAAATTCAGTCAAAATTATGCTCACTTCTATTGAAGACTATCGCAGTTTTAGAAAATTTTGTGATAAACAAAACATTCAGTACTACTCGTTCAGAGATCCAACACAAAAGCCCCTGTCAGTGTTAATTAAGGACATACCTACATGCTACTCAGAAAAAGACATTAAAGATGAACTTATTCGTTTGAATCTACCAGTGTTAAAAGTTTGCAGACTCTATAATAAGGAAAGAAAGCCAATTCCAGTATGTGCAGTTGATTTAGAAAACAATAAGGAAGCTCGAAAGATATATTCTTTAAACAGGTTTATTCATAGTGTAATCAAAGTGCAACAAAGGTTAAATTCCAGAGTAATAATGTGTAAAAAATGTCAGAGATATGGTCATTCACAAGCAAACTGTGGCTATCATCCCAGGTGCGTAAAATGCGTGGGAAATCATCATTATTCGAATGTAAAAAGTCTAAAGACGCCGCACCACAGTGTGCTAACTGTTTTGAATTTCACGCAGCTAATTATAGAGGTTGTAGCTATTATAAAAAATATATTGAGTCCTTTGTTAAAACTTCCCAAAAAGCAAATGACAGTAAATCAAACAACCAACGTACTTTACAACTACATTTTCTCCTAACCCGCCACTACAATCCAGTAAGCATTTCCCACCCCTCCTTGTACGGCAGCCAAGTTCAAGTAGCCAAACAATGTTTACTGCTCAGCCTACTAACTGGCAAAATATTATACCAACAATAGTTTCCCAAGTTGTATCTGCAATCGTCACACAAATCCAAAGTATGGTAGAGAAAATAGTTACATCAGTATTAAATAATGGCAACTATTCAAGAGGTAAATAAGATATTAAACTGGAACGCCAACGGTCTAAAAGACAGGAAAATAGTTTCCGATATTTCCTGAAACACCACGGTATTAATATTGCCTATCACGGAAACCCATTTAATTCCGGGTGAAAGATTCATTTTTCCCGGGTTTCATCACGTATCGTAATGACAGAGAACGTCACATATAGCGTCAGGTGGTGTAGCTATATTTATATCGAAGAACGTTAAACACGCGCAAGTACCGACACCTACGTCAAGAAACTTTGAATCTGTCGGAGTGCGAATTGAAAGTAATGGTAAAACTTTAACTATTATAGCAGGATATAAACCCCCTTACAGAACCTTTCCGAAAACTCATACAGACGTATATTCAGTGATACCAATCGGACACTATTACTGGGTGACTTCAACAGTAAAAATATAGCGTGGGGCTGTAACTCGACATCGTGGCAAGGACAAAAGCTATCAGATTATGCAACGGCATATAACATCAGCATATTAGCTCCAAATGAACCGACAAGATACGCGTCCAATCCAAACATCATTCCAGATGTCTTAGATATTGTACTCCCCAAAAAATGTTAATTTTCCCATTCATCAAAAGTATTCCCGGGAACTCGACTCTGACCACTCCCCTGATACTACTATCCTTATCGGCACAAATCAATAGAACACAGCTCGATCAGGAAGTAAGAGGAATCGTAAATTGAATAAGTTTATAATCTAATGTTATCCTTTACTCATATCCGAAAGTATAAGTAATGCGCGTGACATCGACGATGAAGTTGATAAATTCTCCAAAGCAACTATTAATGCCATCAAACAGTCGACACGACCTCGTCGTACGCCAAATGCTAAACCGATCCCAGTAAACATTCGAAATTTAATTAAATCAAAAAAATATGAGACGGTACTGGCAAATTATGAAGACCAACGTTAAAACGAAATAAATCGCCAAATGCTAAACCGATCCCAGTAAACATTCGAAATTTAATTAAATCAAAAAAAGCGCCTAACCAAACTTGACAAACTACGTTTTCAAGTTTCAACAAGTATATAGGCGAAATTCATCCAAATTCGAGTCACCTCTGGTCATCGGTCAAGCGCCTAACCAAAGAAAAATCAAACATTCCACCCTTGAAAATAGGAATTAACCGAGTATACTCAGACGAGGATAAGTCATCAGTAATGGCGGAACATCTTGAAACCACCTTCAAACCGCACCCCGTGACCGACGCATCATTTAACTCCAAAATCGAAAATTTCGTCAACTCTACTTTTCCAACGGCCGCACCACCCATTAAATTCAATACTCCATCTGAGACAGCCTTCGAAAATAAGCGTCTGAAAATTAAGAAAGCACCTGGAATTGACGGCATAAATACCCTGTGCATGAAAATGTTGAACAGGCGATCGATTGCAGCCCTGACGGCAATATTTAATGCGGCTTTAAGGCTTCACTATTTTCCTGCAGCGTGGAAAAAAGCTGTAATAATTCCTTTCTGTAAAGCTGGAAAGGACCCGAGATACGTTGAAAGCTACAGACCTATTAGTCTATTGCCAACCATATCTAAAATATTTGAAAGACTAATACTATCTAGACTTATTAAATTCCTCAATTCCACCAACGCTATTCCGTCGATTCCCAATCGGTTCAGGACCAATCACTCAACAACGCACCAACTACTACGACTCACTGAAGAAATAGCACAAGGCTATCACCAAAAGGAACATACAGCATCAGTATTTTTGGATATAAGTCAGGCGTACGACAGAGTCTGGCACTCTGGCCTAATTTATAAAATGCGACAACTAAGAGTCCCGGAGTATTTACAAAAGGTTATCAATTTTCCCTTCTAACAGATCGTTTTATTGTAAAAATCAACTCTTCAACCTCTTACCGCGACCATTGATGCAGGAGTACCACAGGATCGGCACTCTCCCATTCTGTTCAGCATTTTTAGCTACGATATCCCCACTGAGGGTGACTCAAGTTAGCGCTGTACGCAGATGATGTCGCCCTCTTCGCAACGCACACGACATTGCCGTAGCCAAGGACTATATTCAAAATACATTAAACGAGTATGTTAACTGAACTCAGAAATGGAGAATAAAAATAAACCCGTTAAAATGTCAAGCAAAAATCTTCACGTTACGCCGCCCAAAAAATCCTACTGAATTATGCCTTTACAATACTTTTTATTCCGTGGACCTCACCGATAAAATACTTGGGAGTGTTGCTTGACAAAAGATTGACATGGAAACCCCCATAATGCAATAGCAAACAAAGCATCTGCCAAAATTTCAAAACTCTTCCCTCTCATCAATGCACATTCTTCATTGAAAGTCGAATGCCGATTGCTACTATTTAAGTCCCTAATTCTACCAACCATGACTTATGCATGTCCAGTTTGGGGTTGTGCAGCGACAAGCAATCCCCAAAAAATTAACAGCCATTCAGAATGTATTTTAAGAAGAACTTTAAATGCCTCTGGTTCATTCCGAACATCCAGATTCGCAGAGAATTGAAAGTGCCGTCATTAATCGATCACATAACTCAAATAGCTCAAAACTTTACCAAAACCTTCACACTTCCCATGCTCCTTAACCTTCAGCCTAGGACGCAATGCCATACTCACGTATTAAATCCAGGTATCCCAAAGACCGATTCAAACCACCGTAATCCCCCATAACTGTCAATAGATCAACTGAAACAGTCTTCTACCTCGCTTCATTTACTTTAGCCCAGTATTTATGTTATTCCGAGTAATATAAACCACTGCTTATGGATGGCCATTCCCAAAAAGTAACGAACTGTGTATTCATAATTTAACCTCCTCGAAAGACATGTATGTCGAACGAGAAGAAATAAATTAAAAAAAAAAAAAAAAAAAAAAACACCAGTCTGAAATACAGAACCGCGTAGTATTAAGCAAGTAACTATGTTATTTTTAAAACCAATTAACACAACTAAGAGAATTGCCGGTCAAATTTGCATTCGTTATTCATGAAAACTTGTAACCTAAAATTGAATGATATAATGCTAACAATATTTTAATTACCTGCAATTGTTGATTGCTCTAAGAAATTATAATCTTATATGTAAACAACGAAGTAGTTGTACTACAACAGCACTATTTCTTAATTTTCACTGATCCGCAATATTATACTTTACATGAATTGGAAAAGAGTTTTCAACAGTAAGATCTTTATTTTCAATTTTGTAGTTTTGAAAAGTTAACTTCTTTCAATTTTTTCAAAAATATATAGAGTTCGTCGAAAATAGGACCACCAGCGCCTCGGTCAGATAGTACAGAACGGAGGCTTCTGGTCGTCGTACTGATGGACGACAAAACCGGCCCTTTTTAGGGCTCCTAAGTCTTTTCAAAAATTAATATTAATTACAAAATATTGGACATATTACTACTGAAATCACACCATAACAGAAGAAAAAAATCACCTTCTGGATTCGAACTCACAACGTTAGCAAGCTGACAGGATACCTACGACGTTAACCATTCGGCTAAAGCGGTTTCTATTTCAGTTACCACTTAGAAAAGTAGTTAAATATAATAAAACCTATGTAACTGGAACATAATCATTTTAATATATTTTTTTCGTTTTCAGAGGTCGATTATTTTTAAGTTTAAATATATTGTAATATATAATATAATATAAAATGTATAATATAGGGAAGAATATAATATTATATTTTAATAGAATGCGAACTTTTCTCTATAGAAAGAAAGTGCAATATTTTTACTTTTCCTCATGCGTACTTCAGTACCACATTGTCATAATAAAACTGAAAAGGGACTTGCAATTATTCGAGAAGAGCCTAATGTCTAAAAGTAGGACAGTTTTAAAGAATACTAGTGATGCTAAAACAGCGCTTTTCGGAAACTTATGCGGAAAATACTAAAATTTTCAAAAATTACATGATCTTATTTAAAAATGTTTTCTTTAAGAAAAAGTTTTCATCAAGGGAAAAAATCTCAAATTTCAATATTTTACTTGTAGGAAGACTTTCGAAAAATCAGTTTTCAACGGCACTTTTCTCTTAAACGCACTTCTCACTATCCAACAACAAAAAGTAATAAAAAATTATGGAGCGTTTGTTTGAACACTTCAAAAATGTCCCAGGGGCTTCATGTAAAGTACCCTCCCCCCTAATTGAATATCAGTTTCAAATTCAAGGGGCTATGACATCAGCCAGATCGATTGGGGAGTATCAATTTTGGTGAAAATCGGCTGAACGGTTTAGCCGCTAGCGTTGTTCAGGGACGGGCGGACGGACAGACATTTTGCCGTCAGTCGATTTTTCGCCATCAACCACCCACAAAACATGGATTCTGGCTACACCACGATTTGTAGGATTTTTTTTTCTAAATTTAGCTAGTGGATTTATCGTCACAAGGGCCTTGATCAATATATGAGAAAATTTAGATTATGGGTCCACGGAAAGTTTTTATGCTTTCACTGCAAAGCAATTTTCCAATTTTGGAAAACATTTATACAGTTTTTTATAACTTTATTTGTCGAATTAATTATACCGAGAAGAAGAGTCAAGAGTTATGAGAAATTTGAAACAGATTAGTAATTGTAATGTTGAAAATCCCAGAGATATTAATAAAATGTGACATTTACTACAGTATTTGTAATAACGATATAGTGTATTCCAATGAAGAGTGCAAAGTAAACAAGAAAGAGTTCGTTTTCAGAAAGTTTCAATAATGCAATATGAGCATAATGTAACATACCCTCCAGAAATATTGGATTCTCATTGAATTCGGAATCCCAATCAACTTGCTAGTATAATATCAATTTTGAAAAAGAAAACATAGATTTAGAAGTCAGTAATGTTTTAATTTTTTTCGGTACCATGCGTACACAGGTCCTTTTCCTACAACCAGTCTAAAAACAAATACATGTTCGCAGAGTCTTTTTGGAAAAATATTTTTTGGGCTTCAGGATTTCAAAAGCCGAATTTTCCTTCAAAACCCCTAAATACAATTTTTACTTGATATCATTGTTTCTGTAGTATGCTGCGCATTCGAGAATGTAAAATACAGTAAAATATTTAATGAAGTTCAATATTAGGCCAATTATTTTCCGTCACTGTTCCTCAGCTTAAAAACTATGGAAATATTGTAATGAAAGAACATTCATAAATTCAGTGGTACTCAGTTTAAAATAAATATGTTAATTTCACCAACAAAATAGAGAAAGTGTGAATAAAATAGGTATTGGCTACAATGAACATCATTGCAATATTGTAGAAAATCTCTGAGAGAGTTGAAATATTAAGTTATAAATAATAATCGAATACAATATACGAAAATTTAATTTTGGATTAAATAAATTTCCATTTTATAATACTATTTTGCCCAGGAAAATAAAGTCCTTAGGTTTTATTAGGCAGCGATTATTGAAAGTCCGAATTCAAATATGTGTAATTTTCTTTGACAATTGGAAGTTGTTTTTTGTATATATTTTTAATGTCTCTTTTTAACTACTAGGTCATATAACGACCACTGTGATTTTTTATCTTTGGGGTTTTCTGTAGGGAGAATACGTAAGGACATCACGAACACACGTCTATGTCCGAGGCGGAACCCGTGGCCCTTCGAACCCAGGAAGCTACGGCCTTGTCGTCCATTTCCTCTTTCTCCTTGTAAACCTTTGACATCATATATCCAACATCAAAAACATCGAAGATATCGCTTAATTCTCCATCATTTGAATTACGTTTGTTTCCTGTGTCCCTGGCCACGTGGGGATAAGTGGAAATGAAACCTCTGACTAGGTAGTAAAGTTGGCCTCGAGGAAGCCAGAAAGACATCTTTATGGTTATATCTACTCTTACTACCAAGATTTTATCCAACGTTGCATTTTGAGTGCAAACAGAGTGGCAGAACTCTTTTCAAACTCACAAGGATCATAAGACCCTTGTCGTGGTCATCCCGTGGCTCTAAGCCCGAGGCAAGAATTGTTATTCACCTTCAAATCGGGCACTGCCACTTTTCGCACGGACATCTCGTGCAGTTACCCACCCCCTATCCCCCAGAAATGAAGAACAGACCTTACTGTAAAGCATGCTCCAGTGCACTGCGATAATGAAAGAGCCGAAGAAGGCATAGCTTGTCGACTATAGAGGAGATGCTGGCTACTGTCCTCCGCAAACTCTTAAAACTTTCTTACCTATGGATTTATAAATCTAATATGCGTGAAGGGGATGATTTTTAACATGCCTTTTATAACTAATTTTGCGTTGTTGATGTAACACTGCCTTTGTCATTTATTTTATTTTAAAATTAGTCATTTTTTGCTGTTTTTACTCTTTTAATCTTGTAATTAATAAAAAATATTTTAACTGACTTTTATACTAATTTTCAGAAAATTTTGCGAATAATATTGCACTATGTAATTGCAAGATATTTGAGCACAATACACAGTTCTTTTATATTATTAAAGAAGGTATGAAGTTTCATTTCGTGAAAAAAAAATTTAGTTTTCAGATTTGAGAACTTGTGATCTCATTGAATCTCTTGTGTTTTCCGTGTTGATCTAAAACCAAATGTATTTTTAGGTTCGATATGCATTCAAGTATTGGGATCTTATGAGCACAAATTATTTGTCATGCGTATATCATACAATGGCTAAAATTATTTCACAATTAATCATTAGAAAACAAGGACGGTGTGTTTCCTGTGAATAAAAACCGTTTCTTACTTCAATATCGATAACCGTGTCAAGGTTTCCGGATGTTTGAATTGCGAGAGAGCTTCTTGAATCGAACTAAACACTCCAGAAACTGTTTCTGGGGGTCATACAAAAACCTAACATAAATTGGAAAGATAATACGATTCGGGGACACTGTGTTCCGCTTAAATATTTTAATTGGAAAATTGTCCGGAATTGAAATTTTTAAGTAAATACTCAATCTCTTTAAAGTTTATTCAAACAAGTTTTTGTTTCTTTCTTAACAGCTCGTTTTAAGAAAATTACATTGATTCGTAACATTTTAAGGTTTTCAAATTTATTCTTTTTTTACTACGTGGTTATTCAAAAATATTTAAGAAAATATTTAACTTCAGTGTAGATTTCCACAAATAAAAGAATTAAAAGTTTGCTGTTTATATTATTAGCTGTTTATTAAAGATATCAATTATTACAATTTTGCTATTAATATCACTGGGAAGGGACAGATATAATCTTCTCAGCAGTGTCACAGAAAAATAGCAACTTTTGAAAAATATATGAAGAATAAGACAATTATATTTTCGAAATATTTCTAATGAGAGTTCCTAGTTCCTTTTCACCGATTATCACTATAAAATTGCATCAATTTTACAAATAGTCTAAACAATATTAACAATAGCAATTTTGCAATGATAATCTACTTGGGACATCCGGCAGTGATTTTTAATTGATTAACGAAATCACTGTTTGCATGCACCTGCTCATATAGAAAAAATGGGCGATTACATTTTTATAATGCGTAATAAAATGTGTGATTTTTTCCTTAATAAAGGCGTAATAATGTCAAAATACAAGTTTTTAAATACGTGAACATGAATTTCTTTACCTGCTCATATAAAAATTTATATTTGTGTTTCCCGAAAATGATTATGTAATAATTAGTGTTCCTTGCTTTAGAACCATTAGCATTTTAAAATAGTTTGTAAGAAACAAAACTTTCAATACTATTAATTTAATCTGCCACAAATTTCTCACAATATTAGATACCATAAATTAGAGTTAATTTTCATGGTAAAGAACTCGATAAAAAATGTCACAGCCCCTTTCCGTGACCCGCTGCCCCCTTGGTTCGTCAGCGTCCACGGGGTTCAGGGCCAACGTCCAGTGCAATTGGCGGGGTGATCCTCGCACCCGCGCGCACCAATCCGTTTCGTTTCTGTGCCCTCTCCTGTTACCTCCTCTTACTTCCTATCACCCCTCCCTCTCCTGTAACCCCCTGCTCACGTTAGCGAGGCAGCGTCACTGACCGCAGAAATTGCTCCGCCCCTTTGAGATAACTAGGCGGAAAATCTTCGAGGGGAGGAAGGGGGACGTGTCTGAAACTTGGCAAAAGCCAATGATAAGAGCGGATACGCCTCGACGCCAGGATTGGTCAAGTGTCCAGCGATGGTTGTCCAAGCTGTGGAAAAGCCAGATTTGGCCGGACAGGGCATCACCCATATTCTGTGAGAAGGGGTATACATTTTACTTAAAATCTGGGATAAATGAGGTATCAAACCACAATAAAGATTGAATAATTTTACTTCACATAAAATTATGCCATACACGTGTTTCAGGAGTGTTCTCCCATCATCAGTGGCTCTATAAAATGACATAAACAAAATCGTATGAAAACAATATCTACAATGCAAGCGCAAATTTACTAAATAAAATTATTTCAACAAGAAACTTTTCATACGATTTTGTTTATGTCATTTTATAGAGCCACTGATGATGGAGAACACTCTGAACACGTGTATGGCATAATTTATGAAGTAAATTATTCAATCTTTATTGTGGTTTGATACCTCATTTATCCCAGATTTTATCATGGAATACCACAAAATCTCTGCTGCCACCACAGAATTCATTTCACTTAGGTATTGCGCGTGGCGATTCACGATGTCCTGTG
Organism: Teleogryllus oceanicus; assembly: GCA_964035755.1. Classification (NCBI taxonomy): domain Eukaryota; kingdom Metazoa; phylum Arthropoda; class Insecta; order Orthoptera; family Gryllidae; genus Teleogryllus; species Teleogryllus oceanicus. Next base: position 168,905,337 of record CAXIVR010000001.1, on the reverse strand, counting down.
ACATGAATATAGGTATAATGTCAGTTTTCAAAAAAGGAATTCCCCCTTCGAAAGCCAAGCTCATCAATAGTGAATTCTAAAGACACACCACACATGATATACGTATCCACATATAAGAATCGTAAAGCGTGATTGCCAATAGAAACAAGTTAAAACTGAAATGGTATTTCAAAATTTCGTTCGGCTAGGCTCTGCACTGTAAGTCACACCAGGAAGGGCTGATTTTGCGGAATGCGTCGTACAGTACTGGAAACATAAATTGATCGCGGCCGTCTGCGGCTAAGTTCAGCTTTTGCACGGCTTGGACAGCCCTTGTTATGACGAAACGTCGCAGGCGGAGCCTCACATTGCATCGTAGCCAATTTCAACGTGGGGGGGAGTGCCCTAACAAAATTACGACGTACAAAATGGCGGGCGCCGCTAGTTCAGATGTGGAAGTATTTTCAAACACAAAATATATTTTCTCAAAAATGGCTCCAAACGTTTTGGTAAACCTTTTTCCTTGCATACAGTAAAAAGTATGCTTTTAGTACAAAAACAGGGTAACATCAATGAAATAAAATAAGTATGAAATCCAATTTGGTCATACAAATATAAAAATAATAATAAAGCTCTAATACGTAGTTTTTCGATATAACCATTTTATCGGTTTTAAAATAAAGATCAAATAATTCAGGAACCCAAATTTTTCTTAACAATATATTTATTTCTCACACAATAACGTTGTATTTAATATAATACGCATATTGTAGACCAAGTAAATTTAAAAGAAATATATCAGATACCTTAAATACAATAAAAGTTATCCCTAATACGTGGTATCGAATATTTCTTCTGAAATTAGCAGTAGTTGCCATCACTTCTGTATCCCAGTAACCTTGTTAACGGATTTCCAAAGTCCTATTGACTTTGTGAAATTATTGGTCCTCTCGGACGTTAACTTTGCAAAGATTTTCTGGTAATAAATCCAATTTAGAATGCGAGTGAAATGCCGATACGAAAAATTGAGTGACAGCAGAACGTCCGTCCATCCGTCCGTTCACCGTCTGTCCAATCGTCCATCCGTTCTTCCGTCCATCCGTCTGTCCATCCACCCATCCATCCGCCTATCCGTCCGTCCATCCGTAACTATTTATTATTGGATATATAAATATTTAAAGTGAATTTACAAAATTGAAGAATGTAACAATCAATTTACGATATATCAATATTACAGTATTTGTCAATATTATTGTATAGACATCAAACTTTCATTTTCTAAACTTGCTTTCGTAATAAGATATTTGTCGGGTGCCTACGCCAAGAATCTATTTAATACATTTCTGCCAAAGAAATGTGATTGTTTTGGCGTGACTCCTTAATTTTGTTTTTACAAAATCGATTAAATTGTTATACGGTGAAATAACAATATTGTCTTACACTTGCAACGTCATCTTCGGCTTCATTTCACACTCACTAATGGAACAACATTAAATATTTAACATGAATAAATTAATTGTTTATATGTAAAATATATTTGGTGTAAGCATATTAAGAATGTAAGAAAACATATAAATATTCTTCTGACAAATAAGTAATGTAAGAAATGTAATGTAAGAATGTAAGAAAACATAAAATTCACATCTGATAATTATGTTCTTGTTCAGCATTGTGCAAAATGCAAATAAGTATTTTTTTAGTAATTAAATTAGTTCAAAGAATTAGTCGCCCCGACCGGTATTCGAACCCGGGCCATCTGGTTCCAGAAGGCCTCCAGGTTCCAGAAAGCCCGGGTTCGAATCCCGGTCGGGGCGACCAATTCTTTGAACTAATTTAATGATTAAAATACATTGTTACTCAGTAACATGGTCACAATTTGGATAGCGGAACATATTCTGCGAGCGTAAGTGCATCCAATAAGGTAACCATTATATTTTTTTAGTGTTATGCAGCACTGTAAATAGTGTTTTTATGACAACTAGTATTCGAACCTTTTGCGACTTCAGTTTGCCTGTCGTAGGAGGAAATCGCCGGGCGCCAACGGTCGTAATATCGTCGCACCGCTGCTATCAGCCTATCAGTCGCCTGGGTCTCAAATATCTGGGAGGGCCTGTAGGTGACAAGAACGATTAGTTGTACAACAGGTTCGGCAAGGTCGAATGGCAAAGTCAACCGAATGCTTTAAATAATTTAAATGCAAATATTGTAAAGACAAACTTTTCCTGAAATTTATTCCCTCTTTCATGTAAAATGCGAATTCAAAGTTTGAGTATGGTTTCAATGATCAGAATAAAATAAATCAATTTCACTTTTGGATCAGAAACAATATTTTTATTTTATTTTTTTATCAGAAAAAAAATTATGCATTGACAGCATTGATTGATTGTTGGTGATTCAGGCCACGTCAACTACTACTACTACTACTACTACTACTACTACTACTACTACTACTACTACTACTACTACTACTACTACTACTACTACTACTGTAATTAGTCCCGTAAGTGTAGTACGTGTTTTTTCTCGGTAGATGACGGTGGCCTTCCCCCGCTGGATGGCCAGATCCTGAAAGGGGATTTCTCCAACCAGGTATCTCCCACCAGCGGGGCACCACCCCAGCCGGGACAAATTCTAAGTTCTCGACCGGTCTCCCGGAATGTGTGGTAGTGTAGTGCATGTTAGTGTGAGTGTGTAAGGGGAGAGGATAGGACAAGGAAGAGGAAGGACAGATCGCGCGCGGTCCGTGGCCCTTTTGATAGGGTACTGCTCCGGCATTCGCCTGGTGTTGATCGGAGAAACCACGGAAAACTACCGATTGGAGCAGCCGACCGTGAGAATTCTCATCCAGACAGCGACTGAATTCGACCTCGCTGAAAAGCTAGTGTCGAAAATCCTGCCTCCGTTGGGACTCGAACCAATGACCTTCCGGTTAGGGGCGCTGCAGTGACATCAGTTGATGCACTGAGCCACCGCTCCCGCTTTGGCAGCATTGATTTAGACCCTTAAAACAGACCAGTGGTGTAACGAAATGTGTGCGGGCCCGCCTGCAAAACTTTTAACCGGGTCCCTCTTTATTAAAGTGTGTATCAAACACAAGTAGTGTTAATACCTTAAATAATAAAAATATTCCCTAAAACTAGGTCCTCTTTCACCTGCGCCAGCCCGCATTGCCGGCCTTGCGGGCCCGCACGTTACGCCACTGAAACATACTTTTAACTCGAAAGAAATCAACGGTTAGATTTTCGCCCTTTCACTTGAACGAAAGAGCTACGAAATACATCGATTGATAGACATCTCGTGACGTACTAGTGTTGCCGATGCAATGGTACGCCTTTGGAAGGTGCGGTCACGTAGGGTCCGGAAGAAAACGTCTCTAAAATTCTATTTGTAATATTGCATAACACTTCAATATTTGGAAAAATTGGTTTTGCATGGTATTGTATGTGCTTGTGAAATTTCATGTGAATTCGAGTTTTTAGCACAGTGAGCGTGGGTTTTGGGTGTCAGAGTCATTTTTCATTTCTACTATTAGAGGACCGGGAAAAAATTGAGAAAAATGGAAAATGTGATTTTAAGCGCTGATATGGAGCAGCTGGTGGCAATGGTGAGGCAATACTGAAAAGCTATTCCAGGATAACTAGTTCAAGAAAGTCTGTCATTCTGTATTCACTTTTTCTTTTACTTCCTCGCCTAACTACGAACAAGCAATTTTCTCCAGGGGGGTGCATTATGAAACTAGGGCGGAGGATAACAATCGACCGTCTTCGTTTCGCTGCACATGTCTGAATAAATCCTACGATTGCTTTAAAAAAAATTCTAATTTATTTGATTTGATCAGTCCACAAGTCATAGATGTGACACCTGGATATGAACTGTTTGTGACACGGATAATAGAGAATTAACTATTTTCCAACAAGTGACATTAAACTCTAGGTAGGGGGCGAATCCTGAGACATGCCCCCATACACTCGCACCTTGGTTGGAAGAAAGGACAGGATACGCAAGAAACTACGTCATTAGGAATAACGTGAGGAGACTTAGAAAAAGGAGGTTTAACATTTTTTAAATTTTGCTACCCATAATTTGAGATGTTTGAAGCAAACTAGATCCTATGCGTTTTTAGAGAACTGCGCTTTATTTGAGCCAAATATATAAGTATAACATGTAAGTTGGCTCAGTGCAGTATCTCAGACCAGGAGGTCCCAGGACCGTGTCCTGTGGATTTTCGACGCAAGCTAGCTAGGTCTCATTCAACTGCCACCCGGAGGAAAATTTTTGCGACTAGCTGCTCTGATCTGCAGTTTTAAGTTTTTCTTTCAATCAGTGTTGATGTCATGTCAATCATGTCTCATGTCAATCGTATGCCGAAGAAGAACCTTAACAAATAGATTGCGCGCAATCTTCCCTTCCTCCTCCTCTTCTTCTTTCACACACAGAGACGACTCCGGTTGTAGTGAACTCGGATATAGTGAACCCTCGGTTTTAGTGAACTTAAATGACTGGTCCAGTTTCACGTACATAACAAACAAGAATAAGAAGATTCGATTATTGTGAACCTGTACCTCGACTATAGTGAACATAGGAAATATGTACAATGTCTTGTAAATTAATTCTCTTCGGGAAAAGAAACATCGCCTCAGTGCCACAAATTCCTACACCAGGTTGCTGGGAAAAAATATCGTCCGCCAAAGGCCATAATTGAAGAAGTGCCCATTGAGGTCAAGGTAGCGAACCTTAATCGTGACCTTATGCCACTCAGTTTTATTGCGGAAACAAAGGCAGTGTCCTGCGTGGGTACAGCTGGTGGCGGTGACGCGCGATTGCTTGCTTCAGTTTCAAGCTTGGTGTTGTTCATATCAAATACACATATTCAAAGGGAACTTCAAATACAACCCCTAATTGAACATATAAGAGAAAACTGTAACAATTTTTACTCTTCTTTTCATCCTCTCCTCAGAAATAAAATTACAATGGGAAATAACTTTAAATAATCCCAAAAGAATTGCCTGATATATCCCTAAGACATGTTTAAATCCCCCATACAAAAATCAAAAAATCAGTATATTAATATGTATTAAATATGTAAATCTTCATCCCAATGTATGTATAGAGTGTATCTAGATTTAAGAATGTATAATGTTCTCGAATAAAGGGGCTTTAAATCTTCAAAGTTGATAAAAAAGAATACATTATATTTCTTATTTACTTTTACATAAGTGAACAATTTCAAAAAAAAATAAAATGCAATATAATATACAATAAATGAACAAACTTTATGAAACAAAAGAACAATAAACAGTTTGTAGTATTTTTATATACTAATAATTAGGTAATTGATTAGTTTCATCAGCATTTAAATGTCAGTAGATAAAAACTAATTTAGAAACAATACAGCCCTAACACACACGAAGCTGGCTTTTTCATTAGAGCAGTATTGCACAAAGATTTTTATTTTAAGATAAATTTACAATCTATTTTTTACAAAATAAAAAGTAAATGTGATGTCTATTGTAGAATTATTATGACAAGAATGGTTAAATTTCTTTGAACGAAGAATGCTTTTTCTAAATTATGCTAATCGAGATATCCACAATGACCTTACGACTTTTTGGCAGGGAAAGTGTTGGTGACAACCTCCACTGTGCGCTAAGCGATTTCGGAGAATTGTAAGTTTTTGACCGTCTTATGTTGTTGCCAAGGTGCGTGTTCCTTATCACATTTGTTCTTTACAATAATAATTGCTTTCCTTTGGTTTATTTATGTCCTGGCTGCGAATTTCGTCGACAAATTGGATTTAAAAAAGCACTAATTTATCAACACTAGCCCTACCTTCTTTTTTTGAAAAGGGTTTCCCAAGTAAATATTATCAGACCTTATCGATAATGAGAGGAGCTACTATATTATAAAATGAAATATATGAAAAATTTGGTTCCCCCGCCTTTTCATCGGTTATGAAAAGTGCCAACGAATTTTGAGCCCCTGTGCTATTAGCGTAAGTGTGACTCATTCTGTATATTTTTATAAACTGTCGGCTTTTTAAATATTCATTGTAGAAAAGGTATAGCCGAATAAGGAGGTGAAAAGTTCCCCCAAACCAAATCAATAATCGCGATATTTATATGAAGAATACAAAATGACGTAGATTGAAAAAAATCAGCCTCATAGAGCAATCTGTTGCAGATAACAGAAACGTGTTTTGATTTCTATTATTTCTCAGCATTTATTGTGTGTATCAAACTGAAACAAATGGAGAGACGGGGAAACATAGTTGAATCTAAAGGTATTTTTCTCAACGGTTTTTGCCGTCAAATTCATATAAAAAAAATTTAAACCCAATTTTTGAAATTAATTTGCGACAGTAATAACTTTGGAGTATTGTTACAATTTTCCTGCTAAAATGGGTCTTACCACATTCTATAATGAGCATAGAGCCTCATAGAGCAATCTTTGCAGATATAAGAAAAACGTGTTTTGCATGTTCTTTTCTCATCATTTATTTTTTATCAAACTGAAACAAATGGAGAACGAAGCATAGTTGAATCTAAAGGTATTTTTCTCAACGGATTTTCCCGCCAAATTCATATAGAAAAAAATTAAAAATTTTTTAAATTAATTTGCGACAATAACTTGGAGTTTATTACAATTTTTCCTGCAAAAATGGGTCTTCCCACATTCTATAATAACATAGAGCCTCAAAAGAGCAATCTGTTGCAGATATACGAGAAACGTGTTTTGCATGTTCTATTATTTCTCAGCTTTTTGTGTGTATCAAACTGAAACAAATGGAGAGACGGGGAAACATAGTTGAATCTGAAGGTATTTTTCTCAACGGATTTTGCCCAAATTCATATAGAAAAAATTAAACAAATTTTTGAAATTAATTTGGACGTAATAACTTTGGAGTATTGTTACAATTTTTCCTGCTAAAATGGTCTTACCACATTCTATAATTTTTTTCAGATTTTAAAATAATGTCGATAGCAGTAAAAAATTTAAAAAATTTTTTTCAGTTTAAACATTTGAAATCCACGTTAAAGTGTGATTGAAAAACTTGTTTTACCAATGTTTAAACAGTTTATATTAAAATTATTGAAAGGTCTCACGTACCAGGATGATTTGGAACTTTTGGTGACAAATGTTGGTTTTATATGAAAAGTATTTATATTATCGAAATAAAATAATCAAACCCTTTGCTTTTAGATTTATTTATTATTTCTTATATAAATCATATTATTGTTTTTGGTATATTAATCATTTGTTTATTATATCAAATTACAGTTGTATATTTATTAATCATTGACAATTAAAAATCATAGACAATTATTGTCACTTTCTCTAGTTATTGGGGTCACGCATTTGTTTATAAACAGATTACTCAAAGTTCGTTTTTTAACATTTCATTTAAAATTACCTGTTTCAATTTTCGCAATAATGAGCGTGTGCCAACTTGGGGTTTTTAAAAGATCTTAGCTGTGTTGGGAGCATCTCAGTGCCATTCCCTTCGCCCTTGACAATATTGTTTCCCTCCCGATAATCCCATGGGTGGGCTCCTCGTGCACCGATTTTTTCACGTTCTGCGCAGCACCAGTTGAAACAGTCACGAACCATAGACCACTTCGTTTGAAAGCAAGACCAATCGTCGGCCGCCATGTTTCATGGAGTGCAAAGTGTTGGAAACATTTTTCAGTCGCTTCAATGGACAATTTCAACGGTGATCAACCAAAATAACACGATGAAAGGGTAATTTGGGAAAAAAAAATGCAATATTTAAAAAGTGTCTATCTGTTTCTGTTTCAATGGCTTGTAATTGTGATAATTTTGGCAATTAAAATTTTCGCTAATATTATGACGTCCCAACTTATTGCCTCAAGTCGGATGGGCAAGACGCCACCATCTCTTTCCCCCAAGGATATTCCGATTGAGTTTGATACATAATCGATGTAACACATAGAAGTTTTCGAGTTCATACATTGTGTTCAAATCTGTGTTTAAATATCAGTTAAATCGTTTTTCCAATCACGTTTAGGCGCGAATTTCAAATTTTAAACTGAAGAAATTGGTTTTAATTTTTTCACTACCGTCCACATTGTTTAAAAATCTGAAAAATATATGTTACAAAACGTTATAAGACCCATTTTAGAAGAAAACATTGAGAGTACTCAACGTTATTATGTCAAAATTAATTTCAATTTTTTCTTTATGAATTTGGCGTCAAAATCCGCTGATAAAAATACCTCGAGACTGAATTTTATTGAATCTGCGACATTTTGTATTCTCATATAAGCATCACGATTATCGATTTGGTTTAGAGCACTCCTCACCGCCTTATTCGGCTATACCCTTTGAATTAATTATTCTCATCGAGAAAATATTACATTCATTAAACTTTAATAATCGTTTGGAAAAAATCCAGAATGTTCATAAACACTGTCCCAAATATTTTCACGGAGTTGAACTGTCAACACTGAATTTAATATAATTTTACTGTTATTATTTCAATGTATAATTATAATAAATATATAGTTATTTAAATATATAAATAAATATTACTCATTGTATCAAATTTTCAAAACTTTGTTGATAATTTCTGTCTGAATTGAAATTTTAATGTGAATTTCAATATTTAAGTCTCCCGCTTAAAATATTACTTGTTATCCCCAATGATTTTAATGTTAACATTTTTTATGAAACGTATTTTCTATATCTTTTGCTTGGAAAGTTTTAATAAATATATGGTGCCATTTCTTGCAATATATTTGGGACACGAGTTGATAGTCCTGGGGGTCTATTCTCGAAATTCGAATGCTCTCTTTCGCATACGAAATGACGTCAATTCGCAGTCGAAACGCGTCGTTGTATTCTCGAGATTCGTATTCGGAAAATCCTAACACTTTGCGTTCGATTTCACTCGAATGGTATCCCACATTCGAATTCCAAAATCGTATGCGATTTCATGCTGTGTATTTAACATCCTAACCTAATCTTAGAGCACCAGTTTCGGACAATGGCTAATTTTGATGAAATATGTATTTTAGCAGCGGTAGAAAATGAATTGCAGCGGGAAGCTGTTGAACGTGGTCCACGAGTGTTTTATCATAAATACGATCCGTTTGAAATATCTGATAGGGAGTTTGTGAAAAATTTTAGAGTGTCTAAAGACGTGGCCAATGTTATTATTAATATGCTGACACCACATTTAAAACAGGCAACGGGAAGCAGTGCAGTTAGTGTCAAAACTAAAGTTTTGTTAACTTTAAATTTTATGGTACTGGTTTTCCAAAATCCTGTAGCCAAAAATTTGTTTATGGCTGTGTCACAGTCTACTGCTTCTAGAGCAATTCATAATGTTACTGAAGCTTTAAACAACCCCGAAATATTTAATTCATGGGTCCATTTCCCTCGAAATTTACAGGAACTAAATACAGTGAGACAATTTTTTTTTGAAAAATATAATATTGTTGGAGTTGTTGGTTGTGTGGACTGCACACATATAGCATTTGGCCTCAAAAATCAGACAGAAGGTAACCTGAACACATATAGTCAGCAACGGAAGAACTACCATTCCCTCAATGTGCAGTTGATATGTGACTCACATCTTCGCATTCTAAATGTAATGCTAAATTTCCAGGAAGTACCACGATTCATTTATTTGGAGAAATACAATATTCAAAATTTAATGAAGACCCTGCATGAAAGAGGCCATAGGGATATTTTCTTTTAGGAGATTCAGGCCATGGCTGCAAACTCCAATTTCAAATCCTCAACCTAATACTCCTGAAGAAAGGTACAACACCCATCACAGACAGGTCCGAAGCATTATAGAAAGATGCAATGGTGTTTTGAAAACGAGGTTCAGATGTTTGTTAAAATACAGGGCACTGCATTATTCTCCTGAAAAATCATCAAAAATTATAAATGCTTGTGTGGTTCTTCATAACATATGTCGTTTTCATAATTTACCAGACATAGGAAACGAAGATGATGATGATGATGTGGATCTTGGTGTGTATGATGAATTGTGCATTGAAAGATCCCACAAATCGTCAAGCACAAAATAGAATTTTTAAAAGGAAGACAGTATCAGCAAACTTTTATTAGAAATTATTATTCATAAATTTTTAAATTAAATGAATGTGTAAATATTTGATTGGATTGTAAATGCTTTAACAACGTATTTTTATAGTTTGCTATATTTCATAGCTTTATTTGTTTTTTCAAACTAGAAGTTGTTTATTTTCTTTCTCTCTAGATATACTTGATATATAACAGAAAACACACACTGCTTAAAGCTCATACTTAATATCAATTAAAAATGCATTTAGTTTATATTAGAATACAAGCTCTGACAAAAAAACAAAATTTAAAATTATTTATTTTGTAAATGCTCTGTAATGTTCTCCTATGCTATTACTTGCCTCTCTAAAAGTGATAAAAAATTAGGATGATGATGATAATGTGGATCTTGGAGTGTACGATGAATTGTGTATTAAAGATCCACAAATCGTCAAGCACAAAACGAATTTCTAAAGAAAGGCAGTATCAACAAACTTTTATTAAATTATTATTCATGAACTTTAAATTAATGTGTAAATATTTGCTTGTATTGTCAAAATGCTTTAATAATGTACTTTAATAATTTTAGTTACATTCACAGTTTTCGTTGCTTTGTGAAACTATAATTTTTTTAGACTAAGTAAACCCTGTGGCCAAATACATTTAATATACAGATTTTTTAAAGTTTTATTTCTCTGTGCTAATTAAAATATGTTGCAGAAAACACACTGCTTACGAATCATTCATATCAAAATAGCTGCATTTAAAAAGCTTATAAAGAGCATGTGCACTGGCTATACAAAAAGATTAATTATTTTTAAACCCTGTGCAATGTTCTCAAGTGCTTATAACTTGCCTCTCTAAAAGTTTTAATTTTGTTCATAATACATTTTTTAATTTCTAATTTTTGTGTTGACACTTCATAAAGACCAGCTGTTGAATTTGCTGATCTCTCTAGCCCTTTCCAGCCACTGTGTTCTGGTTCTTGTTCATCATCTGTAGTAGGAGTTAAGTGAGAAGGTCCAGGAGCATCTGTACCCACTACAGTTACAGAAGATACTTGGCTAACATTATTTAATAAAATGAAATTATCATCCTCAGTAACAGATGACCATGCTCTTCGATTATTTCAAAAGCACCTGTTCATTTCGAAAACAAATTCGGTGCTTGATTCTGCTGTTGAATTTAACCCTTTAATTGAAGTCTGGGGTATTGTTGATAAAATTTTTCCTCCACACATGTTAAGTCTATTGGTGGTGGTGGACCTGCTCCAGTTCTCTTCCTTTCATTATTAATAATGGCCTGTTTCCTTTCACAGCAGATTTCATATCATGCCATGTTTTGCGCCAGTGCTTCCAGTCCTTCTGTGCACCAGGCATAGCATTCAATTGCAGAGTTAACTGTTCCTACATTTTTGAGAATCTTTGACACTGAAAGTGGATGAAATTTTCCACTTGACAGAGCTTTATTTTCATTCATAAAATCAGCAAGAGCTGACTTTTGCTCCAGACTAGCGTGAGCATTCTTTTTGAATTGTGCCATTTTCTTCCCTTACAAATTAATATAGTTCTCAAATATAAATCACTTAAAACTAAATATCTGTTATCGCTCTGACTAATTTATATTTACTGGCCTTAAAATATTTATAGAAATAAAAGGTTTTAGAATAAAGAGAGAACACTATAAAAACACTACCATGCGCACGTGACGCTCAACGCAATAAAATTGATAATTTGAATTTCGTGGAAGACGGAAAATGCCTCCAAAGAGAAATCGCCGCGCTAAAATATACTTCTTCTTTGTTAGTCAGAGAAGAGTAAAATTCAATTTCCAATGTTGCCAAATGCATGCATGCGAAAATTTTCGAATACGTTCGAGAATGCAGCTATTCGAAATCAAGCGTACGAAATTATTCGCATACGAAATACTTCGCATGGTTTCGAGAATACAGCTACTGGTGACAGTAGAAAACAGTTGATTTAGTGACCTACGTAATATTTGGGCGTAGCTTTTATACAAATAAAGTCTTGAAGATGGCTTAGCTTTTGCACAAATAAAGTGTGGAAGATCCACAAAATTTTATTGGCTCATATTATATGCTGTGTTTGTACAACACGTTCAGGAAAGCAAGTAATTGACAACCTATTTATTGAGCGCTATGTCCTCCAGTGGGTTTTTTATATTATTGCAAAAAGTGGACAATCTACATATTTTTTTATTTTATTTTACGTCAAAAAACAGTTAAAAACTGCGTATGACGTGCTATGGGGAAAAGTGAATTGTGTGCACATTTTCAAAATTCTGTGATCACTACACTAAGTCATATACTACTTAAATTTTGAATTTTGAAAGGGAGAAAAAAAACAAAAACTCCCATGTAATAAAATCTATTTTCAAGGATAAATAAGCAATAAATTTTGAATTTTGAAATGAAGAAAAAAACTCCCATGTAATAAAAATCTATTTTCATGGATAAATAAGCAATAAATTTTGACTCTTATTACTTCCTGCCGCGACAACATGGAAACGAAAATTTGAATAATTGTATTTCCCACTGAATTCTAAAAGACGTGCACAGAAAACGAAGTTACATTTATTTCCAGAAGCAAAACAAGGGGCCATCTCAACATTTACTCAATAGATCAGGGAAACTGGACGAAAAACCTGATCGAGATGGGGGTCATTGACCCGGAAGCTGTAGTACAATAGTTGTTACAGGTTGTTTATACTCATTTATACAATCAAATGGTAAATAATGCATTATGTATCATTTTAAAATTAATGTTACTTTTCTTGTGATGCTCAGTATAGTCTCTAATTGTATAGAAACAGTTATGCAGCAGAAACGATTTCACTTGGATTTAAACTTTTCTATTAGATTTAATCGTTTAATGTCATCTGGCAAAGTGTTGTAAAATAATGTACATGTATTGTATGTGAATTTTTGTAATGAGCTGTTGACACTGTCTCCTGATGAATATGATTTCTACGTCGAGTGTTATAGTAATAGACTTCGGCATTTTCTGAAAATATATTCCGCTTTGAGCAAGTCATTTTTACAAAAATCACTGATTCGTAAATAAAAGACACGTAATGGTAGAATTCCTAGATGATTGAAGAGAGGCTTACATGAATCACGTGGGTGGGATTTGGTTATTATTCGTACACATCGTTTTGTAATCTAAAAGTCTGGGAGCTATAAGATGTATTTCCCAGAATATTATGCCATATCTCAGTGGGAATGAACATTGCGAAAGTATACACAACGAGCAGTATGAAGCTGACTGAATTTACAAGAATTCTGAACGCGTAGCATAATGAACTTAATTTTGTGTTCAATTCACTTAAATGGACGTTCCATTTAAGGTTTGACTGAATGGAGACCTAAAAATTTTGTTGCCTTAACATCAGTCAATGGTACACTTTCATTTTCAATGAAGCACAGAATTGTTTATTTGAAATGGAAAACTGCATTAAAACCGTTTTATTTTCGTTTACTATTAATTTGTTATTTCGGAGCCAATTTGAAACATCTGATATTGTTCTATTTACTGTTTCTTTATTGCAAAGGATGTTCGTATCATCCGCAAAGAGAACCTTCTTCCGTTTCGAATCGTCGAGGGCATATCGTTTACGTAAAGTAGGAACAGAATAGGCCTAAAATCGATCCTTGAGGAAATCCATATGCAACGAGCAAGAGTCGGAAAGGTGCGTACGTAATGTTCCATCATTCCAGTAAGGTATTTCAACTCTCGAGATCGTTGTTTAAGGTACGAACATAACCGATCTAGAGCAATACCACGAATTCCATACGAAGGTAATTTGGAAAGTAAAATGTCATGATCAATGACGTCAAAAGCTTTTGAGGGATCTAAAAATAATCCAATAGGTGCCTCGTTTTGATCCAATGATGAGGCGACATCTTTGAAAGAAAATATAGCTGTTTCCGTTGATTTTGATTTTCTAAATCCATGTTGGCAATCTGAAAGCGCGTCGTGTTTAGTGAGAAGGTTTCCATTTGTACGTAAAAAAGTCTCTCTAATATTTTTGAAAAACTGACAGAAGAAAGGCCAATAATTTTGAATTTCATTTTTAGTTGCCTTTTTGAAAAGCAGCTTAATTTTACCTTATTTGAAAGTATCTGAAACGTTCCAGTGCAGAACGATGAATTAAATATGTGAGTTGACGGGTGTATAATGGCATACGCACGGGTCGTTAACAAAGAATCCGGGAATTCATCTAAACGAGAGGAATATTTATTTTTTAGTATACCGATTATTTTGAGAATTTCATAGGAAGAAGTTTCGGAAACGAACATAGTGTCTAAAATTTTGGGTGAACTGTCTGTTTTGAATTTTGTGGCTGAAGACCTTAGTGAGATCGGCATCAATTCTCGAAAAGTATTGGTTAAAGAGATTAGCCACTGTTGCCGGATCGTTCACATTTATATCGTTATATTTTAAAACAACATTCTCTACAGGTTTTTCTAGTTGATATGGTACTATTTTTATTATATTCCACTTTGCTTTGTTTTATTATTTGAGTTCAAAATATCCTGATCGTTTTTCATGATTTTAGCCTGTCTTAGGACTTTCCGTAACAATGTTTTGTATTTTTTAAAGTAGATAAGGTAATCTTGAGATACGTCATGACGTTTAGAAATGAAAGAAAGAATTCGCTTGTTTTACAAGATGTCCTAATCCTTGTGTTATCCAAGAATTGCTTTTCCGTGAAATATTTAATTTTCGTTTTGAAGAGGAAAGCAAGTTTAAAAAGAAATGAAGGAGTTGAAAAAAGAATTATATTTGTCGTTTGTATCGCAGTATTATAAACCGTTTCCCATGACCTGCATCAAGTAATCAACTTGAAAATTTAATTTTACTTTTAGTAAACAATCTAGTCATACGTGTATTATTTATTGTTCAGTGATCGCATTTCTGCAATGGTAAGAATTTGTGCATCGTGGTCACTGTATCCTAAATCTTTTGTTTCAACTTCATATCGAGTAGTAGTTTTGTTAATTATAATTTGATCAATTCCTTCATCGAATGTTGTGTGAATCGTGTAAGTACATTAATTGTAATGTCTAAATTGAAGGAATTAATTAAATTGAGAAACTTTTCTTTCTCGCAAGATTCGACCAGAAAATCAACGTTAAAATCTCCGCATACAACAATGGATTCAAAAGAGCATTGCTGACTTTGTTAAGTGTTATCTCAGGTTTTCTAAGAACGAAATATATACAGCAGTTCTCTTTGTTGGAGGTCTGTAGATGCAAGTATTATCACTTTTAGTAAGTAAGATGTACAACAGAAATTTCGAAAATATTTTCAATGGAGTACATTTAATTCCGCCAAGGGGATAGAATCAATATTATTTCTAACGTAAGTACAGGAAATACGTAGGACCTTTTGGATTCTCTCTCTCTTGCGATAAAGGCCTGCAGGTAAAGTTTGGAATTTGGAAAATGCTAAGTTCATCAAGAGATAACCAATGTTCTGTAAAGCAAAGAACGTCCGTGTGATTTAGATCGCTCTGTGAGCTGCCTCGATAAACTCAGTTTTATTTGAAAGGGATTGAACATTATGGTGGAGAATGTTTATTTTCTGCAAAGTACCTCACGAATATTTTTCTGCTGCATCTGACTGTAGTTGCTATATATTTACTCCATTTTTACCTCGAGTGCGTGGTCGAAGGTTGTAGCGTGTCCCGGCAGTGACTGGTTGTGAGGAAGATGGGGCATCGGATGTAGACGAATTCGTAGTGGGAATGGGAGAAACGGGAGTAGGTTGTGAGGAAGAGGCAACAGGGTTCGAAATAAGGATGGGGGGTTGAGAACGTAAGGAAGGTGAAGGGGATAGATTTTTGGCAGGAGACTGCGTAGGACTGGAGTTGATGTATTGTGCAAGCTTGTTACCGACTGCATGTTTTCCAGCAAGGTTCATGTGAAGACCATGCCGGGTGAAGTGTTTTGCTGAGAGGAAATTAATTTCAAAAAGTGTGACATTTGTTTCTCTCAGCTGCAGTTTCAATTGTTGGTTTGCGTGCTTAATCTCGCTGCATAGTGTTGGTCTGTTGTACCAGAAGGGCAGAGTCAGACTACAATGTTAGTATTTTGGGCGGCTACATTGTAATTTGTTAACATGTTTTCAGGTGTAAAGTTACCGCCCAAGTTAATGTCATTCTGCCCTCCTATGATAATGACTGTGTCCTGATTGGTCATTGTTTTCGTGTGGTGTCAATTCTGCAGTCACATCTGCAAACCTCCCGTTAGGTTTAAAAATAGATGAGACTGAGAATGAGGTAACTCCTACTGAGAACGGAGGAAAGATGGCGGCATGACTGTCAGCTAAAATAAGTACCTGTTTTTAGGCTCAGTCAATGTCTTTGTTTTCAAGTGAGCTAGGATGCGCAGCTTTACGTGTTTTGGTTTGACGCGCTTCCTAGCCTGTTTTCGTTGGTTTTGTGCATGTTCTTGTCGATGGTAGAAAGGTGGTGAGGATCAGGAAGGCGAGGAAAATCTGTTTCATATTCTAAAACACTAAATTTGTTTTGAGTTGTGACTGGATGCGGTGTCTGTGTCTTTTGTCAGTCACGCGTGTACAGTTGTATTATTCGCAGTGTTGCCGACTTGTACCCAACCGTCTGTGTAGAGAACGACCTCTTCCAACCTTCGGATATGTTGATGTAAATTATTGCTTACGTGTGTGAAGGCTTTCAGAAGGTCGGCTTTGAGAGTGTAGAGAGTAAAAAGAGGAGAACGAGCAGTAGCCATGTCACGAATGCGCTTTAATGTACGTGATAAAAATTGAAATAAATACAAGAAAACCCAGATAAGAGCAACAAAAACCTAGCTTTGTATTTTAAAAGTGTAGGTTGATGTGTATTAAATAAATTAAAAGCAGGATTGAATACAAAAACTAGAAGGTATGCTACACACAAAATCTAAAGGAGCTAGTACTTACGAAATTTGGAATGTGGCTACTAGAATTTCATCAACTAGCTGCATTTGTTTAATACAATCAGTAGATTATACTTTACCGTAATTAGATAAAAGATAATATCTGAAAGTTTGTGTTCGATATATAGAATAAGATTTGAAGCAAATTCACTTTGATACACCGTCCTCGTAACGTTGAAAAAACGGAATCGTCACTTGTCACAGAAATAGAATAAATCGTTCAGAAAATTAATTAGCACGGTGATTTAATATTGGAAATAAATTGAACTGTGAATAGATTTAGACACTTATCACCACCTCGTAAATCTGAAGTTCGTTGAGGTTTGAATGTCCGTTTAAAATTCGCAATCTGTTTGTTTGTTATAGCAAAAATCAGTTGAAATTATATTCTCAGCTAACCTGCAACAAGTAATAAAAGCATTAAAACACTAGGCACAGTCAAATCGCTAAAACTAGTAGATATTCACAAAATGTGAAGAGCGTTTCATACGAGCCGTTTCATACGAGCGAAACATCGTTCCGTATGAAACATTGGAGAATGACAGGAAAAGTTTAGGCGTGTGAATTGCGAATTACGAAGATGGGCAAAATCGGTAACCTACTATTGATTGAAATAACCATCTATATTTTTTTTTGCTCAAAGCAGAAGTCTACTTTTGTCATATATGTTTAGAGGGTGCTATAATTTGACATTACTCAAATTTGGGAACAGTAGGCGTCTAAACAACCATACTGTCTCCTCGTAGCCCCCTTTGTCCCAGTGAATTATCGAACACAACTGAGGAGCAAACATTCAAATCGTTACATGTTCATCGTTGAGCAAAACAGAGTTATACTGAGATTTGTATTAATTTTGATGAGCTCATTAACCCAGATCTTGATTTTCCGCAAAAAGCGACATGTCTCTTAATAAATTCAGTTTAAAACTACTGTTTTTATACAAATCAGGACATGTCTACTTTGAAATTGTACATTAATTTCTTAGCATTTTCATTAAAACTTGACATGTCCAGCGCTTCTGCTGATGTCTTTCTATTTCAGTCAAACGTGACATGTTCACAATCCTCTCTTTATCATTTTATTGTTTTTACCATGTCAGTAGCAAATAAGAGAGTCTGTTACGTTTATTTAGAGGAAAGGTACATACATTGATTTCTATTATTAAATTGTATAAAAGAAAGGCATTTCCAAAAATTAGGTTTTAGAAAGCATTGGTTCACACTTTCTGGGGTTCTTGGGCCTGCGGATTTTCCCGGCCGCTCGAAGAAGAAACAGTGCGCACTTTTTCCAAGTATTTCTCTTTTTATTTTATTTATTTTTTCAAGTATTTTCTCTAATCTTCACTTGCAATATTTAAAGCAGTAACGGTTCAATTTCCGGAAATTTGTACACCTACGTATTATAGGGAATCAGTCAGTTAGCTAAATAGAAAACCACGAAATAAACATGAAACTGATCTTTCTGTATATAAAACATTTTGCTTCAATATCGCTATTTACTGTTCAGTTAGAGGAAATATTATCCCACATCCAATAATTCTGAGCCGTGGATATGGAAGTGACTGTTAGTGACATTACCGAGCATTCGAGAAAACGAAGGAAAAGGAAAAACTACGAAACATGAATCGTTCAAACCTTAAAGTAAGGAAGCCTGACATATTTTTTTACTAATATGAGAAAAATAATTGTTTTTTTATCAAATGAGGAGAAATGAAAGCGCTCTTTTTTTCACCAAACGCGTCAATGGATTTGTATAGAATTGTTTCACCCATTTCTGCCTGAATTTTTGTTTCACTTAAAATTCAGAAAATTTATTGCTGAATTACATATTTTACTAAAGAAACACATATCAAGAGCTCACATGTAGAATTTATTCATAGAAACAAAATTATTGAGTGTTACATACAAGTAACGCTAGGCAGAAAGAGGTGGCAGGTTTAGAGATGTTGAACTACTATACCAAAATTATATTTCTGTTTTGTTTACTTATCTGTTATATTAGAATTACACAGTATTTGAATTACACAGTAAGTGAACATTTTACTTTCTGTGGAATGTTACAAAAGCAATCTATGCACAATCCTATATCACATTTACACATATTGTTCTTGTTGTACTCTTAGAGTTTGTTGTGCACATCGCCTTCTTTTCTTGTCTGGTATCATTGTGACCAAATGGTTTCTTTCATCCTACCTAAGGTCATCTAGCACCCTTGCATGCTAATGAGTGTTTACTGGCCTACGAAACCTTTTGGGACTGATGCATTTGATGTGAGATAACATGTGGCTATGTAACGCCTGAATTGAAGCTGTGGCATATCTGCACCAGTTTTCCTACAAATCAGCCACGCATTGTGAACAGAAGCCAGGTGAAGATGGGCCACCACCACTTTTTCCCTCTAATGCTGGTTCAGTAAAGTACTATATTCTCGTCCATTCGGTTTATACCCATGTGCTGCTGTATTGCTGAAATACAAATGAACGTGACACCTGAATCTTCTTTTTCTGCACTTGAGTATCTATTTACTGTACATATAGGTTTTGTTCCGTAGAAGCAATTGTTACCACAGAATTATCTAACCATCTCACAATGGTAGTTCACTAGTTTTACTGCTCCTAAAATCATATTCGCTCTCTTCTTCTTTGCATTACTTTAGATGTTAACAGATGACATTTCTTAGGTAGTCTATTTTCACGAATAGTACCCGTTCCACTGTACCCTCGTTTTTTGAGATACACTAACAAAGTCTGCGAAGTGAATAAGTGGTCAAAATAAATATTGTAAGGCAAATTCTGTTTTTCAATGGGTAGAAACTCCAACATCTGTAGCAGTGAAGCTGAACACTTTCCAAATGCTTTCTCGTACACTTCATTTCTACGAGGATCTTTCCCCTGGTAAACCCGAAAATCCACTGGATAACCTTGGCTTGTATTCAAACACCATGGTTTGTAGCCAAAACGAATAGGCTTCCCCTTCAAAAATTGTTTGCATCCATGTCAGCCGTAATATTTGATGTGCTCTCATCATAATCAAGGTTCTGTTCAGGCTGAAAATGTAAAGTGAATTGTTTTCTTAGTTTATCCATCAGTGCTCTAAGTTTCATTTTATCAAATGCAACAATTTGTGTTGTCACATGAATGCACAAATCTCATTATTATTTCAAATCATATCTTCTCATTGTATTGTATACCATGAAATTCCTCATATCAAGTCGTGAATTCAGTAACACCCTCTGCTTGGAAGTGGATTGTACCCTGACAGAATAAGTATTCCTATAAACTTTTATTTCGTGATGAGTAATTTTTGGGTCTGTGCAGTTTTTGAACAGAACATAATTCGTTGGTTCGGAAATTAGAAAATGTATTATTTCATCATTCCAAAACAATTCTAAAAGTTCTACAGGAGATAAATTGCGATAAGCACTGTAATTGCTTTCTGGAAAGGAATTTTTCACTTCTATATCCTCCCTTTCCCAGTCATTATAATCACTTTTCCATTGTGGAAATGGTTTTCATTTCTACATTTTCCTCGTATCTTGAGAAGTGTCTTGTTCCTCCAATTCGTGTTCCTTAAGTCCTATCCTATCATTATTAGATACAACAGCTTCTGCTCCTGCTTGCAGCTGTCGAGGACCAAGGTTATCAAACATCCCGCCACTATCTTCCTCTGATTCGACATTTGGTTCAGGAGGTTCAATAAAAACGCCTACAGCATCTAAATCATCTCTTTCTTCCAAGAATTGCACGATTTCGTGAGCAGAAAGACTTCTGAAAGAAAGAAAGTAGCTTTAAAATTGAACCAAACATCGAATACATATGTACATATTATATACATATGTACATTATAATAATGTACATATTATAAGTTTTATATAAATAAATTTACTATCCTTATTATATAATTAAGAATTGAGTATAAATAAAATATTTGCATAATTATGATGCTATAACGTTTTTGCGTTTTCCTCGAAAAGGAGTAAACTGGACATACCACGTTTTGAATGTTTGCTCCTCAACTTAGTTGTAGTGAAAATACTTGTTTTAGAGAAAAAAAGAACATCTCAGTGCGAGAAACTGTACTTAAACAAAACAAAAACATTTTTAAACCATTATGGGCAGAGGAAAACATCCAACGAAGAGTAATAACGACATTTTAAAAGAAAATCAAGCTTCTACCAGCCTGCCTCTTGCTACCCAGAGGCGACAGTGTTGTCCTCCAAACTACTAAAAGTCTCTTGTTCTGGGCATCTCTATAGATGGTGCCACAATCGTATTTGGTCATGTGGACGCAAGAGAAGAGCACGAAACTGAAAGTAACTCAAATTTAAAGATTTAGTGGTTTGGGCGGTATTGCTCCCGACCCCTCAAATATACGCGGGAACGCCATTTTCCTGAAAATGGCTCCAAATTTTTTCTTCTAATTTTTTCAATGGATCCAGTTCTAATTGCACTGTTTAATATGACGCAAAGTTCACTTTGGTGTATTCTTTTGTTTTTTCAAAAATTACACAAATATCCTTTTTTTAATATCTCTCACCCCGTTAATGTACATATTATACCTATCGTTTTTCAGCGGATATACTTTGACTTATTTGTAATAATTGGGATTTTGTGAATAACAGCAGCTATTGTGTAAAGTACACTGTCACCGCTCACTAGCCACGGTAAACCAGGGACTCGAGACCGAAACTCTCCAAGACACGGCTTATTTTCTGTTGATGGTTTGGACAACCCCTACTGTAGAAACACGTAAGCCGCCTTCCGTCTGATCCTTCTCACTCATCAGTTTGTTATCACCAAGCTCGCAGTGTTGAATTACCGCGCGACCCACGAGAGAAAGACAGAGGGAGAACTATGTTGTGACAAAGAGCGCAGGCAGGGGGAAATATTGGGAGCTTTGGAGGAGGCCACGTTCAGGCATGTGCAGTGGAAGGTTTTTTGGAGATGGTAGAGCAACAGTTTATAGAGAGGGTTGAGCAATATTTAAATAGTTGTATTTGAAACATGTATTTTTGTATTTAAAACTCTATTTTTGAGTTTTTTGGGCATGTATTTTGAAGATACATTTAAATACATAAAATAGATGTAAAAAAAACTTCTTTTACTTCAAATACTGTAAATACAAATTAAAGAGAAGATAACAAGGATAGTTTGTTTTTCTTTGATTCTGCTAGTGAACAGGGACCGAAAAGGTATTGAATACCGGTAAAAATACCGGTATTTTTTCATATCTTTCTCAAATACCTTTATTGTTTTATACCAGTAAAATACCTCTATTGGACATCTTTACCGGTATGGACGTCAATAAACGTTATACCGGTATTTTCAATGAAAAACAATAGCTTACCATCCATACATCTTGACAAAATAAGTTACTTTAGTTAATATCTCACAAAATTTTTATTAATCAAATATACTTTCATAATTGTTATTAATTGTTTAATTTATAATTTTGTTTAGTACTACGCTCAAGCTGGGTTATGTATATATTGCGACGGAACACACGTCGTGGCCTTCCCTCCGACGCGCCGCGCATAATACAACTCTGTTGCGAGAAGGAGTCGTTAGCCCTAAGGATGTGCGAGATCGCTTGGGCGTTACCGGCGTCGTTCGACAGTCCACTGCCGTCCCGACGTCAGACCTCTCGAGTTGTTTCGAATCGCTTGCCTGGATGAGGCTTATGCCTGAAAATGCACCTGGGTGGGGAATACGGGCAGGTTTATACTCAAAGCAAAACACTTGTGGCTCTGGCATACAAGGCTGTATATTCTACACTCAAGGAATGACAAAAACAAAAACACAAACAAATTCAACAAAAATAGCCTTACAAACAATCACGTACAGAACGCGACCGTGCTCGAAAATGAATATTCGGAGCACTATTGCTACCTCTCACAATAATTAGGTATTTCGAACGATTCATTTAATGAATTGTACTTTTTATACGACCATTTGGTGCAGGCAAAATTTTGGTCTTAAGTGACACAAAGAATACAAAGTTGAACCTTCCTACTTGGAATTGCTTTCATTCCTGACAAATGGTTATTAATCCATAATACACTTTAACTACTACTTAAACAAAACTCGACACAGACCAAAAATTAATCAACCATTTACAACACTCTTTTTAACACTTAATTATTTGGGTGACTTGTTTAAAGTGAATTAATCATTTCTGTTCTTAACATGGCTTTCATTCAGGAGTTTCACACATCAACGTTCACAAATGTGGCTTGAAATACCTAATACTTGAAAGCTTTTAAGAAACAGTGTGGTTTAGCATCGTTCAATCACATTTCTTTTCGTTTCTGCAACCGTCTGTCGCACGGGTACTCACGCTTCTCCAATGGGGTTTTTACGAACCGGCCTTAGTCGAGTGCTGCGAGCGGCGCCTGGCGACTCGGCGTTTGGGGGACGTGACGATCGCGCCCTACGCGACCTCCGCTCTGTTGCGCTTGCCGCGACGGCTCTGTGCTGGCGACGTGTCGGGGCAGCCTGGCTTCCACGATCCTCCGCCCTCCTTCCGCTGCGTCTCCGGACCAATTTTCTCGGCCGGGAAGCGCGCCTCGGCCTCGCCTCTGCGCCTGCTCCTTCCAACACAAATGCTTCTCTGGCGGTGTTTTCAGGAATGGTTATCGCCTTGCCTTGCTTCGGTGATGTGACATAGCGGCGATGCAGAAACGCTCGGCGTACGCCGGAAAAGAGTCCGATTCAGCCTCACTCGGAATTCACATAATTCGCTCCTCACTGACACATGTTTCTTTCCGTTGTGAGTTATCAACAAAAACGAGCACAATGTTCGTTCTCTTCCCCGTATCTCCGGATGAAAACAATCCGCGTGAAGTTCACTGCCAGCGACTCGCGACCGGTTTCTTCACTAACCGTCCCTTATAATGGCTTTTTACGTGATTTGTGAGACGCGTTCCGCAGCGATCAGTCCTCTCCGAGAGATTTTTCGAGACCCTTCACTTTCAACGGAAAAATTCCTGCCGTTGGCTTCCTCGTTTTTCGGATACCGGCCAATCACAAGATCTCGTTCCCAAGCTTATCTTCGAATTTAGCTTATCTTTCTCTCGTGATGTTGCTTGCCCGACGCGGCCGCGGCCGTCAGACAGTGACGGGTTCTCGCGCCCGTTCAAATTAGCGAACTGCCGAAGACGGCATTTTGGGAATTTTTATATATGGTCCGGTCCGTTACCAGGACATCAGGTGCCAAAATTGAATGGCAATTCTTCTTCTTTCTTCTTCAATATATATATATATATATATATATATATATATATATATATATATATATATATGTATATATATTGTGACGTACTGTAGGCCGGCTTGTTCTCAGTAAATTTATTCTGTATGACAGGTATCTTCTTCTCGTGAATACTCGGGATTATTAATCAAACACCACTGTTCCGTGAACAAAATAAACTGAACTATTTATTAATCTCTATACAAATCACTAATGATACAATATCTATGGTGGTCTCTACCCTCTTTCTTTCATAACCCAGAATCACTGTTAGTCTCTCGATCTTATCGATCGAAGAAATATTTACCGCCATTTTCCTTACGAGCGTCGGCGGCTCGGGGACTCTGCCGCCTCGCGCTCCTTCGCTGCTCGCCGGGGTCGTCACTTGGGACCAGCCGAGGAGGGCGCTGCGCTTTCCGGAGTACGTTCTCCTTCTTCCAATTTCCGATCCACTCAACGTCTTTTGATCTGGTGTTACTCCAAATAGCAGCTATCACTTTGGCCATATGTCCGATCGACTATTTGGATTGTTATCACGCACAAATTGTCCGTCAATTAATCTTTCCGCACTCTGTCTGTTCGCGATACAGTTTGTTTTTCGATCGCGAGCAGCCCCAGATACGTCCTTCCGCCGGCGGCCAGCCAGACACTGACTCGCGGCCTCGTTCCCACGGTCGGCCAACTGACGACACCCGCCGCCCGTAACCGTTTCGTGGCAGCGAGCGCCCTCTTGCAACCGTTTGCCGCGTTCTGCTTGATGTCTCGCCGTTTCTTTGGGTGAAACGCGGTGCGTTTCATTACCCTCCTTTTTGTGGATTTTTCCGGAAAATTCAATGACTTAATGGTCTATTCTTGTGCATTGCCTTCTTTGTTGGGCAAGGTCTTAAATTGTAAAAATTATAATGTCCCACCACTTCTCTGTTATCGCTGACTAGTTTAGCCACGTTCGGGTTTGTTATCTGTTCAATGATGTACGCCCTCATATAATGGAAAAATTTGCGTATAACCTTAGTTTAGGCCAGACACTTTGGGATCACGCAACAATATTGTCTGCCTCGCATTATCTCATATGTTTTCTTCTTGACTTTGCCTTCCTGTGCTGGGGCCCAGTACTTCGTCTGGTCAACCTGTTGTTTCAGTTCCTTTCTTCTATCCTCCTCCGATAACACGCCCGTACATATTTCTAATTCCTCTCCCATTCCCATATCCATCTCGATTCTGCTTCCTAGTTCTACCACTTCCGTGGTCAAGACTGGACATCGCGCGTCGTTCGGATAAAAAAATCTGTCCCTATAATCATCGGATACAACAACTTCTTTTACTACTGGAGCTACCACTTCGTACTCTGATCGCCAATTTCAGCATTAAACATTATTTGTTTCCGTGATAGGGCTTTCTGACTTCTTCCTCTATGGCCCACGTACGCCCTATTCATGGGCAAGCACATTACTTGCTTCCTTCGCAATCGGGTAACTCTCATTATAAAATTCCTCTGATATAACTGTTGCAGTACATCCAGTATCAACCAGTGCTTCCGTTACCACCCCTTCGCATTCTACTTCGATCGTGGACATTTTCTCATGCGAACTTCCGAACTTTTTTCTGCCACGGTTGTGATTCATAGGACACCGACTTAGAATCGTACTGATAGGGACCACATTCAGCCTTTTTCTTCCCTTTGTGTCCGTCATGTGGGGCTCGCCTGTCATCACGGACTCTATCTGTTTAAAGATGTCTCTGTCCTCCACTTGACCAGGCCGTGTTGATTGATTGGCGCACCTCGGTTCGTTCCTCTCTCTTCTCGACGGTTTGGATCTTGTCCACCCCACTCCGGTCTTCGGTTACTCGGTTCCGATTGCCACCGGCTTCCTGTCTCGTGTCGCGTCCACTGGTTGCCTGCCCCACCACCATTCCCTTGTCTATTGACTGGTTCCGTTCTTAACGCGTTTACGTTTCCTTCCCTCTTATTCTTCGGGGCATTGGCAAATGTTAAGTCATATCCTCCTAAGGCGTTCATAAAGCTCTCTAAATTGGTATGGTTCGAACTTCTCAAATTATTTTGGATCGACACGGGAAACTGACGTGTCAATAAACACAATTTCTTGATCATTCATTGAGGACGTAGTGTCCTGCCAATCTCCAACACGTTGCGTCGTATATTCCCGCAGAGTTCCCATCGACTGAGTATAATAACCATTCATTAGATTTAATCACATTCATTTGAATCTTCATCGTTCCAATACCGCTCATAGAACCGGTCTTGAAATTCTTCAGCGTCTCCGAAATACATCAAATGCGTCGGCCCACGTCCGGGGGCGTTCCTCCAACATCAAATACAAAACTGGACCTTGCATCTTTCCGATGTGTTGATCACGGTGTGTCGTTCCGCTGCCCGCATGAATGCGCATGGGTTTTCTCGACCATCCCCGAAAACTTCAATGATTTTGGAGGCGTAAAGTGGGTATTCCGCCCGCAATGATCGGCGTCGTCCGGCATTCTTTGATTAGCTCTATCGTCAGACGTGGTGATGATAATTTTTCGCACATGCGCATATCCCTTGATTTCTTCTTTAATTAATTGCTGCATCATTTTGGTGTCTTCTTCCCTTTGCGCACCTCGTTCGTGATTTGATCCTGATGTTCGCCCTCTTGCTCTCCGCCATCTGGATTTCATTCCGAATCTGGTTTGTACCTCCTTGCTTTAGAAAATTTTCCGTTGTTGAAGTAGGTCGGTTTCAATCCCCGCCCAATTTGGTCAATCTGGATTCTATCTTCTGATCCTGCTCTACAAATTTACTGGCGATGGATTGGTTTTTGAATCTCGACCCTTTCCGCTATCTTCTTCATTTTCTGCTGGGCTTCGATTTGCTTGTTAAGAGGTCCTATTTGTTTTTAATTTCCTCCATTAACTTTCCGTTCTGTTCTTGCCGATTTCAATTCGTTTAATCGCCTCCTTCTGTTCTTCTCGCCGATTTCAATTCGTTCTTCAATCGCCATAAACTGCTTTTGGATCTTTTCTCCTTGTTCCTCGATTGCCTTTGTTCTTCCATCATCTTCCTACTCTGTTCTTCGTCGATTTTCACTCGTTCTTCAATCGCCATGTTTGTTTTTCCGATCTTTTCTTGTTCCTCTGCCATTTTTATCAAGTTTGTCGTTGATCATTTTCATTATTGGGTCATCAAATCTGATGTCTTGCTTGGTACTCCTGACTTGGGTTCCTGCTACCTGGTTCATCGGCGTTGATGTGGCTTTACTTCTTCATCGAAACAATCGCCTGACGTCATCTAATTTATCAACCCAGCGTCCCTACTATCCACAGGAAACGTACTTCCGCCGATTCCTTCATCCGAGTCTTCTAAGCACGCTCTATCTTCTCTTATTCCGTTCCAACATCGTCTTTTGAGCTTCCATTTTGCTGCCGCAATCTAATCTCTCGTCTTCGTTAACTGCTTCGCATCGTTCACTCATTTTTTCTCAATCGCTTTACAGTGCTTCCGTGCTTTGCAATACGTCTCAGCCTGTCTGCGCTCGCAATACTGAATACCGCAATTAAGTCCCTGATCTAATTAGTCGACCCCAAGTAATTGCATTGGAAACAATGACTCATCAGCGATTCTAGGCATTAGCCAATACAATTTTATTTGTTTTTAGTATTTCAATGAAAAACCTCAATTGTATAAAGGCCCATTATGACCAACCCAATTTTCATACTATACAGTTACCAAGATATGACATACAAATATCCACTCTCTGCAAACAAATGTTAACATCACCTATGCAATATGAATCACTAATAAAATAATTCTTTCATGAAACATATCACATATCAAATAATATAAATAACACTTGGAAAATTCTAAAAAACATTGGTACACAACTTCAATTCAAATTCACAAACATAATCCACAGTCCCATTTCACACACCTACATTTCTCAATAATACATAACAAACATATACTGTATGCAAAGCCAAACATTACCTCAACATCTCAACAAACCAATATTAATTCCCTTCACTACACTCATTTCCATTCACTGCTAATGAACAATGCCCCTCCACACCTGGCTACACCCTTTAGATGATTGATAGTTATCTGCAGATCCAGTTCATATGCTCAAAATAACACATATACAATCACACCAAAATGACATTAACTTCTTGTATCTAGCTACTTTCCTACAAATTCTACTAATTTCCTTGCTTTAGTTAACATTGAAAACAATTCACTTAACTATGGTACGTTATCATGTACACAAATAATTATTCTAACAAATTATAACATTATACACACTGTTTTCTCTTTACACATACATATGAGGTACTCTGCATACTGTTTCTGGATTGACTGACCACTTATTTAACTAAATAACATTTACATTCAATTACTTAATGCCTGTCAATATTTCCCTATAAATATTTTATATTTCCTCAAACAGTATTTAATTTCATAAATGACAATAATAAATTTCTACTACTTTTTTCTAGTAAACAATCACATGCAATAACGTTTTATTTCAATATTTCCTGTTCAAACTGTTATGTTTAAAATTATTACATTTTTCTGTTAATTCAAGATATTATTTATTCTCCAATTATATGGAATTCTAAATGTCTTCAATTTATTGCAACATGTCAATACCCCTTGTTAAATTAACCTGAGCCACATTTCTAAATACACGAGTCCATACTGTCATGCCAATCCGTGACGTACCGGGTATAATGGTCAGGGAGTTTGTGTAAATTCATTTGTAAGGGCTGCGTATTCTTTCTCGAATGGGCCTGGATTATTAATCAAACACCACTGTTCCGGTAGAACAAAATAAACTGAATCCATTTATTAATTCCATACAAACTACTAATGATACAATATCAGGTGGTCTCTACCTTTCTTTCATATAACCCAGAATCACTGTTAGTCTCTCGATCTTATCGATCGAAGAAGACACCGTTACTTCTTCCTTTACGAGCGTCGGCGGCTCGGGGACTTTCGTTGCTCCCGCGCTCCTTCGCTGCCTGCCGGGTCGTTTCCACTGGGACCAGCCGAGGAGGCGCTGCGCTTCCGAGCACGTTCTCCTTTCCACCTGATCCACTCAACGTCTTTTGATCTGTGTTACTCCAAATAGCAGCTATCACTTTGGCCATATGTCCGATCGACTATTGATTGTTATCACGCACAAATTGTCCTGCCTAATTAATCTTTCCGCACTCGTTCGTTCGCGATACTAGCTTGCTTTTCGGATCGCGGAGCAGCCCCAGATACGTCCTTCTTCGCCGGCGGCCAGCCAGACACTGACTCCTCGCGGCCTTCGCTGTTCCTAATGGCTTGGCCAACCGACGACACCTCGCCGCCCGTAACCGTTTTTCGTGGCTAGCGAGCGCCCTCTTGCAACCGTTCTGCCGCGTTCTTGCTTGATGTCTCGCCGTTTCTTTGGGTGGAAACGCGGTGCGTTTCAATATATATATATATATATATATATATATATATATATATATATATATATATATATATATATAGAGAGAGAGAGAGAGAGAGAGAGAGAGTAGATATAATCTCCACTTCGTCATTGCACAACGTTCTCGCCCACTGAAAAACTGCTCACCGCCCCTCTTCCTACGCTTCGACATATCGAATTGCCCTAGTAGCACGCAGAGACCGCCGAAGAACGCGGCGAGATGTCTGCAGAGGTCAGAAAGTTGAACCAAAAATTTTAATTATTAGATGCAACCATTTTGGTTGTCGCAGAG
Source organism: Teleogryllus oceanicus (assembly GCA_964035755.1). Lineage (NCBI taxonomy): Eukaryota > Metazoa > Arthropoda > Insecta > Orthoptera > Gryllidae > Teleogryllus > Teleogryllus oceanicus. The sequence goes on along the minus strand of CAXIVR010000001.1, from coordinate 168,875,352 downwards.
ACGGCTCATGTTTACCATATCACCATGCGCGTCACCATATCACGTAAAACTACGAAACCATAACTATCTTCGTTTGTACGAGATAGTTCCAACCAATATTCGTTGGTACTAAGTTTTATATAAGATACAGCCATTGCAAGTTGGCGGCGGATGTCTCACGTTAATCATACTCACCAAGTCCGTCACCATACTTCGTAAAAATGTGAAACATTTAACATTCCTTTGTACCTGGTTTGAATGATTGCTCCACCTGAATCTTCGTCTGTACCTTCACGTTTTTATTAATGTTCAGCCATTTTAAGGTAGGCGGACGGATTCGCGTTAACCACACTACAATGCGCTTTCAACACACACAGTTAAAATGTGCAACAATTACCATTCGTTTGTACCTGGTGTGTACCGGATTGTTACCACCAGAATTATTGTTTGTACCAAAGTTTTAATTAAGATACCACCATTTTAAGTCGGCGGCGGCGGCTCATTGCCAACTATACCACAAAGCACACATTACACCCATAAAAACCGTGAAACCCTACCATTAGATTTCCTCGTACCCGCTTTGTTCCGGATTATTCCACCAGAATTTTCTTTTATATCAAAGTTTTCATTACGATACAGCCTTTGTAAGGTGGCAGCGGACGGTTACTTTAACCATACACCAAGCGCGTAAACATACCCCATAAAACTGTGAAAGCTTTACCATTTGTTTGACCTGATTTGTACCGGATTGTTCCACCTGAATTTTCGTTTGTACCAAAGTTTTAATGAAGACACAGCCATTGAAAAGTGAGCGTCACCATACTTCGTAAAAAGTGTTTACCATTTACCACTCGTTTGTACCCGGTTTGTACAGGATTTTTCCACCAGAATTTTCGTTTGTACCTACGTTTTAATTCAGATACAGCCATTTTGAGGTGGCAGCGGACGGCTCACGATAATATATCAAGTGCGTCCACATACCACGTAAAAAAGTAGAACCATTACCATTCCTTTGTATCTGGTTCATTTTACATAATGCTGTAGAAGAAGAAAACAGAATATTGTGTAAATCAATACTAAACAGTTACTCACACTTATTTCTCAGTCATAATCCGAATATTAGCATGGTATTTACATTATCTACTTTAAACAAATCATTTTTGCACGTTTATGTAAACATAAGAAATTATCACATTTTACACACGCATATTTTGTGCGACAATTTTTTCCTTGTATCAGGACTGGCACATTTTTCTTTTTTGCTTTGTGATTTCATAGGAATGGTATTTTGTTTTTCTTGTTTTCTGTATTTAGTTAGCAATTGTTGAATTTCTCCTGGAAGACAAGTAATTGTGGATCTTTTCTCCTATTGTTTTTCATGTTTCACAAACAATGTCAAAATTTTAACAATGATTAAATAAATTATCAGAAGTTGTTACCATTGAAAAACATTCCTTATTTAACAATTTTGATGCTTGCTCACTTGCACATGTCAAGATGACATAGTTATTTTTATCTCATTACTCAGTTTTCCATAATCACAGCCACAAATATCTGCTCTGTAAGTGCCTCCTTCTGCATATTCAAAAGAAGAGAGAGCGCTTCTTCTTCAGGAATGCCTGAACATACTTTATCCCATTGTTAGTAGTTTCACGGGAAAATGAACTAAAAAAGCGACTGAGAATCCCCTCTTCCATAAATTTATGTAAGGTCAGATCTAAATAAAAAATCTCTGTCTGAATACCTGCATCCATAAAACAACCAAATTTCTCCAAAAGAAACATCAGGTAACATCTTTCTCTGAGCACTTCGGTGTTGCAAGAAACCAATGAATTTGAGCAATTCCAGTACCTGGTCCAATTAAAAATTAAAGGCACTGAGAGGTCATCAGGTAAGCAAAATTGTGTGTTTTCCGAAAATGACACAGGTACCTGCACGGTCTGTTTAGGCTTCAATGAGAGCTCCTCCATTTGCTTCTCAAAGGACTCCTTACAAGCTCCCAGCAAGGGAGCAAGAACATCATGCAGCCATCCTGAACATAGACCAGACAACCAGTGAAAACTGGTTGCTCCACCACTGACAGGACAACGCGTACCGATTGTGGAGATATCAATGGGGAGGAAGCAATCGAATATGGTCGAGGCAACAATCGAGGCAAAAGTTCCCAAATGCTTCCCAAAGGTGGTGGTTGACATGAAGGAAAGAGTGCTAAACAATTCAATAGTCACACCAGGTTCAAGAATACGAGTATTATACAGAGTTGATCCCTCTTTGCTACAAAGTTCTTGAAGACATCTTTTGTCAAAACGGTCTGATGCACTCTCTGATAGAATAAGAAGCAATGCCTTTTTAGGTACAGATCTGATATCAACACAATATTTTAACACATAGTTTAGAGAGGCAATTGTTGGAATATGTTGAAAGTTGGTTTTCTTTTTCACACTGGCTTGAATATTAATATTGCATTTTATTTAATACATCTTTCACTTTCAAATAGGTGGCGAATTTTTCCACTTCTGTATCTAAATTGCAGGGTAAATGGCAATTGTGATCTCCAGGCTTGAATGAAACATCCAAATCCTTTACATGTACATAACAAGAAATAACTTTCTTTACATCATCTCCTGATGTCATGTAGTTTGCTTCAGAAATTTCTCCATGAAAAACACTGCTGATACCCAATGGAAATGAACAGCCATTCTGAACATCTGTGGGTGGAGTTATTCTGTCACTTATGTCAATATCCAATAAACGGGGCAATTCTGAAGCGGTAATGTCAACTGAATATCACCTAAATTGATTTTGTTCCCTGTATTTCACTCGGTCGTGTGTCAACTCCATCTGTACAAAAACATTGCAATTTACTGATATTTTAAATATGTTCACGGATTCAAAACAAACCCTTCAGCGAACTAAGTTCAAAAATTGGAACGCGAAAAATATTTGTCTACTTGACAGCTATATACACAGAGTACTTCTTGTTGGAGTATCAAACTTCGAGCTAAGTTCTTTGTTCTTTATTCAGTCATATTGAAAACTGTATAGTGCCGACAGAACATTGCGTTACTCTGACAGGAACACAAGAAACAAGCGCGAAAGATTCGGCGCGAGAGGAATTCAACGCAACGGCGAAGTGCGTGTGACGCCTTTGGGCGCGTGGAGTCTGGCAGCCCACGCGTCGCGCGCGCTCGGGAATGCAATCTACGTTTGATTGATTGTTTTTTTCGTGTTTCCGGGCGCGTCAACTGCTTTGGTAATTAGCCACAAGTGTAGTGCATAAAGCTTCTCGGGAGATGGCGGTGATCTTCCCGCTGGGATGGCGATATCCGGTGAAGGGGCCTACCGTCGGCCAGTGGGGTTTCAACCAGGACTCTCCCACCAGCGGAGCACCGCCCCAGCCGGGACAAGCTCTAAGTTCCCGACCGATCTCCTGGAATATGTGGTAGTGTAGTGCATGTAAGTGTGTGTGTGTATAAGGGGGAGAGGATAGGACAAGGAAGAGGAAGGAGAGATCGCGCGCGGTCCGTGGCCCGTTTGGTAGGGTACTGCTCCGGCATTCGCCTGGTGTTGATCGCAGAAACCACGGAAAACTACCGATCAGAGCAGCCGGTCGCTAGAATTCTCCTCCAGACAGCGACTGAATTTGACCTAGCTAAAAGCTATGTCGAAAATCCTGCCGTCGTCAGACTTTCAACCTAGGACCCCGGTCAGAGGCGTTGCAGTGACATCATTTGATACACTGTTGCCTCCCGGTCACGAACTTCGTGACTTACGCAGGCACTACCACTCGGTTACCACCAAACCACATATGCCACCTTTCTCATTTAGAACTATTTAATTGCTAAATTAATTACGCAAAAATAATTTTTCTTGCCTTCAATTTTTCCGTAATTACCGTGAGCCAGCGAAGATTACTCTGGATCTACCAAGCAATTAGTTACCACAAAACCAAATACGCCATCTTATAGAGCTATTTAATGGCAACTAATTACGTAAACAAATTAATCGTCGTCTCCGAGTAATTAATCAGAACGGCGGCCGGGGCTGCTGGCCGACTGGCTGGGTGCGTGACGTCACAGGTGAGGGGTAGCCAGCGAGCGCGTCAGGCCGCCGCCGCCGCCCGACGGCTAACTGACAAATTTAAATGAAATACCGAACAGGCTGAGATGACTTCATAATTGAAAAATTATACCAACATTTTGTTATGTCTGCGCTGTCCTCCAAGGTCGATCGCTGAATGGAAAGCTTGGTCTCTCTTCCTGACAAAATCAGTTGCGGTTGGCGGTATTATAAAACTGTCGATTTTTATACTGCCGATTCACTCGCGCGGACCTCGAGAACGGATCTTTAAGGGAGCGGAAAGTGTTCTTTGTGTGGATGTATAAGAGTGGATGTTAGGTCAAGAGCAAATTCATTGCGCCTAGCCTAAATTTCATCCGCATTTTTAAAAACAGCTGCCAATGAAGCTTTTACGATCTTTGAAGGGCTTGTTGCATACTTTTGTTGCAAAATTCTGCCTGACAAGTGAGATAAGAGGCTTTACACTGCTATTTCACAATCACAACCATCACACCTAAGCACAGAATCATCCGATAGAATCCCATCCTCTGGGAATTGCTTAGCTATTTCTTTTAGTTTATGGCTTTTTACCCTACTCATTTCTAGAACGTTCAATAACAACAGTATACGAGTCCCAGAATGTACATAGACAAATGTTTTCCGAGTTATCTTTCCGTTAACTTAACAACAGCAATGAACATTGCCAACGGCGCAAACGTCTGTCCGGCTTTTGACGTGAGTTTTGCGCTCCATTGCGAAGGGCCAGATTCCTAGAGTTTTGGTGTGGGAAGGGAGAGCGCATGGGCTAAAGATTTGTTTGAAAGATATCCTTGAGTTTCCGAGAAGTTGATCAGCAGCAGCACCTGGAAGTGCAAGAGTTTTTGTGACCAATTTGGTCTGAAGGTAAAGTAAACCGCAAGGCTAAGCAGCGACCAATGTTGGTACTGATAGCAAGCCGTTACTTTGCGTTGCAACTTGTGATCAGGGGTAAAACAGAGATTAGTTAGGTGTTCGTCGAGTTGCTAGGATGATTCTGCATAGCATTGCTTCGTAACGTGGCAGCTGAGAGTATAATCTTCAAGATGGAATATAACACGACGTTTTGCGTCTTTCTTGATCCTGCCGCAAAATTATCCGACCGTATAGAATTGTGCTGCAGATTACGCGACTCTAGCGGCACGACCGAGAAAGACGCGAAAAGTCGTGCCATATTCCATCTTGAAGATAATACCCTCAGCTGCCACGTTACGAAACCTGGCATATGCAGAATCATTTTGTTTGCAACTCGACGAACTTTGCAACTGTTCTATGGAGATGCAACAGATGGTTCTATGGAGATGCGCAGAATGTTCAGTGGCGGCTGGTGGGTCGCGAATTAGGAGAGGCGGCATGTACGTCTGAGAGGCGGCAATGTATGTATGTGGTAACATACCTTATTTTACCTCTTCAAATTATTTCTTGCACGAATAAAACTATGGCATTATAGGGTACAACTGATTAGCACGTTTCGATTTTAACTTTGTCTAGCACAACTTTTACGTTGAAAAACGGATTATACAGTTGTATATGCGAAAATTATAGATTTTAAAAATATTTCCAGCAAACAAAAACTGTAAATAATCAAATCCGATGAAAGGGTCGGTAATCTTCGTGTGGCGAGCCGCCATTTCAACATCACACCGTGCCGGGGCGACTCCCAAGGCGAGCGGCATGCAACGACGCAAACATTCCGGCAGCGACCTCTAAAAGCGCTGCCGAATGCAAGCGAGGCGCAGTTATAAATGGGCCCGGCGGAGCCAGAGGGAAGCAGAGGTACACGCGAGGTAGCCGAAGTCAGTGAAGTGCATACGATACGTCAAGAGCCCTCTGATGATGACGCGCTCGCATTCTGCCTCTGTTGCTGCTGCCATCGCAGGAGCGTCGGCTATGATTGCTGGGGTAAGAGCCGCCATCTCGAAGCTCGACTCCGTGTCCCCCTCACCTGGTCTATCGTCTAAAGGGGAAGGAGACGGTGAGAGGTATGACGTTTTGAGTCAGCTGCCCTCTACCTTCCCTTCAACCTTTACAACTTACGAAATCAACCACAGATCTCCGCGACGCACTGCCTCAGGAATACGCCGACGTCATCAGCCTGAGGGTGGCACGTCAAGCATTAGCTAAGTTAATAGCCGCAGACCTCCTGAACAAAACCCTAATAGGAGCACGCTGCCCCACCCAACTACCAGTACCCCCACTCTTCCTCAAGCTTCCATTGCCTCGCATGCACCAGCTACGGACGGACTCCCGATAGTCCACGATGCTACCCATTCCAAAAACATTTATCTTTCGCATAATCGGGCACTTAAAACTAAATTCGTCCTCAAAAATTGCATTGCGGTATGCACAAATTAAACGAGTCGATTTATTGCAAGTTTCAATTTATTCAATAACTTCTGCAACTTTTCCCGAAGTTGGTTTTTCTGGGGAGGGCGCCGCCCTAGAGCCTTTCGGAGCAGCCACCACGAGTCGACATGTGCCTGACTGCAGCAAATACTTCCGAAATAATTTGGATTATATTTATGTGACATGGCATGGTTTACCTGCAGAAGAGGAGACTTGGGCAAAACTACAATGTATGCCTGTAGATGAACTATGAATTTCGAATAGCAGGAAGAGACGAGGTTAAAGAGATAGGTTGCCATCGCGATGATGTCAAACACGAGGTTATGTACATCAAAGAATAATGAAGGAGCAGCAGAAGGTTCAAGGTTGAAAGAGGTGTTATTCTTGTAATTTTGGCCATGATTTTCAGAGGCTGCAAAAACAGTTGAAGCTCATTTTAAAAAGGATATATATATTCTAACACACCCACCTATTCCTTCCAAAATGAACATTTATTCAATGAATGAAATTACAGTGACGCAATTTTATAACAGGATAATGCACTTTAAGTAGATGGTCACTGAAAACAAGGCCAAACAAAAATGGCGTCACCGAATGCCTGGAACACACTTTCACCAATTACAATTTACAATTTGCTCATTCTCTTCTGAATATTCATCTACCAAATTATTTTACTTTAACTTTCTGGTTTTTCTGCACGGCTTTTGAAATGAATTTACACTTGTTTTAAGGAATCCTGGTTCACAGGTGCTAACCTGGCTTCTGCACTCACTATAACACTGAACTTAAAGAGAAAAAGAAAACACTAAAACGTAATATACACGTTACTTAAATCTGATCCTTTTACATATAACAAAAGCAATTACTTTTTAACACACTACAATAAATCGTGACTTTTCCAGATAACACCAACTGTACAAATTATGTGAAAATCATGACCATTTACGTAAAATTGCATGCTGCATGGCCTCTTTGGAATGAATTTAATGACACGCAGTAAATGAACTTGAAACTGCCATCACATCGTTCGGAATACTTCTCCCACCTATTCTTGGACTTTTCGCCCACTTTTTAACATGAATTCGTCGTGTATTTACGGCTATCTTTCCCAACTGATCGCCACATAAAGTTGCCAGTTCTTTTACCTCCTCAACAGCCCGCATCGCTCGCCTGTAGGTAACCTTGGGATTTTCTGCCGCTCGCCCCGCGTTGCTACTCGTCTCCGCTTGCTGTCCCAATGACGATTCCAGTTTCTCTCGAACTCTGACTCCGCTACGCTTACAATTTCGACACCTTTTTCCCGTTCTCCGACTCGTACGATTCTCGCCCTATCCAAATCTTTCTCACTCACGCTTCGCTCTGTGGTCGTCCTTCTACCGCGCCTCGTACAAGTACGTTCAGCCCAGCCTCGAATAATTAATGTTGTTGAAGGTATGCTTTAAATGCTCGGCCTGGGCCTACCACACACTTTGAGCATGTGTGGTTTCAGCGTGCAATATGAGATGCTGGATTTAGTTAATGTCCTTCTGCGCGATTTTTACAAATTTGAAATTATTTCGGCGTCAAACAGTCACTTCAATTAACTCCTCAAATATTGTGAATGCGAAGAATGCTTGTGCATCTAATTTTTAATTACTCTTCCTTTCGCAGATACGCTTCACAAGCTAACTTTTAACTACCAAGTTAAAATAAACTTTATGCTATTGTGGCGTCGCGGCATACGGCATACGCTGCAGCGGGCCGCTTGGGAAACCTGCCCGCCGGAGGTGGGATGGGGTGGGAAGGCATATGGCGCACGCCGGCCGGAAAATACCGGTACGAAAATAACTGGGAGAAAGGACGCGCGCGAATGCGACTTCTGGTGAAGTCGGCTGCGCCCTGGGGGCAGCGAGCCGGAACGACGCCCGCCGCTTGTAGGAGTGGGGCGAGCCGACGGATACTTAAAGTTGCGCCGACATGCGCCTCGGGGATACGCAGAGGTCGAAAGACGAGGGTATCTCCAGTGCTAGCCTTTGCACGTGATCTTCAGGTCGAAGATCGGTTTGGCGACAGGCCATGTAATCCTGTAGTTACGTGGGACTCTATGTCTGACAGCTTCGGCACCGCGTTGCTTTTTCCAGCTTTCTTTAAGAAAAATCTGGCCAGGGCCCTCGACCGTCGCGGGTTTCGCGGCCAAGGAAATTCGAAAGGTTGCTGGCGTTAATTTTGTATAATAAATTTGTACATTAATTGTAAATATCAAACAGAAACAGGTCAGTCTGTGTCATTCCCTTCAGTATCACACTATCAAGTTACAATGCTCAGAACTCAGTCTGTCACCGTCGCTGCTGCAATCGAAGAGAGCTCAGTCTAGCGCCAATCACCCGCAAAAATCCATCATGGCGACGTACCTTTGGTAAAGTCTCGGAGGCTGCCTCACCCTGCGGCATCTGAGATTTCCCTTCGGCGATAAGGAAGCGCGTAGGCGACAAGGAGAGGCGACTGCAAGACGCAGCGATCGCGCTGACCGCCACTCGTCATCACTGGAGTGTCCAAAGAAATGAATACATCGTTAGTTGGTCCATCACATTGTGAATTATTGTCACCTCTATTCCTACACTTGCTCGCAGGATTTCCATTGTTCAGCACTGTATTGTGCAAACGCTTCTCTGCAAAACGTTTCTCTTTCTTTTAAGGATGCGCCAATTGTTTCTGCTGCCTCGCGCCCATTTATAAATCCCCAAACAAGTTCTATTGATTTAGATCTGGATGGTACGGTGGAAGAAGGAGAGGAATGTGGCCGTGTTCAATGATTATTTGATCAACGACTTATCGATTTTCAGTGATATTCTTTGAACATTGTAATAATTGGGTTTTGTGAATAACAGCAGCTACTGTGTAAAAGCAACACTGTCACTATTCACTAGCCATGGTCAAACAGGGACTGAGACTGAAACCTTCAAGACCCGCCTTATTTTCTGTTGATCGTTTGAATAACCCCCACTGTAGAAATACGAAATCTGCCTTCGCGTGATCCTCCTCACTCATCAGTTTGTTATCACCAAACTCGCAGTGTTGAATTACCGCGCGACCCACGAGAAAAAGACAGAGGGAGCTATGTTGTGACAAAGAGCGCAGGCAGGCGGGGAAATATTAGGAGCTTTGGAGGGAGAGGCCACGTTCGGGCATGCGCAGTGGAAGGTTTTTTTGAGAGTGGTCGAGCAATAGTCGTCGTCGCTGCTGCAATCAAAGACGCTCAGTCTAGTCGCCGTCGCTGCTGCAGTCATAGAGAGTTCAGTCGTCACCGTCGCTGCTGCAATCAAAGAGGGTTCCCCCGAGGTGCGCCGCGATACCTATGGTACTCGCCTGGGGAAATTCTTGGAGGGGTGAATATTCTCTCGTGACCTCCCGAAAACATTATTCACAAGTTCGGTGGTAATAGTTCGGAAAAGCCAGGGCAGATGGCACGTTTATCAGCCATCGTTCCACCGCGTACCCTACCTCTCTGTTCGTGGGCTTCTTTCGCAGCTGATGGTGGCGTTGCGGTTGGCATATATGTATCGAAGCAATCGTTATAAGTTCAAGACTCCGCGATGCTGATCGAAGGATGTACCCCACCATGTGAATAAATTTAACTGTGATGAGTGGTGCATAAACAGTGGTGCTACACATCATGTTACTAGCCGTCGTGACTGGTATGTTTCTTATGATGAATTCGGAACACCTAGAGGAATGGACAGTGCTAAAAGTGGGGTACAGATTGAAGCATTCGGTAGTGAGTATAAATGTCCGGGGACATTTGATGGTAAAAATGGATAGACAGACACCTTGAAGATGTGTGGTATTGTCCAAAGGGAGAAAAGTGGATTTCTGCATTGAAGGAGAAATGTTAATGATATTTTAAGTCAATGTAGACCAGACATCCCATATTGGCCGAGATAGACACTTTTTGAAACCCTCTGTCCTGCATTATTTGAAAGGAAAACTTATAATACCAGTAACTGGAATCTTCTGTTTCTGTACGACTTATGGTACAGAATCCAGTTTTTTTTAGTCAAGAATATTGCCACAATGCCCTTTTAATTGTTTTTTAGATCTGGTCACCTTATTATCGACTTACAGGTACTACCATTATCTTGGTAATTCGCAAACCACACGTCTAAAATCTAAACATTTTCCTCTCATTTTTTGATGATTCGCCTGTAAACGTATAAAGATTTACCACAGTTTTGCAATAATTTAAACAATCAATTAAAAATATCATAGATCTTTAGTAAGTTGTCAATTACATGCATTCCCTGAACATGTTGAACAAACATACATCATATAAGAGCCACTAAAATGTTGTGACCTTCATTTCAGTAAAAGCTAAGACTATTTGTGTAAAAAATATTAGGTACAATAAAAAATATATTGTGATAGTTCACCAAATCAACTGATTGGCTTCTGCCACTGTCTATCAAGTCATGACTCAATTACTGGCTGTTAGTTATTCCTGGCGCGTCAACTACAGAGGTCATTATTCCTGTAACTGTAGTGCATGTTTTTCGTGGTAGGTGGCGGTGATCTTCCCGCTGAATAGCGGGATCCGCCGCCGACCTACCGTAGGCTAGTAGGGTTTCCCCATCAACCAGGTATCTCCCACCAGTGAGGATCAATTCTGAAGTCGTGACACGCTCTAAGGTCGACCGGCCCCGCGGCATGTGTGGTAGTGTTTGCATGTTAGTGTAAGGGGTGTATGATAGACAAGCGAAAGATCGCGCGGGTCCGGGTGGCCGCTCTTGAGCTAGGATACTGCTCCGACATTCCGGCTGGTGTTGAAACAATTGAAAACTACCGATCCGGAGCAAGCAGCCAACCTCTAGAATTCTCCCCAAACAGCGATCAAATCTGATCTGACAACCTAGTGTCGAAAATTCTACCACTGGAGAACTCAAACTCAGGACCTCCCGGTCGCTATTCTGTTCATGCATTGAGCCACATCTCCCGGTATGTCCAAATTGTATAGCAAGAAATGTCACACGTTCACAAATCTTGGCTATCAAAAGATATTTACTATACAAAGTTTGATAAAAATGTTAATATTAAATCATTAGGAATAACAATATTTTAAACCGTGTACCTGAATATTGAAATTAAATCATCAGAACTTGGAATCAGAACCAGAAACTGCAAACATTTCTTTACAATATGATAAAAAGTGTAATATCTACTTATATTTTTGAATAACCATATGGTTATTATAATTAATACATTGAAGAATTAATTGTTCAATTATATCATCTGGTTAACTTAGTGTTGAGAATTCCTCCACTTGTGAAAATTATGAAGTTTTAGACTGTGATTATGAACATTCTGGACATTTTCTGAACAGTTATTCAAGTTTAATGTATTTCTCACAGTGATAATAATTAATACAATTTTCTAAAATAAATATTTAAAAAGCAGTGTTAAAAAAAATATATGAACGATTCATTTCTACTCGAATAGTACAAATAATCTGGAAATTCGTTGTCACTTCTTTTATATACGATGAAAGGGGCACCGTGCATCCAAACGATTCATACACTTTATTACAAATTAATACCTTAGTATCATCGCTAAGATCATGATATTACTTATTTCGAACTACTTTCAAAATGAAAAGATAGTGACGATGTATGTCTGATAGAATAGTGCTTCTGATATTAAATTTAGAACCTAAACAAACAGAAAGAAAACAAGTATCATTGTAAATAACAAACGTGATATGAAACACAAACCTCGGCAACCGCATTCTCTAGGAATTCCGTGCACAACAGAGGTTGCCATTCAACACTTTCGCGCCAAACGTTGTGGACGTAATTGTGGACATCTGAGATGTCATGTCACATCTCTAAACTGTGATACTACGAAGTTCTTGACAAGTATCGACTCGCCGATACGCTTTCCGGAGTATACACAGCCTTTCTTTGAAGACAAAGAATAAATGAAACATCGTTTGAGATTCGTTTGTTCCTTCGCTGGTAATGCAAATTGTCGTAACCGTGGACTTGAATACAAAATTTGCTGCATTTTAATACTTATAAAACAATGTCGTTCCAGAATTAAAGACACTTATGGATATGGGATTTGAAAGAAAGCGAGCGTATGTATTACTATAACGCTAGATTATGCAATATATTTTTATGGGATAAGAAAATTATTAAGGTTACTGCTCATGCAGTGCTGAGCTAACGATGTTTATTAATATAAAAATATTTTCTTCTTTCTATTATTTTAAAAATTTATTCATTGGTTGTCAATGCATCTTATTTTCATTTGTTGACAGCATTGAAAGTTACAGGATTATTAAGTTCACTGGCGTGTTCGACGTTTGTCACCTAGATGACAAGTCATTACACAGGTTTGCGTTTTGGATGAGCTGTCATTTTGATTTGTTTGGCATTATTATTTCATGTGTTGTTAAATATCGACTTTGTTGATGTGAATAGTGATGTGTTTCTCTTATGTTCGTTTCTTTATTACACACTTTATGTTAATTAGTGTACATCTTATTTTGCATAAAATAAAGGGTAATTTGGTTTTAACAGAAAATACTGTTATTTTTAATGATATCTTTAATACCATTGTCATTACATTGATTCTTTGGTTGTTTGCATATGAGCGTTTCTTTAAAACGTTGTTGGTAACATAAGTGATGTAAGTCATAGTGTATTGGAATTGATTGAGTGATGGGCTTATGATATAATTTTCAGCAATGGTATTACAAAACTACTAGAATACATGTGCAGGGGAGAATTTGAAAGTAATTTGGTGAAAATTCACTAAATTGAACATATTTTTATAATTGTGGAAATAAGCGCTTGTTTATCTGTTTGTTCTCATGGTGGTTAGTGTATGGTGTTTCATTATTGTTTTGAATGATTTATTTTAAAACCTCATGAGAATCTTTTGAAGTGTAATTTATATTCATATGTGAAAGAAATATTTAGATATTTATAAAATATAGAGTAAATTAACATCACACTTTATTACATTCATAGTCAGCCAAGTAAAATAAATTGCACAAATTACACACTTTATTGCATTCATAGTCATCAAACTGAAATAAATCAAATATTGTGAATTATTGAATGTTTATAAAATTCAGACATATATAGTGATATTTGTGAAATGTAGCATGATTTACAAGGAATAAACTCATTTAACTCCAAAGTTTTCAAATTTGGATTTGTGGTACAGTGTATCTGTGAATTTTTTCTCTCAAATTCTTAGCTCATTTCTCAACATAACATTCATTAAAAGGTAGGGATATATTTTATCAGTTCTCAGCAACACTGCTACAATCTGTTGTCCAGGAGTTTCAACTTGTATGGTAAAAAGTGAGTGGGTAGGGATACTAGAGCATCCATGCATGGATAGGCTATTCATGAATATATTTTAAATTTACTAATGAAAACTTGAATCTATATGATTTTATATGATATATAATAAGTATAAATATAAGTATCTACTTTGTTTTAGTTAGTGTATAATTGAATATAATTAAATGCTTTAGTTTATTCCGATAGAATTAGATTTTCATGGTTCTTCCTTTACCAGTTCTGTGGCTTTAATGCAAATATTTATTTGGTAGTTCTTGGATCGCTTACGCAATGCAGTTTCAGTATTCGTCATGCAGTTGCTACGTCGGATCTTGTTTTGGATTCTATTTGTGTGTGTGTGTGTGTGTGTGTCTATATATATATATATATATAATTAAATTAAAAAAATAGTTCTGAAATGACACAGCCAAATTTATATTATTCCTGATGAGAATACTCCAGTGATGCAAGCAAAACTATAAATGATTGCTGAGTCTACATCAGTTCATCAAAGTGAATTCGAATGTATTAAATACTTTTTGGGGCATTCTCATCACTAATAATCTCTCTCTCTCTCTCTCTCTCTCTCTCTCTCTCTCTCTCTCTCTCTCTCTCTGTTCTCTCTCTCTGTCTCTCTCTCTGTCTCTCTCTCTGTCTCTCTCTCTGTCTCTCTCTGTCTGTCTCTCTCTGCTCCCTCTCTCTCTGTCTCTCTCTGTCTCTCCCTCTGTCTCTCTGTCCCTCTCTGTCTCTCTCTCTCTCTATCTGTGTGTGTCTGTGTGTCCTTATACATCATTGTGATAGACCTAAGAACAGTTACAGCAAAATTGAAAAGATAACAAAGCAATGTATCTGTTTAATTTGTTGTAAGAAAATATAACAGTTGCCTCTTTTTAAATACAACTACTCTCCTATTTTAACATATTTTCTGGAAAATAAATGTAAAATCTAGAAAATCATCATAGATTTAAATACCACAAGAAAGAAAAGCAGCTTACAAGACTTGTGTTACAGGACTTAATCGCTTTTGGTGTTGGAAGTTGGGAGAACATCTTTTGATTTTTCACACTCTTTATTTCTGTTTTGTTGGAAATGAATTTGCCTTGCTGAATCTTTTATTTTTTGCTACTCAATTTGGCACCTTCCATAATTGAGACTTTCCTTTCCATATTGTATATGTCCCTTTACATGCTGCAGGTTTGGGAAGGAACCTGATTATTTCTGGAGGACTTGTGTACTTCAGAGATGTAGAAAGGTTTTGTGAGCTTAGAAAGTTACGTATTGTATATATTATTTTTGTACATTTTTCAACATGCTGAAAATTACAGTAAATGGAAATATTTATCATCATTTTTTTTTTTTTTTTTTTGAATCGTAAGATTGTGAAGAGTTATTCAAGACTGATATGTAGTGTATTCTTGAATCCACCAAATTGGCCTCAGTAGACTCTCACCCAGGCTCCATCCACAATGGCATGTGGACATCTTGTGATAAGAAATTTTCCCACCTATGCGTCCTTTCCTCACTCAAAACTTGCCCCAAACTTGTTTGGTGCAGTCAGCATCATCAACTAATTCTGAGTTTAATTAGCATAAATTTTAATGTACGACATTAATAAAATGAATACAATTTCTTTTACTGTGCTATAATTTATTTACTAGAGGGGGTGTTTTTGCTAGCGTTGCGTAATTATTTAGGGGAGTTGAAGCGCACATTGCAAGGGGAGATGGGGTATTCAAAACACTCCAAATTTGCATTACCTACGTAATTTATGGACGGCTCCTGTGGAGGAGAAAAATTTATGTATGAGAAAATGGCTAGATTTTTGAATAGGCCCAACATAAGAAAAGGGCTATGAAATTTTGTTAATTGGGTACTTTTTAGGAGACAGAATGTCAGCATTATCAGAAACTTAATCTTCTGTTGAATTGGAGGAAATCAGAAGAATAAGTGGCTGTCAATTTGATAATATATTGTAACAGGTTTGAATGCATGAATTCAAGGGTATTTATATTGTGTTGGGTGACAATATGTTGATTTAACAGGAGGCCACTTTCTGGAAAACATGGGAAAAATCAGGAAAGTTTATTGCTCTGGAAAAGTTAGGGCAAAATACGGGAATTTGTGGAAGAATCATTAGAAGTCAGGAAAATGATGGTTATAAAACTAGATTTTTCCTAAAAAATAGTACAGCATTATTTTTTGCTTAATTTCTATTTGTTGAGTTTGTTTTAATTTGTACTTAATCGCGGTGAAATCAGAGAGCTGACAAATTAATTTCAGACTTTTTTTAATATTTTCTTTCAATAGTGTGAAATATTCTACAAACTTATCAGTGAAACATTAAAAAAATGCTCTAAAAGACTAGGAAAGTTGGAATTATTTTAGAAAAAGAATGACCATCCTGTATAAACATTCTGTAATAATATTAATGACATCACAAGTGAGTGACAACTAATCCTTTTTAAAGATAGTAGTAATAAATAAAGATATAAGGGGTACTTGGTTTGTGACTGATGTTTTGAAGACCAATCATTGTTATTGATCACTAGAGAGTCATCAGTTTCATTTTAATAGCAAGTAAAACTAACCAGAAATTTCTTAAATTGATTAGTGTCCCTTGATGATGGTGTATTGAAATTTTAAATTGGAAATTTCAACAAATTGTGGCTTTAAAGTCCATTCAAATAAACAAAATTATCTTAATGAGAAATAATTCCCTTTTTATTTCAACTACAATTGCAATTGAATGTTATTCATTTATTGATATTGTTCTCAGGGAGCGTGCCTTGGCAGTCACTGGAAACCAGGGAGTAGAACCTGCAATGGAATGGTATGGATTACTTAGTGTTTTTCAGATTTTGTTAGCATAGTTTCCTAAGAATTTTATATACATGTATTGGCAATTACTTTAACTCATGAAGGAAAAAGGAAAATCTAAATTTTGTCATCAAAATATCATCTTACATTAAATAATAAATGAAAATGCCTTGAATATATTATTAAAATTTACAATTAATGCGAAAATGAAGTATCGGAAAGTTTAAAATTGTCATAGTCAAAAAAGAAATTGTGCTTCTTCAAGCAATAGCAAATATTGAAATTATAATATTACAATTTTGAGACGAGTCATTGGCAGTGGCATTGGAGTGAAAGGATTCCCAAAGTGAAGTTGTTTTGATTACAAAAATATAAGGGAAACTTTATATTTGCTCATAAATTTCAAATATATTTTATTTTGTAATCAGTCTAAATAGTGATAGTCTGAGTCAGCTGGATTTTATCATCTGCCTAGAGCAGTTACAGATTCAGTGAAATGCTGTTCCTTTGAAGCTGTACTACTACTGTAATTTTAATAATAATTCCTCAGTAGGCATGGATAGATGCAGTGGCAATTTGTAGGAGTGGGTTGACAGTTTCAAGTGCAGGGAAGTTTTGTGGGGAAATACACTTTCAAGACCCTCTCCCCAAAGATAGCCAGATTTGAAGAGCCGGATAGCTGTTGCCCTGGTTAAAGTTCTCAGTGAAAGGAACGGGCCTGCGTTTCATGTCAAAAGGAAAAAAGGATTTGGCCAAAACAGAATTCTGCTAAAACTCTTTAGAACTAAAGTAAGCTTTCCAAGTAAAATCTTAAATGTTTTAATTCCTGAAAGCTTTGCTTTTCAGTTTCACAAAAATAACGTCTAGTTTCAGAAATGATGTACTCTTCTGCTTGAAATATTTTTTAGATGTTAGTTGTTATTAATAATAATCAGAGGTCAGAAGTTTGGCAAAATGTCTTATTATTATTATTATTATTATTATTATTATTATTATTGTTGTTGTTGTTGTTCTTGCTGTTGCTGATAGGTGGGATGGTTTAAGTAGCTTTGGACCAGATAGATCCTATCTTACGAGGATACCAGGAATTAAGACGTAATTCATATAAGACATATACATTTATTTATTGCTTAACGCTTCGCGACATTTAGTATGTGCCTTTTCAAAAGCATTCGAGCAAGCAAAGCATCGGATAAATCGGTTGGCACTAAACATAACATTTTTGAGTAGTATAAAAACAAAGGAATAAATTAAACATACATATTGGAGATATATTAACATTTAACAACATTCTCATGTAAAGTATTTCTATAATATGCCGAAGTTGGCGTCTAATTTGGTGGCTAAAACATTCATATGTATGCAGCATATGTATGTATGTATGTATGTATGCTGTTCACTCCTAATTTTGCACATCCATTCCTTGATGTATCTCATTTGTGTACATACAGTGTATGTAGCTTGTTTATTGCAGCATTGCGTTTACTTTTTTCAATGTTGAATTTTTATATTGATTTCAAATCTGAAAACCTTTGCTTTGCCACGTCAGGTTTTTAAGATACCGACAAAAATTAATTTTCTTGGAACACCGTCAATTTGTTAACCCCATGTTTTTGTATTTTTTCATGCTGCGCCACACAATATTTTCGTCGTCTGTGAAAATATTTATATTTAAGGAAATACTTCAAAGGCTAAAAGCACCGAAAAACATCTGTATGAAAATTCAATAGATTGCAGTCCTGTCATAGGGGATTTCATATTAACGATAATTTCTAAACAAATGGTCCATTTCAATCAGTAAACGGCGTTTGAAATGGTATTTAGTATAGATTTACGCTACGAAGCCCTTTAAAAACAAATTGCTCTAATCGTACTGAGATGAAATTTAAAACGAGATTATAGCGCGATGATTACATAATTTAGAAATAAATATTGTGTTTATGAAATAACTTTATTTTGCACTCCCTGGACTACAATTCCTTTCACCGACTCAGAATTCCTAATCCTAATAATTATTGGCTTCTAAATTGCCTAGCGTATTTATTTTACATAAAAATAATATATTGTTATAATTTGCCGCTATTTTCAAAAATTGCTTTGTAATGTAATTTTCAGTGTTGTTACTGCCATTCCATTGGCACCTTCGACGTATTATTGGCTCAAAAGTGAGGTCCAGATGGATGCTTCCCCTTTCATGAGAATTGAGATTTGAATAAGTTGCTGAGAATAACGTCATGTCAGTTCTGATATAATACTCTCTGAGTGACAGGACTGTTAGCGAGCGTCGGCGCGCCGTCCCCTTAGGGCGGCTGCAACGGGTACAGCAGAAGGCGGCAGGAGGAGGAGGGAGCGAGGAGCGAGCCAGGCAAGCAAGCGTTGTGGCCCGGTTGATTCGTCAGATAACGCTCGCTATTTTCCACACCCCAACATTATTTTAAATTCTCGTATACGTACGTATATACTGAGTAATATACGTAATATAGAGAAAGTGATGTAATGCTGCGGAAAAACGATTTCGGGATTTCAACGGAAAAAAATTCCCCCTAAAATTTGGGACCCCCTAAAATTGAAACTTGTGTTTTTGTTTTCGAAACGTTCCTAAAATTTAATTGAAAATGAATATTTGGTCGATCTGGCCTGTCTCAAAGCTTTGCTAGTTTGAAAAAGATTCTTTAAATTTTGGAATACTTTCGATGATGCCCCTGGGACATTTTTAAACAATTTCTCAAAAATGGCTTCAAATTTTTTCTTCGAGTAAGAATAAATTTCTTCTTGTAAGAATAAATATAAATTAACTTCTGAAGATAGGTCCGATGTTAACTTTGAATTTAATTGTTTACAGTTGGAATTTACTGTTAACTTGTATATTTTGGAAGTTACAAAAGCTTTAATTTTCTTGGCGTTTTCACGACTACAGTATTACTGACGAAATAAAATAATTTTATTTGTGTGAAACGTGTCGAAGCAATAGTGCTTGTTGCAATGTGCTGGAGTCGAACTTAAGTGTCCCCCTTGAAAATCAAAGCCAGAACCACGTGCGCGGAGGTGTATATACCTGACATGGACACTACGCATAAAATTATGTAAGTAATGTTTCAATATAGACTTTTTTAACTTAGTTTTAATTAGTTGACATGAATTGATTGCATTTTTATCTATACTGTGGACTCAGGTTGCAGAACTCTGGGGACTAATAGTTTTGGTTCACTATATCCGGATGACGCCAAAATTAAATAGAATTTGTCCAAAACGACTGATTTATGAATGTAGAGATGCAGCAAAAAAATACTGTATTTAAAGCAATTTAATCCGAAAATTCTAATTTATTTCTTACGTGTTTATTATTAAAACAATTATTTTCATTGTTGAGTTCGTGCTATCTCTGTACTTGATTCTGTATTGTCCCCTGCGACTAAGTATCGTAATGCAGTCTTGACACCCTTCAATGCCTCTTGCACTGCTGGAACACAGTACCACTCTCCGAAGGCCCGTTTACTCGTCTAATAACGTATAAGATGCTTTCAGTGGCAGGATGGCGCAAGCGACTAATGAAACCGATTGCTTTCTCGTGCGACACGGCGGATATCGCCAGGCTTGTGGCAGTCGCCCACGTGAAGTCACGCCATCCCACGGAATATCGAGTGACATCAAGATTGGAACTGAAGCAAGCTATTGCTCTCTGCCACCAGGCGCTATTGCACAGTCGCGCAGCAATACGCTGACACATTTTGTTTCTGCTATGAAACTTGGTGACATAAGCTCATCAGTAGGGCGCGGATTTTAATAACTAGTCATATATTTTTTCTGAACCTTGGAGCGAATTTTAAAACATTTAATACACAAATTCAGGTATTGTCGATAAGAAAAACATATTTTTATTAGGCATACAAAGTCTTATTTACACCGCTTTTAGTAGAAGGTGATATTTTGGTCAAACTTTGCCATAAATGCATATATTTGTCATATTTTAATGACCGTTTTAATAAAAGGTCATATTTTTAAGGACACAAGAATAAAAGGCTTGAAAGTGTGCCTCCCATGACAATGTATCAGGTGATATTGTCACAAACTCAAAAATTATACTACAAAGGATTATTTGATAGAGAAGGATTATTTCAAACAAGAAGTGTGCAGTAGTAAAGCAAGTCGTTTGGTTTGATGGGTTTTATTGTACTGTACTTGATTGGTTTTACAGACACAAGCAATTTTTTTAAAATTCTAGTTAGTTCCAAAGACTGCAAGCCGCATGTACCGTACTCACAATCTATTCTTGAGTGCATTTTGCATTTGCTATACGTAAAAAATTAAAAGGAATTTAAAAAATAAACTTGTATAACGTCTTTTTTTAATTTTCTTAGGTCATATTTATGTAGATCTTCACACTAGATGCCGGTCATTCGTTCCAAAAGCTGAGAACTAGCTCTCATATGAGAAGATGGGTTTGGTAAATGAAGAGAGCACTCAAGTTACAATAAATTTCTTTTCCCCTTAATTTTTTGACGTCTAAAACTCGAATCAGAGTTGTTCATTAGTGAAGTGAACAGATCCCTTTTTACACCAACTATATAAATCGCATCAGTGCCCCAAATTCCAACACTAGGCAGCATGAAAAAAAAGATGTTGTCGGCCAAGGGTCATAATCGAAGTTTCTCCTGAGGAGAAAGTAGCGGACCCGGAATGGGCACCTTACTGATGAGTAGGGCCCGGATTTTAATGACCTAAAAATCAGCGAAATATGACAGCATAAATCAAAGATTTGTCGGAGAGATCGTGCATATAGGTCCTACGTATGGGGGGTTCTTGTATTTACGTTTGAAATAATATTGTTACGTTTCTGTGTGGTGAATTAAAGTCTCGTATTATTTTAACAAAGACGTTTATTTTGTTTCTCTAACACAATCACTGAAAACACTTGATATTTATTTACACTACACTTTCTTCCTTTATTTACACTACACTTCTCTTCAGTTATTTACACTTCTCTTCGCTTATTTTACACTACATTCTCTTGGGATTTATTTACTCTATACTCCTTCTTGCACACTCGCACAGTCCTAAGCACCAGCCACAGTTCGATTTTCTGAATACAGCAGCAACACTCTGGTCACCTAAATCCTGGCGACACAATGCATATTCCTGGCGCCAATGGCCATTCCTGGGGTAGCGCAAACAGATCCTGCTGCACCTCCATTGTTACACCAAAATGCGCTTATGCTTTTCACTATAATGAGACATAAACTCAGAAAATGTGAACTCTTGCATGTTCAGCTCACAAATTTGTGCGGTCTTTTCTTCATCATCATTTTCATTACTTCCTGCGTAAGGGGCCAGCCGATTTGAATGAACGACTCGTGGTTTTCCATTCGGCAATTTTTTAATTCGGTAGACAACATCATTTATCCTCTTCACTACCTCGTACGGTCCTTCCCACTGTCGTAATTTTGGACACAAACCGCGGCGTCGTTAAATAAACAGCCAGACATGATTCCAGGTTGATAACTCCTCCTTCAGCTTGAGGTCATACCGGTCTTTCATCCCGTCACTTGCAGTTTGAATTTTTCACGCACCTGGTTATGAATTACGTCCATTTTCCGTTTTAGGTCATTTACAAAGTCTTCACCGGCTGTTTCTTCATTAGTTTTACAACCAAACTGTAGATCACATGGTAGACGTAGTTCCCGGCCGAAGAGGATATTAGCGGGTGTTTGCCCAGTTGTCTCATGAACAGATGAGCGGTAGGCTAGAAGAAAAAGATGTATGCATTGGTCCCAGTCGCGTTGGTGATCTGACACGATTCCTTCAAATATTTTCCCATTGTTCTGTTCATGCGTTCCATCATTCCATCTGGACTGCGTACGTAGGGCTGTCGTTCTGTTTTTCTTATTCAAGAAGTTCACACACCTTGAAACACCGCAGATCTGAAGTTCCGTCCTTGATCTGAATGCAATTCCAGTGGCACACCAAATCGGCTCACCCATTCCTTAACCAGTACTTCGGGTAGCAGTGGCCTCTTTGGCTAGGTAGGGATATAAGCCTAACCCACTTTGCTGAAATAATCCATAGCCACGAGTATGCATTATTTATTTCATCATCGACATTGAAATGTAGCTGTTAAGTCGATGGCAATTGTCTGAAAGGACTCCAACGTTGCACATTGCTCATCTTCGCTCTCTCTTTTATGTGGCCCATTACTGGTAGCACAAATCTCTGACACTTTGTGCACCACATCTTTACATCTTGCTTGCAATTAACTCAGTAAAATCGTTCGCGCACTTTCTAAGGTTTTGCATAATTCTGAGGATGTTCTCCCTAAAGTTCCATCATGTAATTCTTCAACATTCAGGACCCTCTTACTCGGTAACAATATCTGCGTCCTCTTCTGCGAGCCGTCTTCACTTTCCAGAACTCGTTTAAGAACACCTTCCTCTTCAGTAATCGAATCCCACTGCGCCCAATATGATTTTACTGCTGAAGAACAGGAGCTATTTCTTGCCAACTTGGTCTCCGTCCTGCTATTTTCCATTTCCAAACATGTTTCAATTTAAAGTCCTTCTTTCTGACTTCTGAAGTTCTCTGGTTGCCATTGGTCATTACTGACAGGACCTTTGTAGGGACACATCTTCTCTTCCGCATGACAACAATGCTTGCAGTTTTCAGGGCACGGTCTTCTGGCGAGAGCATCATATCTTGGTGACTACTTCCGCTTCGATGTTCCATCCTAATGTGAATTTTTCCCCAATCTTTCAATCCATCTGGCGACTTGACCTTCTGGATTCTTGAAGTTCAGCAGCCATTTCAAAGCAGCATGATCCGTTCTCAAAAGAAATTCTTTACCGTAGAGATATTTGTAGAAGTGTTCAACGGATTTCACCACAGCAAGTAATTCTCTTCGGGTTACACAATAGTTGCGTTCAGGCTTTGATAGCACTTTACTATAATAACCGATTACTCTCTCTCGTCCATCTTGTATCTGCGATAATACCCCTCCAATACCAACGTTACTTGCGTCAGTATCAAGGCTATAATTCCCTTTGAGGTAGTGGATAGCCCAACATAGGGCACTACATGGCGCTTTTAAGCTTTCTTGAAAGCGTTGGCAATCTTGATCCTATTGAAACAAACGCTTTTCTTCGGTCAGCTGAGTCAGTAGTTTCGCGATGTTGGCAACTCCCAAAACATAGCGACGATAATAGCAACATAGACCCAGGAAACTTCTCAATTCATGTTTATCCTTTGGGACTGGCCATTCCTTTACGGCTGTAACCTTCTCCGGATCAGGTTCTACTCCCATGCCAGATACTACATGTCCAAGGTAATTTACCTGCTTGCGAAATAAATGGCATTTCTTTGGGCTGCGTTTCAAGTTCGCTCCTTCCAATCTCTTGAACAGCTGTTCTAGGTTATTGATGTGGTCTTCGAAAGATTTTCCAACAATTATATCGTTGAGGTAGACTAGACATGTCTCCCACGACAGACCTCTAAGCAGTTTCCATTAATCTTTCGAATGTAGCAGGAGCATTACACAGTCCGAAAGGCATTACTGTAAACTGCCACTAACCTGATCCGATGGTAAATGCAGTCTTCTCTCGATCTCTGGGATCTAATTCTACTTGCCAGTATCCACTTTTCAGGTCAAGTGTCGAGAAGATCTTGGCCCCAGAGAGCGTGTCCAACATGTCAATACGGGGCAATGGATAGCTATCCTTCTTCGTTACATTGTTGAGCTGTCGGAAATCGACAGAACCGAGTTGACCCGTCTTTCTTCTTTACCAATACGACGGGAGACGCCCACGGACTTCTTGATGGTTCGATTACGCCATCCTTCTTCATCTCTTTAATAATCTCATCTGCTTCTTCTCTTCTAGACAGAGGTAATCTTCTAGCAGCTTGGCGAATCGGTGTGGCGTTTCCGGTGTCTATTCTGTGACGAACAATATCAGTCTTTCCTTTTACACCATCACTGCATTCAAAGACATGCTGGTATCGCCGTATTAGGTCTTCAGCCTTATGACACTCTTCCCGAGATAAGCCTTTACAGGCCTCTGTAACCAGATTCTGCAGTCGTTCAGGAATTCCTTTAGGTGGTGGTTCGGTACGGTTCACATTCTGCAAAACCGAGGATACCGTAGAACAATAACCAATTACTGTTCCTTTTCTCAACTTAACAGGATAGTGGTTAATGTTCATTATTCACATGTATGGTTTCGTTCATCGACCAGTTCTTTGGCTACTAGAATCTCCGCGACCAATGTCTTTTGTCGTGACTTCTGGGTTCCAGGATAGCAATCTCTCCAGCTGGAACGTCGCCCTCAGGGCTCGCTTCGACAACATCTCACGCCCGTCAAGATTACGTTGTCAGTTGCAATCACATTCACGGCAATGTTGTTACGTGAATGTAGAACCATATCCACTTCGTTGAGTCTCAGCACACCGTGTCGTAAATCCAGCTGACACCCGTATGTCGTCATAACATCCATTCCTAAAATTGCTTTTTCTTCTATGTCAGCGACCAGCAGACGATGACTGAAAGCAACAGTTCCAATGGCAAGGAGGGCATCCATCTCTCCTACAACATTCGCCGAGTCACCAGTGGCTGTTCGAAGCTTCCATTTGGACGGCATAAGATGAGATGATTTGGCAAAATCGGTTCGTATAATGCCTTGCTGCACCAGTATCCAAAAGTGAGACGTATGGTCTTCCATTTACTAGTGCATCTACGTAAAATGCTGTCAGAACGGTGTCGAATTGACTTGGCGTGTATTTCGTAAGGTAATTTTGTTTGGTTGGTCGATGGATGCCCCTTCCATCAACCTGCTTTAGTTTCCTGCTGGCTGCTATAGTTTACCAACAGACTGCTGCCTCGTTGCTTCAGTGAAGGTCACATCGACTTCTTCACGTGCCCCACCTCCTCAATTCAACATCGAAGTTGTCGCTCTTTGGCTACTCAGAATTGCTTTCATCAACCTCTCCACCATTGCCTCCAAATATTTTTCGTCATAGGTATCGACGCCGGTTTGCAATTCCGTACTGTCCGTCACGTTTCGATGCTCTTGCAACCTGGAAGTCTAGTGCTTGACTTAATGCGTCAGCTAAGGTTTTCGGTCTTGCCAGTCTTAATGCTTGTGTTTCTGCATCATGTAGCGCTTCAATAAAGCACCGGACGGCTGTGCGTTGCAGGGAATTTTCTGAGGCATCAGGGTCCGAAAGGCGCAAGGCGCAGGCGAGAAATATCAGCTTCCAGTTCTTGAAGACTCTCTCCAGGCTTCTGAACACGATTCCTTAGCTGGGTAAAATACATGTCTTCTAGGTGCGCTTGCTCCTACCGTATTTCGAGCCTCTTGACAATTCTGCCTGAAGTTTGATTGTTCATCGGTCGGTATTGTTCTAGAATATGGATTTGCGTTACCACGTAAAAGCCAAAATCAGGCCGTAGCACAATCTGTTGCGCACCAGCCATTTACCGTTGCAGCCTTGGAATTGTTTAAAATAATTCGACCAAGGAAGAAGCGCCATCAGTTGCAGGCGGTTTTACTTGTGCTTTCCCAGTGGTTCCTGTACGGTTGCCACTGTGCCATTTCCAGTGGTTCCTGCACGATGTTTATATTAGATTTTCTGTTGAGGAAGTAAAACCTTCAGCTTCTCTTTCTAACAGATTTAGTAATTTTTCCTCATTCTTCAAAATTTTCATCCATCTTCTCAATTTTCTTTTCCATTTTTCTTCTGTTCTTCAAAATTTTCTCATCCATCTTTCTTCCAAAATCCAATCTCGATCAATTTTTCTTCCAAAATCTTGAATTTTCGACCAACTTTCTTCTAAAGCTTTGAGTTTTCTAGCCAGTTCTTCAAAATTCTGGAATTTTCTGTTAACTTTCCTTTTAAAATTCTGAATTTTTCATTAACTTTCCTTCTAAAATTCTGAATTTCTTCATCAATTCTCCTTTTAAAATTCTACAGGTCCGAAAAGTTCTCGTTGTTTCGAAGAGAAAAGTCTCTGATCCTTGCTCGCTGCCTCTATCGTTTGCAAGACGTTCTTTGTAATATTGCTTTCGTTCCGGAAGTGTCTTGTTCCCTCTCTTCTAACTCTGTCTTCAACTCTGCCACTTTCAGATCCCGTAAAATTCAACTTCATTACGATATTAATTCACCACACGTAACTGTTTTACCAAACACCTCACACCAATTGTAACGGTACTTTGTGATGAATTCAAAACAATACATTTTAACAAAAACGTTTATTTTGTTTCTTAACACAATCACTGAAAAACACTTGATTATTTATTTACACTATCTCTCTTCCTTTATTTACACTACACTTCTTTCACAAGTTATTTACACTTCTTCAGTTATTTTACACTACACTTTGATTTATTTATTTACACCTTGGTATTTTGTAAGAAAATGCATTGGTTTCAAATAGCCAACATGTCGGTGAAATTACACAGTGCTAAAACGAGTATTTTCTTTCTTAGGGGATGTGAAATATCGAATAATGGGTTCAAAACTTCCCTAAAAAAACTGATTGATAAAGAGGAAAGGGAACGTCTTGGAACTATTGAGGAAGAAAAGCGGCGTGCTAAATATTTCTCCGCTTTCACACTATCTCATGAACCGTTAAAAAGCGATTCATCTTTTGATCCCAATGAAAATATGAATTTGCAAGCAATTTGAAATGCTAACTATTTTCTTCTAATACTATAGCTTCAAATACAGTTATCAATGGTGCCTGCGTGCTACTAGAAGAAAAATTTAATAGAGAAATGTTAATTTTTGTTCGTCATGTGTATAAATTGGTGTTAACAAGTGTGTTCGTGGTGAAAGTCAGTCATGTGTTTACAAGCCCTGATAATCCACACTTCCAAAACTTTCGAGATAACTGGATCGATCTGATAAAATCCAGTGCTACAGAGCAAAGCCAACATTGTGCCTGTTTCCAAAAATGACAATATTTGCATTTTACCAACCTTTACTAACCAAAGAAATAGAGATTTTGACTTAAAAAGTATCTGTCTTCTCACTATTTGACAATGATGTGGACCAAGGAAACAAAGTAAAAATGGTTGTAAATTTAACCAACGAAAATGTATCAACCTATGGTAAACTAGCGGGACAAGGGAAAAACCTTATGGTCCATTACACAAGAAAATAATTTATGACTTTATTTCGGTCAAAAGCAATTTCTTGTTTGAACGTCTTAAAATTAATGACGGTTTTCTATACGAATATTCTATTTTGTGGTCAAATGATGCTTCGTTTGAAGAAGCTAGAAAGAAAGTTTCAACGCTTAGGGCAGTGAACGATTCAGCTGAAAGAGCGGTCACGTTGATGCAAGATTTTCATGGTTTACTTACGGTTAGTAATTAGGCAGAAGCAATACTTATAACATTGCGAACAAGAACGTCAGAAGGTTTATCCTGACTGTAAAAGGCAAACTTCGAAAAGAAAATTTACAAAATAATGTTTTCTAAATATTAAATAGTTACTTATGATTTGGATGTGTTCGTGTTGTATTTCCCAAATAAATATTGAATTTTAGAATCCTTCTTTATCAACAGAGTACAAATGCCCGTATCTTATGTTCGGCATCAAGTAGGTACGGGTTATCCTTATCCAATCGCAATAATATTTATTATTTGCGTTTTTGAGATCAAACAGAGAAAATATAGAGGGCATGCTTATCAGGCTTTTCAAAAAATAATTCTATCTAATGTCTAGGAACACCGTAATGTACATACATATGTATCTGTGAACTTGCGCGTGTATCTATGTACTTTTATTCTGAAATTTTACTTTCAGAAAATCTCATCATTGACGCAACATATGGTTTACCTTGACATTGTCGCTCAATTCTGTAACTCCCATAATCGCGCCAAAATCTAGAGACGCAGCTGGTAGCAATGTAGAAGTGACCAGTGATTACAATTCAGTTGATTTCGATGATATTATCGATGAAATGAACGCAAATATGCCAAATAACTCACGCTCCCGGATGCGCCCGTTTCTTCTTCTCCTCCCCTTGGGCATCTTCGATTTACAGCTGCGCGATGAATCTCCCGAAATCGTCACAAAACGAAGGCAGAGGCGAGGAAGCTGAAGAAGCAATGGCGTTTCAGCTCGCTCTTGCGAGGTTTTACACAGTGACGTCAATGTTCATGGAGAACGCACGTTCATCTAGAATAACATAAGCTTCTCTTCGTACAAAGCACAAGCTATTTTGGTTCGGCTTCTTTTTTCACTTCGTGGGCTATCGATTACTCAGAAGATCGCACATCTCTCAGATCATTTCACTACTAAACCAGAAATGAGTATGTTAACATGTCAAATATTTGAATGTAGTTTGAAAATACACACTCGAGCTGCTTCGCTCACACTTCAAAAGACTTCAAAAGACTAAGATGACGGATGCCCGACGGCATTCCCAATCGGTAGAAGGGTAAAATTTCATTTCAGTGTAACAAACTGGAAGAAATCGCAAAAGCAAATTCATAGAGGCACGTTATATTTCACTGAAAACATTCAATTTTTTTTCTTACAAAAACTTTACGTACTCTTACCAACTGAATAAACTGGGATGGCCGATGTTTACTATTTAAAATGTTTCACATCTGTTTGACTGTTTCACTGAATCATGTTTATTCGTAGCATAAATGTCATTGTGTTAACCCTTTCAACGAGAGTACTGAATCAATCTCAAAGATCATGGCGTTATTTAAAAGCGCTTTTGAGATTATAAACACCCAAACGCGCAAATTTTTTCTTTATAAAAAAAGTCGTTTTGGAAAATACAAAATTATGAATGTACGATAGATATTTATGTTGGTCCCATACTCGGAGTTTCTACTTCAACGTTTCACTTAAGGGACTTCTCAATCGAATTACTTAATTGGAAATAGGCATGCAAGCAGTCATCTAGATTCGGGAATTTCTCTGGAGTTAAACACATCCAGTTCGAATTGATGACGAGAGGGTTAATATGACGTTTGGCAAAACTTCAAGAGAGTTTATTTTGCTAATGAATGTCAATGATACCAATGATAACATGGGATTACATAAGTCCAGGGGGTTATAAAAACCTAAATAAAAACTAGGAGCAACAACAGCGCATACTTTCTCGCATTATTTATAACTTGCTATTTTAGAAAGTTCAGGGATAAGGAGACATGCGCCATTTTTTAGTGTACTTAACGCTAATCGAGGAAAAGGTTAACAATAAAAAAATAGACTCATTTACGAGAAAATTTTGAAAATTGTTTTAATATTGATGTAAGTACTACCAAAAATCAAAATATGTTTCCAATTCGCAGGCCCTCGAGTTCGTACAGATTGATCGGGGAATATCAATTTTGGAGAAAATCGTCTTAACTGTCTGGGCGCTAGATACTCAACTTTTCCCGTCAATCAATTTTTCGAAATCGAGGACCACAAAACGTGAACTGACTTCACAACGTCTTAGAGGAAATAATTTACTACATTTAGGAACACTTGGTTACCAGGAGCTCACAATACATTTTTTTTCTGTAGAAAAGTCGCTCGTTTCTGCAGGAGCATCACAATACTTTCTCTTTACTACGTAAGTACGTAGTCAGCAAGAAAGTAAAAATGTTTCAAATGAATCCGGAGCCATCATTGGGTATCAAATCACTAGGTAATTGCCTGAGACGTTGTAGTTTGTTCTGTAATGCTCCGTACATATGGTAATGAGTCTTGTACACACGACGTGTTTGGTGTAGCCTGAAAACGTCCACTCGTACTCCTGCTAGTACCTCTGTTACACGTAAGGTAAGGTTAAATGTACATTTCGAAGGTTTTCCTCGAGATACTACATTTCGCTCATTGAAAGCTGCTAAATACCGTGAAATTAAAATTAAATGAATAGTAAGCGATTGACCTAAATGGAGTTACATGACCCAGCATGGCTACTGCCATGCAAAGTGGCAAAGTCACCCCCAGACTCATGACATTCTTTTAGGCAATGTTATTTTATGAATGGTTTAGCCACTAGTCAAGTGCATTTATTTACCGATGAGAAGCCAAAAATGTCTCGAAGGTGAAGATGAAGCCACATTAGATGGTTGTGTTCTGAAAGGTCATTTGTTCTGATGTCATGGTACAACAAAGTGTTTCCAACTAAAACAGCGTCGAATATGGAGCAATTGTTGACTGCATGGAACCGACCTAAAATGCTTAGAAAATGCATGCAAAAAAAGCATTTTGTTCTACAAGTGGGGTGACATTAAGAATATAAAATGAACCCCATAAAGCGTGTAACACATTCATACATTTCCCGACATTACTTCCTTGGCTTTGTCATCAAAGTTTTCAATTTGTTTCAAGAATAGGGATTTGTGAATTAATTTCAAAAGAGGGTTAGCGGAATAAGATAGGTAAAAGTACATACAGGGATACATTTTTAATCGTAATTGTGTAAAACAAAGTTTTTTGCAGGTTTTAAATAATCTTATTTATTTATATAGTCAAAAACAGTAAAAAAAACTGTATGTGACGTGTGGGGGAGAAAATCATCTGCGCACGCTTTCTTGAGTTTCAGAATCTCTTCCAAACAATTTAACTGTTAATAGTTGAAAGATAAATAATAATAATAATAATAATAATAATAATAATAATAAATTTAAAAAAGCGAGATTAACACTTCAAAAACTAAATATTTTCGTTGCCGAATTATAGAAAACTTATTTTTAACGGTAAAGGAACGAACAGATTTTATTTTTCTGTTTTATTAACAAAATAAAAACTCACCCTAAGCTCTACCACCACTACAAGCAAAAGCAAAGTTCAACAAAACGTGCGCATAGTGAAGATACATTTACGTCCACAAGCAAATCAAGGGGCCATCTCAGCATTTGCTCAATCGATCAGGGAAACTGGACAAAAACCCGATCGAGATGGGGGTCATTGACTCGGAAGCTGAAGTACATTACTTGTTACAGACATACTGAGTCTTTTTTTTATTATACAATGTAAATGTAAACTAATTCATTATACTACACCTTGGTTTTGTTAAAGTAAACATTATTTTTTCTTTTTGACGATCAGCATAGTCTCTAACTGTATAGAAACAGTTTTGCCGCAGAAAAGATTTTACTTTTAACTTAAATTTGTGTACCATTCATATGGCAATGCATTGTAAAGTAACGTACATGTATTGTATGTGGATTTCTTGTAGTGAGCTGTTGATACTGGCACTTGATGAACATGATTTCTACGTCGAGTGTTGTAACTATAAATATCAGTATTACATGAAAATAAGTTCCCACCGTTAAGTAAGTCAGTTTTGACAAATACTACAGACTCGTAAATAAATAGGCAAGGCAATGGTAAGATTCCAAGCTCAATGAAAAGAGGCTTGCACGGATCACGTGGATGGGATTTCTTTCATTATTCGGATAATTTTCTTTTGCAATCTAAATGTCTGGGCACTAAAGGATTAGCTTCCACAGAATATTATGCCATATCTCAAGCGGGAATGTACATTTGCAAAATACACGCAATGAGCTGCATGAAGGCTGACAGAATTAGAAAGAATTCTGAATGCGTAACATAATGAGCTTAATTTAGTGTTTAATTCTGTTATATGAACACATTTGAGGTTTGATTGAATTGAGAGACCTAGAAATGTTGTTACCTTAACAGCTAATTGCATAATGTTCATTTTCAATGGAGCATACGATTGCCGATTTGAAACGCAAAATTGCATTGAGACAGTTTTTCCTTCGTTAACTATTAATTTATTACAAAACTAATTTGAAACTTCCGAAATTGTTCTATTTATTGTTTCTTTTTTGCAAAGAACATTCGTGTCATCGGCAAACAGAACTGTTCTTCCATTTTTAATAGATGAGGGCATATCGTTTACGTACAACAGAAAGAGGATAGGACCTAAGATCGAACCTTGTGGGGCCCCATGTTCAATTGGCAAAGAATTGGAAAGATAAGTAAATAATTTTTTTTCGTGCCAGTACGGTATTTACGGATAGGATAGGATACCAGTACGGTATCCTTGAGATCGATGTTTAAGGTACGAGGTTATCCAATCTAGGGCAATACCACGAATTCCTTAAGAAGGTAATTTTGAGAGCAAGATGTTATGGTAAATAACGTCAAAAGCTTTCGAACGATCTAAAAGTATCCCAATGGGTTTTTCATTTTGATCCATTGATGAAGCAACGTCTTTACGGAAAGAAACAATGGCAGTTTCCGTAGATTTTGATTTCCTGATACAGTGTTGTGAGTCTGAAAACGCTTCGTTTTTCCTGAGAGAAGTTTCCATTCGCGTATAGAAAAGCCTCTAATATTTTTTAGAAAACTGACAAAAGAGAAATTGGCCGGTAATTTTGAATTTCATTTTTGTTCCCTTTTTTAAAAAGTGGCTTAATTTTTGCTGTTTTGAAAATATCTGGAAATATTCCTGTGCACAAGGAAGCATTGAAAATGTGAGTTAATGGGTGTATAATGGCAGGTGCACACGTTTTAAATAAACAATCCGGAAATTCATCTAAACCAGATGAATATTTATTTTTTAGTTTACTGACTATTCTGAGGATTTCGTTAGAAGAAGTTTCGTAAATAAACATCGTGCCGAAAGTTTTTTGAGAAGCATATGATGATGAATTTTGTGGTTTTAGTTCCTTCGTGAGATCAACCGCAATTCTAGAAAAGTGTTGGTTGAAGATATTCGCAACTTTTTCTGGATTACTTGTTTCTCTTTCATTATCCGGAATACTTGCTACAAATTAAAAAACAAACTGTTTTTAGCTTATTTTATCAGTTAAAATTTTTGAACCACATTGCGCCTATAAATATTGACTTTAATCATTTTTGCGACTGTATATAGGTAAAGATGTTCAGACATTTTTTTTCTGATACCGATAATCACACTCTGTTCACTTTCTCGTATAGTACAAAGTATAGAGAAAGTTATGTAATGCTGCGGAAAAACAATTTCGAGATTTCAACGGAAATACATGTTTTGGAGTCCCCTGATACCGAAAAAGGTTTTTTTTAAAAAACGAACGTCGGCGTCCGCGTCCGTCCGGGTCCGTCCGGGTCCGTCCGGGTCCGTCCGGGTCCGTCCGGGTCCGTCCGGGTCCGTCCGGGTCCGTCCGGGTCCGTCCGGGTCCGTCCGCGTCCGTCCGCGTCCGCCCGTCAATACCACTAGCGCCTAAACCATACGAAGGATTTTTTCCAAAATGGATATTCACAGGTCGATCTGGCTTGCCACGAAGCGCTGTGATTTTCAAAAACATCCTTTAAAAGTTGAGGGTACTTTGCGTGAAGCTCCTGAGACTTTCACAATTTTCTCAAAAATTGCTCCAAATATTTTCTAAATGTCTTGTAAGAATAGAGTGAAATTCACTTATAAAGATTTCATATGTCCGATTTTCACTGTTTTATCTGAATATTCCAAAATTGCAAAAGTTTGAATTTTTTCGGCGTCTTTCTACAACTACAAAATTGAAGATAGGGGTTTTTCTTAAAAAAAAAAAGTTGTCCATAATTAGATATTTCATTAAGGTCATGTACGTTGAAAATGTTAGTAGTTTTCTCGCAATACAGCGTAGGTTAGTGCTAGTCTCACTGACATAAAACAAATTTTGCTGTATTCATTGTTTTTTAAAAAATTACACAAATATATTTTTTGAAATATTCACGTCGTTAATACGCAAACTTCCAGCGATTTGTATACATTATTGTATTTTTGAGTGAAGGTGCTTCAAATGAAGTTTTTCGGAAACACTAAAAGAACTTCAAACTTCGCATTTACACTACAGCTTAAACAGTTTTCCTTAAAAGCGGCTCCAAATGTTTCAACTAAAATTTCCATATACGACGAGGTTTTACTGTTCTTTAATATTTTAAAAGTAATATTTCGAATCTACCATTAGGAGACCGAAAAATTCAGAACATAAAAAAAAGTATTTTGGGCGGCGATAGATGTCAGCTGGCAAGAGGTTGGTGCAAGACTTAAGAACTAGCCCAGACCAAAAGAAATTAGAAAACTAACTAGTACGAGAAAGTCTGTAACATTCTGTAGCACCACTAGTTTTTCTTCTTTCGGGGGCTTTTTCAGCTTCAAAGGAAGCCGATTTTGTCTATCCGCGCTGGGTATACAGTATGTCTCTCATGGGGACACAAATTAACCTTTTACGGTAGACATTGACATACTTGCAGTCACCTTGGTCTGTGGTCAGCAGACTCACAAAACCTTCCTCGAAAACACACATACATAAAAGACAAGCGACAAACATGCTCACGGCGGCACTCGAATTCGCGACCCTTCCAACCGAGGAGCTGAGTCGGCACAAGTTCTGGCCATCTTGGCCATCCAGGTCGAATCGATTTTGATCCTTATAATCAACAGCAAAAAACAAGGGCAAATAAAAAAATACTTTTTTTCTTTTTTTCAAGAATATCTCATGATCTATGTCAGAACATGAGATATTCTTAAAAAAAACGAAAAAATATATAAAATATAAAAATAATATATCATAATAAATAAAAAAATATATATCATAAAAAGAGCTAATACAAAATTGCAGTCCTGTAAATTCTGTATAGTGTCCCTGAATTTCAACCTTCTAACTTACAATTTGCATCCGACAGGTCAATTATAATAAAACAGAAATTTAATAGTTTATTTCTTCAAAATTAAGTTTTGTTTTTATTAATTGTGGGAATTCTGTTGCGGTGTTGTTGACGTTATTACATGAAAAAATAAAGGAAGTCATCTCCGTCAATTTGGTTTATTTTTTCATGAAGAATTCTTAAATAGTTTAAAATTTATATTAATGTAATCGTTATTTTTGTTTGTTTTATGGGGAGGAAAAAAAAAAATTTATACCAATGGTCAATTTATGGTGATATTCCTGTAATTAATGTTTAAATGATTTTTGTAATTTTGATTGTATGGTCATATCCGGTTCCTTGATCTGTTGTCACAATACAATGAATATAAAAGGAGGAAAAAGAAATATAAAATATAATTAATATTACATCGAATAAGGTTTTGGCAATAAATAAACATATGATTGTAATTAATAGATCTATCTCGTATATAAACAAAAAACATTAACTACAAATAACCGAGACATTATGTATTCACATTACAATAGACTATAGACTCACTGGAAGCTAGTGTGTACCTCACTCAGGCACAACTTATATAATTCTCGGCTCACCAAACAACACTATACTAGTATCATATTCATCAGGGTGTGTGTTGGTGTGGTGAGGAGGATTGTGTCTCTCTCACTCCCCGAGAGGTGCCTAAGATGGAGGAGCATTCAGCACATGTATTAATTATGTTTTCATGTTTTGGTTGCAAGATATGTAACGTTTTTCGTACAAGATATTGTAAATGCAGACAGTTGTTCCATGACCCGCGGTTTTTTGGTAGTATTATAGTAAATGTGTGTTGTTTTCTTTCCTCATGTTATTCAGTCCTGAGGATGGAAATAAATTTTCCGAAACGTCGGCAAACAACCAACTTGTAGTTCGTGTTTACTTATGACCAAGCCCCGCTAACCTGCCTTCCTATATTTATTTTGATAGACGGCTTTTGACGGCTTTGCCGTCATCAGTCTACAAATATAAAGGATTCTTTATACACTGACGGAAAAAATATTGCAACACCGGGAAGGGCACGAGCAATCAAGTAGACGATAAGGGACGTTGGGGATGGGGGATCGCAGAAGCCGTTATTAATATTTCACAGACGACTGACGCCCGTTGACATAATGGCAGCGTGACGAAATGGCCCGGACACGCCATCTACTCCGCGGCTTTAAAGGCGCTGGCCATTGCGATAACGTCTAGACGGAACTTAGGTATGCCACGAAGTCGCACTACTTCCTCATTTAAGCAATTGGACCAGTTTGAGCGGAGTCGGATTGTCGGACTGCGCAAAGCCGGGTGCTCTTTTCCGCGCACTGCAGACCATGTGGGCTGTGATGCGACGTCGGTACTGCGGTGTTGGCGACCATGGGTAGACGAGCATTCCCATAAACGTAGACCCACTTCGAGGCGACCGCAGAGCACTGACGAACGTCAAGATCGACACATCATGAGGGCGGCTTTAGCAGACCGTACCGAGCCCGAGCAGGCACGTGTGTCCCGCAACGTGTCTCCACGCGCGGTTGAGAACTGGTTACTTGCTGTCGGATTATAGTAGTATGCGCGATTGTAAAATCGCGCATACTACTATAATCCGACTGTCACTAACGCCCAACCATCATCGGGCACGTCTGGCGTGATACAAAGTGCGGGAGAGCTGGGAGACGGAAATGCGAGCAGTGGTGGTCAGTGATGAGAGCCGCTTCTGCCTGCACACCAGCGATGGTCGTGTGCGTGTGCGTCCGGAGTGTGTTCGTCCGCATCACATCGAGCCCATCCCGAGAGTGGTGGTGTGGGTTGCCATCAGCTGCAACGCACGTTGGTCTTTGGCGCTTGTGGAGGGATCACTGACAAGCGCTGGATACATTCAGCACGTTTACGGCCTGTGCTGATACTTTTTTTGCAACAGGACGGTGGTTCGCTGTTCCAGCAGGGCAATGCCCGCCCTCACACTGCCCGCGCTACGCAACACGCTCTCCGTGATGTTCGTTAACTGCCCTAGCCAACACGCTCGCCGGATTGATCCTCGATCAAGCATGTCTGGGGCATGATGAGCCAACGCCTGACCCGTACTGCGACTCCTCCAACAACTCTGCCTGCTCTGCGTGAGGTGGTGCAGGAGGCTTGGAACAGTGTACCGCAGGACTTCATTCGCCACCTGTACGGATGCCAGCCCGCATGAGGGCATGTCGAACTGCCCCCGGCGAGTACACGCAATATTACCGTTTCGTTTCCGATTCACGGTTCTCTCTCTCCCGCTGGATGTGCAAGTCTCACATGGATCTTCCCTTTGTAATCATGTGTAGTATTCTGTCTGTATGTGCTGTATTTGTACGGAGGAATAAAATTGTACAATGCAATCGGGGTGTTGCAATTCTTTTTTCCACCAGTGTATTTGTAGACTGATGATGATGGTAAAGCCGTGAAAACTCGGCTATCAAAAGAAATATATTAAGTTGAGGGCCTTAAGCCTTCCTTTATTTATTCTTTGATTTATTAGTTCTCGTACTTTTTACATTTTGTTTATTAGAAATGATATGAAACGTAAAACACAATTTAACAAAACTTGCTTGTTTCACAAGATTGTGCCCAGCTTTGTTAACCTGAAGACCCTGCCAACACCGCCTTCATAAGAACAGCATTAAATACAGTCCGCGCGACATGGATTATACACGAAATTATTAAATTGTATTCAATTAGGGACGCACTTCCTTATTACCCGATTGTTGCTCATACCCACATAACAAAATTATTTAAGCCCCATCATTTCTTCTTCTTGATCAAAATATGTGTAATCATTTTCATAAAAACTTAGAAAAATATTAAGTTAAAAAATAATAAGAATTATTACAGAAGTTAGATAAATTAAAAAATAACAACTCAAATCAACGAATGCTATTCTACTTCCACTTATTCCAGTTTTTCTGGACTAAAATTAAAAGAAAAACATCAATACTATTCCTTCTATACTAGAATTAAAATTTGTCTATTGTTTTATTTAATGAAAATGAATTATATGAAATTGAATTACTGTCTAAAGGTTTAAAGTATGCCCCTTTACTAAACTCTTCTCCTAAAGATCTAACAAAATTGGCTGTTAGTACCGAACACGCCTAATGCAAGACAAATGGCAAGATTCTCAATTCTATAGTATTTATTTATTTTACGTCAAAAAAAGTTAAAACTGCGTATGACGTGCTATGGGGAGAAGTGAATTGTGTGCACATTTTGAAAATTCTGTGATCCTTACACCAAGTCATATACTACTTGAATTTTGAATGAATAAAAAGGGAAAAAACAAAAGCTCTCATGTGAAAAATCTATTTTCAATGACAAATAAGCAATAAATGTTGTGCTCTTATCCATGTTGCCCTTCGGAATAATACTTCCAGCCATGACAACATGGAACCGATAATTTGAATAACTATATTTCCCACTGAATTCTAGAAGACGTGCACAGATAATGAAGTTACACTTATGTCCCGATACAAAACAAGGGGCCATCTCAGCATTAGCTATTGAGCTAAGGGAAACTGGACGTAAAACCTGATCGAGATGGGGGTCTTTGACCTAGAAGCTGCGATACAATACTTGTTACATATTGTTCAGAATTATACAGTCCAATAGTAAATAGTACATTAAATATCACAGTTAAAATTAATGTTACTTTCCTTGTGATGCTCATTTTGAAAGGGAGGGAAAAAAACCCTCCCATGTAATAAAATATATTTTCAAGGATAAAAAGACAATAAATTTTGGCTCTTTTCCATGTTGTCTCATGTTCTGACGCATCATAAAAAGGGCATCATAAAAATACAAATTGTAGCCCTGTAAATTCTCCACAGTTTCCCAAAATGTCAACATTTTATCTTTTATTTTTTCACCCCACAGCTCAATATAAATAAAATAGCTAACTAATAGTTTCTTAATTATTGTAATTAGATTTAATTTAAATCCCTTGGAAAATTTGTCTTCAAGTACGATTTTCAACATTAAAAAAATGTATTCCCGGGGCGCATTTTCGCCTATCTTATTCCGCTACCCCCTATGTAAGGTAGTTGAAAACTACCAATTCCATAGATAACATTGTCAGCGCAGTCAATCTAGCTTTTCCAATTGTACTAAGGTAACATTTATTCCCTTCATAGCCGATATTTATCACTTTGGCTCGCTATTGTTGGGATAGTTACCGAAATTCTAAGGATCGTTACAAGTTCTGCAAATGATGACTTCACATTGTTTGAAATAATAAAATGAAGTTGTTTCGCGCTTGAAAAATGACTGAATTCTCCTCTTGAATATGAAACAGAAAGTTCCCTATGCAAATTTTTTAAAAATTATTTTCTGAACTGACATCACATATTACCCTGAGTTATGGTTCACAAAGGAGTCGGTATCGCCCCCGGAGTCGATCATCAAGCGCTCGGTTGGGAGTCGTTATCCAAATATGTATCGACGACTGATTGATATAATAAAGATCAAGCTACCATTGATTTAAAAAAATTTCGAATTATATTTTTTTTATCAATAGACATCCACAAAACATCTAATAATAAGTTACAAATTTGCTCTTATTTTGGAATTTACATTAAAAATTAAAAAAAAAATTTAAAATCTGTGGTTTGCTTTTGAAAAATTTGTTTACTGTAAGTTTAATAACAGTAACAGTTCCAACAATTTTAAAAAATCAAACCATTTTTCCTAACCTTTTTCATATTAGTCTAACTGTTATCATTAAGTCAGGTAAGTTAAATGATTTGTATTATGATAATTTCGTACGCTGTATATTATAGGAAAAAAAACCTGAAGAGAGTCAATGAAACAAACCATTGTTTTAAAAGAGGTCGAAGCAAGAAAAATTTAGTGAAACCCTGTTTAATGAGATCAAAGACTTCTTTGACAGACACAACTTGCATATTACTTTCCTGAATATGACCCCGCTTATTGTCACTGTCAGGTTTACTACTTTCTTTTGGTTGTCCAGTACTTTGTTTCCAACTTAATTAACTGCTTTTACAAAGTTAGCAATACTAGAACAAATCTCTACCATACCTGCCTGGCGTCATTGCATTTGGTTGTGTAAAATATCAACATCTGGCATGCTATGATGAAAGAAATTTAGCCAAAAATTAAAATCTTTAAGAATATTCATTGAGCTTCTCTTCATGCTTCTCTTATAGTGGTGTCATTTGAAGGTTCTGATTTCATTAGAACTTGAAAGCACTCATTTAGAACGTCCTTCTCAAATTTTGAGGTCTCTCAATTCAGTCAAACCTTAAATGGAACGTCCATTTAAATGAATTGAACACAAAATTAAGTTCATTATGCTACGCGTTCAGAATTCTTGCAAATTCAGTAGCCTTCATCTGTTCAAAGAACGTCCTTCTCAAATTTTGAGGTCTCTCAATTCAGTCAAACCTTAAATGGAACATCTTATAGCTCCCAGACTTTTAGATTACAAAAACGAATTGTACGAATAATAACCAAATCCCACCCACGTGATTCATGTAAGCCACTCTTCATTAATCTAGGAATTCTACCATTACCGTGTCTTTTATTTACGAATCAGGGGTTTTTTGTAAAAATGACTTGCTCAAGGGCGGGAATATATTTTCAGAAAATGCCGAAGTCTATTGCTATAACACTCGACGTAGAAATCATATTCATCAGGTGACAGTATCAACAGCTCATTACAAAAAATTCACATACAATACATGTACATTATTTTACACCATTTTGCCAGATGACATTAAACGATTAAATTCAATAGAAACGTTTAAATCCCAAGTGAAATCGTTTCTGCTGCATAACTGTTTCTATACACTTAGAGACTATACTGAGTATCACAAGAAAAGTAACATTAATTTTAACAATGATACATAATGCATTATTTACCATTTGGACTGTATAAATGAGTATAAACAACCTGTAACAACTATTGTACTACAGCTTCCGGGTCAATGACCCCCATCTCGATCAGGTTTTTCGTCCAGTTTCCCTGATCCATTGACCAAATGCTGAGATGGCCCCT
Source organism: Teleogryllus oceanicus (assembly GCA_964035755.1). Lineage (NCBI taxonomy): Eukaryota > Metazoa > Arthropoda > Insecta > Orthoptera > Gryllidae > Teleogryllus > Teleogryllus oceanicus. The sequence continues at coordinate 168,834,132 of CAXIVR010000001.1, read as the reverse complement.
TGTTTTGCTTCTGGACATAAATGTAACTTCATTTTCTGTGCACGTCTTCTAGAATTCAGTGGGAAATACAATTATTCAAATTATCGTTTCCATGTTGTCGCGGCAGGAAGTAATAAGAGCCAAAATTTATTGCTTATTTATCCTTGAAAATAGATTTTATTACATGGGAGTTTTTTTTCTCCCTTTCAAAATTCAAAATTTAAGTAGTATATGACTTAGTGTAGGGATCACAGAATTTTGAAAATGTGCACACAATTCACTTTTCCCCATAGCACGTCATACGCAGTTTTTAACTGTTTTTTGACGTAAAATAAATAAATAAATAAATACTGTGTTCACTTTTCTCTATTTTTTTAATTCCATTCTATTACTCCAGCAGCAGCTATTATCTTTTGTACACAGGCATCTGATATACATCGCATATTTTATTTTAATAATTTCGAAATACTGTATCACATTTTATTTTAATATCAAACAGAAATTAAATAATTCTGAAAAGGACGCTGGGGGACGGGGCCACAGCCCGGCTGCTCAGCCCTACCTGCCGCCACTGTCCAGCAGTCATATTGAATTATAGTGACAATATCGACAAACTACAAGCATTCGCAGATGAAAGTATGTTTATTATTCTAGATAGCACTTCTTCTTTCAATGTTAATGTTAGGAATACTATAATGTCTAGTAGTTTATTTTCTCAACAAAGAAAAAAATCATTATTAGTTATGAACCCACCAATGATTATATGGTCTCATTAAATTTCATAAAGAAAGCCTTCCTATTCCTGTAGTTAGCTTCCGTAAATCTTGTACATCACCTCTGAGTAAATTTATCATTTCTATACTAAACTCCATTACTAACTTCAAACCCATGTTCTAACCCAACAATTCATTTGATCGTACTCAGAAAATTAAAGAATAGTATATTCTTCAATGAGCGCATAATAGCTATTATTCACGAATTGATGTTTACGGCACGAGCGACGTAGGAGCGAGTGTCCTAATTTCTACGAGTGAATAACAGCCATTATGCGTGAATATAAGACTATACTTTCTGTACGACCCTGAAACATTCAAAATAGATTCTAAACTGGCTTTTAATTTTATTCAATCACTTTTTACTTTCTCGTATCTCATATACGGGGTAATATACGTAGTATAGAGAAAGTTAAGAAATGCTGCCCGAAAAAACGGCGAATTTTCGGCAGAAGATAATTCATTCCTAGGCTCTGATAACGTGAATGTGGATAAATTCAGTTGCTAAATTAAGAGAAAAAATTCTTTAAGACGTGGTGTAGCCGGAATCCCTGTTTGGTGCGTCCTCGATGACGAAAAACCCATTGAAAGGAAAACGTCCGTCCGTTAGTGATTCCGCACGCGTCAACAGATTTGGTCATTAGTCCCGTAAGTGTAGTGCATTTTCCCTCGGGAGATGGCGGTGATCTTCCACCGTAGGATAGCGAGATCCGGCGCCGACCTACCGTCGGCTAGCGGGGTTTCCCCCTAACCAGCCAGGACAAGCTCGAAGCTCCCGGCCGGTCTTCTAACAAGTGTGGTAGTGTAGTGCATGTTAGAGTATGCGTGTAAGGGGAGAGGATAGGACCAGGAAGAGTAAAGAGAGGTCGCTGGCGGTCCATGGCCCGCTTGTTAGGGTACTGCTCCGGCATTCGCCTGGTGATGATCGGAGAAACCACGGAAAACTACCGATCAGAGCAGCTGGCGGCTAGAATTCTCCTCCAGACAGCCACTGAATTCGACCTAGCTGAAAAGCTAGTGTCGAAAATCCTGCCGCCGTCAGGATTATATCCTAACCTAGGATGTTCCGGTCAGAGGCACTGCAGTGACATCAGCTGAAGAACCGCTGAACTACCGCTCCCGGTCGGTCCCTTTGATGAAAACTACTTACGCATGCTATAGTGGATCTTGTAGAAGGTTTATACATTGTTGTACAAGGAGTGAGCATCATATGTGTGAAATATAAACCTAATTATATTAGTAACTAGCTGAAGTACCCTGCGTTTCCCAGGTATTTATTAATCACATTCATCTAATAGACAGGAAAAGGAGTGGGGCTGGTATATTCCCATGTTCACCTTGCCTCTCCTCTCACTCTACGTGGTCTCTGGCACCTCCTCCCACTCGCCCAGCTTTACCCCGACCATCCTCGCCCTGCAACGTCACGCCGCGCCGCGCCGCGCCGCGCCGCGCCGTGGGATGGCATTTGCTATGATCATAGTTGCTACCACCAATGCGTCTATGCACAGCTGTAAACAGATGGAATGTTCCATATTCACCCCAAACACCAAGTAACAATTTTTTCGGCAATGAATCAAATTGCACTACCAAAATAAATGAAAAAATCTTTAAAAACGTTAAATATTATATAAAGGCTTTCCTCACGATTTTCAGAAATACTGAGTGCTTATTTAAATATTATTACTCTGTGTAGGGTGGGAGGATAGTGGTAATTTTTACGAATTCTCGGGCAGGCAATATTTCTTTTGTTCTCAAGGTTAAGTGTACGAAATTTCATTAAGAGCGGAATAAATCTAGACTTGTATAAAATCCAACATTCTCCTTCACATAAAAGAAAATCATAATTTGACAAAGATAATCTAAGCTATGCCCCATAAAACACTACCTTTCAGTGAAAACCGCTTGGAAATCGGTTTGGCCGCTCCGCTGATTACCTCGGAGTAACAGACAAAAATTCCCAAACAATTTAATTGTTTTTTGTAACATCTAAATAAGCATTTGTGACTATAAAAAGGCCATTATTTTGAAATCAATGACACTCCAATTGTATTTATAAAAAATAAGTAATATAGTAGTAATATTAGTAATATTTACACCTGATGTTTGTGAAATAACTGGGTCGAAATGTATTAATTTTTCTATTTAACAATTTTGGGTTTGGGAAATTTTACAAATTTGTCATAATACAACAGTTTTTAAGTCTTTACCTTATTTAATTTACAGTTATTAATCACCTAATTTTCGAAAATGATTTTAAGAATACCTTAATGATTTCATTTGATTATTTATTCTTGTATTATATATTAATACACTTCTCACCGTCGCACGTCATTCCCAGTTTTTGACATATAATACAATTTTAAAAAATGGCAAGTAATTCGCAAGTTATGTAAACTGTTTAGCAGAATTCTCGTTTCTAAATGCAGCATATCAGTGGCTGGAACAAAAAATACTTCAATCACTCATTACTTCTGTTAAGCATTCTAAAAGAAATGAAGTATTTATAATAATAATAGAAATCTTGAAGGTGGAATATGTATTAATATTTCTACACTTTGAAAGCAATTTTATGAAAGTGAAGTGAAAACTTTGTAAGAGGCACATTACTGTTATGCTGTAATTTTGAAATAGCAAATATGATTTTTTTGGTAATACAATTTATATAATCAAACATTATTCTAGATTCGAGGGGAGTGAAAAATATCATTGCCATAAATATAAATCAGTTCTCGCCCGACCGCCGTGGTGTGCGGATCGTGTCCGCAGCTCCGTTGTGCCTTACCTTGTCGCCTGCGAGTGCGCCAAGATAAGGAGAGGTCAAGCGATAATAAACCAGTGTGCAGTAGTTCTAAGTGAACAGTTATATTTGTGCAGTGAAACGGTGTTATTAAATTCAGTTCTACAAAGACAATTTATATATAAAACTCAGTGATTACAGAAGTGTACTCGGGTAGGCTCGGTAGCATGTAGTGCGATCGCACTAACTACCAATACCCGGAAAGTTACGTATCTCAACAAATGTCATCAGAAGAATCAGCAAGCAGCGGCAGCCACAACATGGATCTTGATTCATCTGATCCTGTGAACCTGACGCAGAATGCATGGCAAATATACGCACCAGCTCGGTCAAAAAGACCGAACCCAGACGTCCTCGACCCTGATGTAAATAGAAGGGTAAGGCAGAAGACAGCGTCTTGCGATAGTAATAATAGTATTTATACAGTTCCCACCAAGAATCAATTTAGTGCTCTCAATACAGAAGATGCAATAGAAAACAATGAGGAAACTTCTCCAAAAACCACAGTACCTCCAATTTTGTGCCAAATGTAAATAATGTTCCAGCCATGATTAAGTTTATAAAGGATGCTTTAAAACCGAAGACTTGAAATAAAATCTCTGGCAAACGACAAATTAAAATAGCTCCAAAAACTCCAGATGTTTACAGGGGAATAGTAAGACATTTATCAGGCAACAACTACGTATACTATACATACCAGTTGAAACAAGAACGTGCGTATAGAGTTGTCTTGCGGCATATACATCATACGGTAGATGTAAAAGATATCAAGGCTGCGCTTTTAGAAAAGGACCATAAGTTAGAAACATAATAAATGTCCGCCATAGGTTGACGAAGTTACCTCTGCCTCTATTTTTTGTAGACCTTGAGCCCAAATCTAACAACAAAGAAGTATTCAAAATTAACCGACTACTAAATTGTGTCGTTGCAATTGAACCACCACGCCTGAAACGAGAGATAGTTCAATGCAAAAATTGTCAGAGATATGAACATACCAGGTCGTATTGTGCATACCCGTTTCGGGTGTTAAATGTGGAAAGAACATGATCCAGAAAAGTGTCAAAAGAAAGGAAAGTCAACCGACATGTGCGCTGTGCGAAGGGAATCATCCCGCCAACTATAAAGGTTGCCAAGTATATCAAGAAATACTAAAAAGGAAAGGGTACAAAAACACAAGTAAACCCAGATCATTTCAACAAGAGATGCCTAAACAGTCACAAAACAACAACATTGGAAATACTTATCCCCAAGAAAACAAAAGAAGTCTACAAGGAAATGAAGGAACATGGGCCGATGTTGCGCGACAAAAGCCATCAGAACGACAACAACAACAACATAATGAACAACAACGATAACCACTCCATTATGAACATTATACAGCACTCCTTTGTAAGATTTGAAAACATATTAATGCAACAAAGTCAACAAATAAACTCTCTAATTAACCTCTTAACGACGCTTGTTTCCAAATTATCCAATGCCTAAATTTCTTCGCATTGCAGCTTGGAACGCCAACGGCTTGGCAAATCATCGCCAAGAAATAGAAATATTTCTCAACGAAAACAAAATAGATATTCTACTCATCTCTGAAACCCATTTCACAGAAAGAAGCTACTTTAAACTAAAGAACTTCACATTATACGATACTAAACATCCTAGTGGCAATGCTCACGGTGGCACAGCAATATTAATAAAAAGCACCATTAAGCATCAAGAACAGGAAGCCGTACTTGACAAAGAAATTCAAGCAACATCTGTACAAATTACGGACTGGAATGGACCAATCACCATCAGCGCCATCTACTGCCCTCCCAGATTCAAAATAGATAAACAACGATTTGAAACCTATTTTAAGTCACTAGGAAATAGGTTCATGGTAGGTGGAGATTTCAACGCCAAACATACTCAATGGGGATCCAGGCTCATCACCCCAAGAGGGAGAGAATTGCAAAAAGCAGTTACTTCTCTACAGCTAGAAACCGTTTCTACAGGAGAACCTACCTACTGGCCTACCGACCAAAACAAAATTCCAGACCTGATCGATATATTCATAACAAAAGGAATCCCATCCAATAACTGTATCATTGAATCTTCCCTCGAACTGTCCTCAGACCACCCTCCAATAATTATCACCGTTGGTAACAAAATTATCCTTCACCCCTCTCCCGTGTCGCTAACGAACAGAAAGACAAACTGGGCCTCGTACAGAACCCAGATATCAATGAAAACAAACATCCGATTACCATTAAAAACAGCTGATAATATAGATGAAGCGACTGAATATATAACCCAAAATATTCAAGAAGCGGCTTGGTTCGCTACACCGCAACTCCACTACACCCAGAGCAGCATGAAATACCCAAAATTTCTTTTAAACAAAATAGCTGAGAAAAGAAGACTAAGAAGAATCTGGCAAGATTCAAAATATCCTGCAGACCGTACCAATTACAACAGAGCAACAAGGCAACTAAGGTGCCTCCTAAAAGACTTAACCAACAGGTTTCAGGATTTCATAACCAGCCTCACCCCAACAGGAGATACTAATTACTCTCTATTTAAAGTCACCAGGAAGCTGAAACAACCGACCAAACCAAATCCTCCAATCAGGGATGAAAATATGCGCTGGGCGAGAAACGCCACTGAGAAAGCATCTACATTTGCCAAATTCTTCGCTAATGTATTCCAGACTCATCCTTTTCAAATACAAACCAAGACCAACAAATCAGGGATTACCTGAACTCCCCAAACCAAATGACGCTTCAATTCCACATTTTACTCCCAGAGAAATTACAAAACCATTAACGCCTTATCAAGCAAAAAGCTCCTGGCTATGACCTAATCACAACACCTCTTCTCAAAGAACTACCACGAAAAGGCAAGACTATAATTACTGCACTATTCAACAGTATTCTAAGAACAGGGCACTACCCGGAACAATGGAAAGTAGCCCAAATTCAAGATTTTCTCAAGCCTGGAAACCTCCACATGAACCCTCTTCTTACCGCCCCATCAGTATACTTCCAATCCTATCCAAAGTGTTTGAGAAACTTCTTCTATCAAGACTACGTCCACACATAGCAACCAATAACCTAGTCCCCGACCATCAATTTGGCTTTAGACAACAGCATTCTACCATCGAACAAGTTAATAGAATCACCAGCTACATTGAGAATTGTTTCCAAGAAAAGAAATATTGTTCAGCCGCCTTTCTAGACATCGCCAAGCGTTTGACAAAGTCTGGCACGATGGACTCCTATTTAAACTCAAACATTTCCTACCATATCCCTTCATCAATATCTTCAGATCTTATCTATCCCACCGCACTTTCCAAATCAAATATCAAAATGAATTATCTGAATTCCATCCAATAAAGGCTGGAGTACCACAAGGTAGTGTTCTTGGCCTATTCTGTACCAACTCTATACGACAGATATACCAGAAACAGATAAAACAACCATAGCCACTTTTGCAGATGATACGGCCATACTAGCTTCGGATGACGACCCAAATGTCGCAACAAGACACTTACAAGAACATCTTACAATGATTGAAAACTGGGCCAAGAAATGGAAAATAAAAATCAATGAAAACAAATCAGCCCTATAACTTTTACCCTAGAATGCCAAGAAATGTCCACTGTCCACATCAACAATAATCCAATATTACAAATGGAAAGTGTAAAATACTTAGGATACATCTAGACAAACGTTTAACATGGAAAAATCACATTTTAGCCAAGAAAAAGCACCTACAACTTCAAGTAAGAAAATTATACTGGATCCTAGGATATCACTCAAAACTATCACTGGAAAATAAACTATTGCTTTATAAATCCATAATAATTCCAATATGGACCTACGGCATCCAAATCTGGGGCACAGCAAGCAAGAGTAATCTCTCTATCATCCAGAGATTTCAGTCCAAGACCTTAAGAATGATCGCAGCAGCGCCTTGGTTCATCACAAACGCAGCATTACACAAAGACTTAAAAATGCCCACTGTCTTGGAAAGAATAGAATCAATCAGCTCAAACTATCTCCAGCCTTGAAAACCCCAAACAATTCCAAAGCTGTCAACTAAAATAATAATTATTGCTTTTTGTTATAGTACGAAGAAGAAGATGAAGAGTACCGATGGGATACCTTCACTACTAATCATACTTGTCATAATAATTCTACAATAGACATCACATTTACTTATTATTTTGTAAAAAAATAGATTGTAAATTTATCTAAAAAAAAATAAATATAAATGTTTGTTTATGTTCTGTGTTGCCTTCTTTATGGGCATGATATTGATTGTAAGACTTGATGACAGGTGAAGAAATTTCAGGATCCTTTAATTAAATTTTGAACTATCCGTTTGTAGTCAATACAGTAATTATGAGAGAGCGTTGTTACAATCGAGGGTTGACCCAAACTTTCCTATTCGGACTTTAAACTTCGGGTGAGAAGTTCTCTTTTCAGAATTGTACAAAATTTGCTCTTTCTTATGCATGAACACAATGATATGAGCTGAATCATCTTCGACATACTATATGCTTCATGGCAAGGAATAGGAGCTGGTGTAATATTTAGTTGTTTGCTAACTTGCTGCTTTGATGATTGACAGAAAGGATATCTGCGTCACTTTGGATCTCCCAAGAATAGACAAAGAGATCCCGAAATACGCACGTGTCTCTTTGTGGTAGTCCAACTCGCATTTTCCCGTTTCCAGCAACAGGGCCGAGGGATCTACTTCAGACGTCCTTTAATAAAAGAGAACTAACTAAAGAAAAATGAAAACACCAACAACGACTCTTAATATTATTAAATTGGGACTATTAAAAAGAGTTACTGGTGACAAACTTTCACCCTTCAAAATATGTAAAACAATTTAATACACTTTCAGTAATAGGCAAAACTATTCCTATACTACAATAGGTAAATACTATAGATATTTCAGGAGTTAATATTTACAACAAACGCCACACAGATGAAGACTGAAGGGTGAATCACATTATGACTTGCGCTGAGGCAGAAGTAATCACATGATTGGACTATGAAAACTGAACTTCAAGGTTTGATAGCAATAATATACGTGCGTGGTGGTATAGGGTCCAAGGGTATAGGACACAATGTGGCCAATGAACATGGAACATAGTTTAGGCGCTCACGACTAACCGATTGTTGGCAACAAAGAACTATCATATCCTATACTAGTAGCCAACAATCAGTTCGTCATGAGCGTAGTGTGATACTGAGTGCATAGAGCTTCATCCAACAATCGTGATTTCTCATCATAATGATATGTAATACAAAGTAACAAATATGTAATCAGTAATTTTTACTGTAAATATTCCTAACATATGACCGAAGTATTCAAAAGCGTTGCAAGAGAAACATTTAAAATCAGGACTGGAAAAAGTTAGTCTACAAGTAAGGTCCGTTTCATTAGTTGAGCAACAAGGGAGGAGGAGATATATCTCAAAGATTTATTTATTTTCCTTAAAAAAAAAAGTCAAAAATTGTGTGTGACGTACTATGGAGAGAAGCTTATTCCGCGCATGTATTCTTAAATTCTGGGATATGTACCCTAACCCGTATACATTCTGAATTATGAATAGTGGAAATGAGAGTTTTTGGCAAAAATTTGTACGAAAATATTAGTTGCCGTGTAATAAAACTATTTGTAAAGAAAAAAAAAAGCTGCAGATTTTGTCTATTATCCCTAATTGAGCCCTCCGTCAAGGAATAGTCGTCATATACAAGGACGTTGCATGGGGTCAAACAAAAAATAATTTAAAAAAAATTTCAATTTAATTTGATAAATTACACTAATAGTGAATAAGAGGGCAGCAGCAGGATAATTCTAATTTTTATTTGTGTTTTAAGACAGAGAAAGGACAAAGTTTATGTAAATTCAGATATCTTCCAGATACTGTGTGCACTTCCTGTTTCCTGCTATGCACTTTTAGGCATCTGCGCGTTAGTTGAAGTTAAGAATAGTAAAATGTTAGAAAAGATTTTTGTTGTCCAAAAATAGAAGTGAGTAAATAACAAGTAGAGAAAGCAACAATTAAAGAAGTAATACCAAGTATAAAATAAGTAACGTTTAGAACTACGGTAATTTTAAGGATTCTTACCAACAGAAATGTTCCAAAATTATAAAGTTTATTAAAACATAAGAATTAAATTCTGTACCGAAACACAACTACTACTAATCATGCCAGTGGTGGAGTTGCAATATATATTAAAGACCACATCCCATATGAAGAACTGAACTTGCAATCTAATATTGAAACAAATGCCATCAAGATACTCTCACCAACTTCAATTATTATATGTAATTTATACTTACCAAACAGCTACAATTTTGACGCACAAGAATTAATCGACATAATTAATAAACTGGAAAAGCCTTTCCTCATTTTAGGGGATTTCAACAGTCATAACACTGTATGGGGGTCTCATAAAACAGATAAAAGAGGCCTTGTACATGAAGACATCTTGGAATACTACGATTGCATTGTATTAAACACTGGAGAATCTACACATGTCAACATCAACAACAATAATTTTAGCGCCATAGATTTATCTATATCATCAGCATCCCTCGCACACAAATGCTCTTGGAACGTTTCAGACTACCCATATGATAGCGATCATTTCCCCATTTTTATTGGTATTAACAACATAAATATTACACCTGCTCCTTCAGTTCAAGTAAACAGATGGAACTTCAATAAAGCCAATTGGGAAGAATATCAGAACTTCATTTCTGCATCCCCAATAGGCGATAATATACCCTTTAAATTTAACAACATTGATGCTACCATCGAAGCCTTCTGTAATTTGATTATTACTGCAGCAAACTTGGCTATTCCTAAGTTATTTTTCAAAATTAAAAGAGCAAACACGCCATGGTGGAATAGCAACTGTAAAGAAGCAATAAGCAATTCAAAACATGCATTTAACCGTTATAAGAAACATAAATCAACTGAGAACAGACTTGAATACAAAAGGACCAGAGCTATCACCAGAAGAGTCATCAAAGAAAGCAATTGTTATAAGAAACAAACATCAAC
>CAXIVR010000001.1:168812420-168823417 GCA_964035755.1 Teleogryllus oceanicus | reverse complement strand
AAATTGTTACAGTCATGTTACATAATAATAATAATTTAAAAATAAAATAATATGACAAAAACTGACCATTTGGGGCCAATCCGTTTATAATTGTTTTAAAATCTTTATCGCACTCACGTTTTTTTCCCCATAAACAATGCAAAGTTAGTCTGAGTTTAAACATTAATTTAAAAAAAATTTTTTCAAAATTAAATAATTAAAAAAAAGTAGGATAATTAAGAATGTACAGGTAAATCCAATTAATATAATTGTTTATTTTTTTCTTGTAAATATCTTTTTACTTTTTAAAAAAACTACTTTTTTTTTTTCTGAATTTGTCGGTCATCAATATATATATATATATATATATATATATATATATTTTTATTTTATATATATATTTTTAAATAATATATTATTGTATATTGTGACATCCCGATTTCATTAAAATAAACTAACATTTTTTGAGACAATGGGGAACACATTACGAAAATCACGAGAGCTGAACAACGACCGTGAATAAACAATGAATTTTTTGATTTTTCTAAATGCTTTAAAGAGATGGCTTGGCCGAAAGTAAAAAAATTTGGGATTGGGAAAGTTTAGACGATCAAAAGGACAGCTACACCAAATATAACAAACGTATGGATTGGCGGGGGAGAAAAGGGAAATCAAATGTTATAAAAAATGAAGGTGTTTAAAGAAGTTTTTGGGGGATGAATCATGGGGAAGATTTCATTCTGCCGAAACCCCTTCTGAACTGATCGTGGTTCGTGAGAGGAACGAGTACCTTGATAGAATTGGGTAATCAGTGAAATTTTAGGACGTGAATGAATTGCAGATATTTTAATGTAAACAATATTGATGCATAAATTGGAACTTTTCGGGAGGGTAATCGAGTTCGGGACTGGGTCAAGGACGTAATGGGGACGATAATTTTGATAGTTTGAGACCAGCGGGTGGGGGAAAGAGGTTTTTCGTGGAATTTTGGGACCAGCGCCGCAAGATATTTCACTGAAAGTCTAGGGGGACATCAACGAAGAAAAGATGTTAACCGGGGAAAAATTTAAATTAAAGATATCTTGATCAAACCAAAAAATTGAAAATTTCATAAATTGTTTGCTAAAAGGTAAAAAAAACTTTGTTGAATTTTGTTCTTTAGAAAAAGGGGATCTTTCATTTATAATCCAAACAAAAATGAACTGGGAATAGAACTTTCTATTTCAGTTTTCAGTGGGTTATTTTTGGGGATCCATAATCCATTATAGAGGTAAAAAGGGTTTATAATATATCGGACCCATTGCCCCAGCAAGCCCCCTAAGATTTTTGCAGATATAAATGTAGAAGAGAAATTTTATATCTCAATATTAAAGATGTTGCTGGAACTTAAGTCTGTGTCTATTTATTAAAAAAATACAAGGAACAGAAAGCCGGTGTCAGAGGACAGGACCACGAGTAAATATAAAATATAATAATCTTTTTCCCTTTAAGCCTTACTTTTTTTGACTTTTAAATTTTTTTACTGTGTCAAGGGGAGGGAAAAGAATGAGTATTCAGGCAGGGGAAAAAGGAAAGGGATTTATTGATTAGTTTATGTTTTCGGGGACCAAACATGATCATTTTTAGTGTAATGAATATATAAATAATTGAAAATGGCAACCTTACCCCCCATGGTTCGGGGATCCCGCGCCGACCACATGTATTTTGGGGCAAAAATTCCCCAGGCGAGGGGATTGGGATAAAATGGACAACTTTTTGGGAAATGAAAAAAAAGTTGTAAATATCACAAATTAACATGAATATAAGACTTAATATAACAAACATCATGATTCAAATTTTTACCAAGTTTTTCCCGGTTTTACTACAATGTGCTGGAAGTTGGGAAAATTTGTAAGCAAGTTGTAACGATGCCATACACCTGATAGCGAATATTTTGTTTCTTGTATTTTGGGGTTGGGTACTACAAAAATATTGGGGAGTTATTACAAGCGGTATATTCGTGCCTTAAACATATCCAAGGTTATCATATTTTAGGGTTTTGTTATGTTTCATTACCCATAACTAATATGCTGCCGTTTGCTGCTTAATCTTTTTAAAAGGGCATTCAACTAAAGGAGATAATTTTAGCTGCCACTATTCCCCCTTTTTTGTATTGTTTTCAACGAAAAAAATTTTATTTTCCAAAAAAAAAAACCCCAATTTTGGGGGCGTTATGGTAATAATGTCCTAAGATCTTTAAAAATTTGAAGATAAAAAAAAATATTTTTTCCAAACTTAAAGAACATGGCAGGAAGGTCATGAACTCTAAAAACGTTCTTTTCAAAAAAATTTAATGGTTTTGGGATTTCGTATGCTACAGGAAATTGACAATCACATGAAGAAAATTTGAAAGGGGACCTGTTTTCGCGATAGATATCTAGAGGTCCAAACGAAGAGTCGGAAAAAACCCCTTTAAAAAGGACCATCAGGGATTTAATATAAACCCAAAGCATGTCACTCGAGCTTAGGGAGAGATCTAGCTGTTTTTCTGGACGTAACTGAAAGCCCAACCACAGCATCAAAAATTTAAAAAATTTATGAAATTTCCAAAAACAAGAAACTACCAGTTGCATTATCAAAGAGGAGGCATGATGCTATTTGTGATAACATTTTGAGCAAGCAACATATAAAACAAAAAAGCAAAACACGTCTAAAACTCTCAAGGGAATTTTTCCCATCATAGAAAAAGTGAAAAAAGTAAAAAAACGCAGACCTTTTGGGTTAATGTCACAAAGATAGAGTCCTTAATTTTGTTTAATCACAAGAAGGAGAAAGTTATTCTCCAAAATGATGTGATTATTCAAAACAATATTAACTGATACGACAGTGGTAATGCACAACTAATTTGCAGTTACGGCTTTGATGGGAGCCCCGGGACAAAGTCTCTATAAAAATTTTTTCTTCATTTTCCGAGTCCTTGAATCGACGATATTTCCCACAACACTCATATTTGCGTTTGCCCAGATAGCATATATAGCCAAAAAAGATTCCAGGAAAAACCTCAGTCATAGGTTCTGAAAAAAAATTGGGAAAACAAAGGAAATCAGTAAGCATTTTGTCTAGGAAAATTAAAAACACCAAAAAGCAATTCAATTGCAAAGGGAAAAATTGTGCTTAGCAATGGAAAGACATAAGGGTTTATTGTTCTATTTTGACATTAATCGATGGAAAAATTTTAAATATAAATGGGAAAAAGATCTAGCCAGCCCTGCCCTTTGTGGGAAAAACCTCTTAAATAAAGGAGGGAAAAAATTTGAGCCCCGATTTTTTTGCCACGTCTGGAATTTTTAAAATTTGAAGTGTCACATATCTTTGATTCAGTTTTTTGAATGTTTCACATATTTTTAAGAATAGTTTAAAAAGTTGGAATCAGGGTGAAAAAAAAAGTTGTTGTAAGACAAAAAAAAGAAATTCAAAAATTTTTTTAAAAAATCACTTCATGGGATGAGGTGAAAGATAATGGGGGCCTTTTCAATGACGGAAAATCAGACGCGCCTCTCAGAACTTGCATTTTTTTCACAAATGACTGGTGAAATAAAAACCTAATTCAGAGATTGAGGATTATCCGGTAGCCAGGTTTTCAATGGCTTTGCCCCTCAATTATTTGGTAAAAATTGTACGGATTTTAAGTAAAAAAAATTATTATGGTTTCCAATGTCTGTAAGTGTTCATGTTATTGTTCATAGAAAAATTTTTTTCGAATATTACTACTTTTTTGGGGAAAATTTAAAAAAATAAAAATGATTCGGGGGGACAAAGAGATCACGGGAAAGACAGCAGAATTAACAAATAAAAAGACATTTTCAACAGGCTTTGGGAAACTTTGGGATCCTTTTTGACTGTCAACCTCCAAAAAAGAGTTCAAAAAAAAAAAAAGGGAAATTCCATAGAAATTAAATGTTATTTGTCCTTCCCCAAACGTTCATGAAGCAATTGAGTAAAATTATCTTGTTGAAGTATCGAATGAGGACGGGAAATATTGTTTCTAGTGATCAGGGGAAACTACTTAATATTAATAATATGAATGATGTCAATTTTTTTCACAAAATGTGAACTTTTGTTAAATGAAAATATAGATGAATAATTTTAATAAAAATTTTCATGGTTTTATTCCTATTTTCCTACCCAAAGACAGTACAGTAAGTGAGCCCCATCTTGAAATTATCAACAAAATAATATGGTAAATTATTCTTTAAAATTCTATATATACCAAATTTCAGGCGTTTATCAGATTTTACTTCCCAAAAGGGTTTCATCCCATAGTGGGCGCACCGCCCAACGAGTCACGCACTAAGATTCGGACCTTCTCAACAATCAAAACAAGTCCGTGTAGTGTGGAAGCAATGGTGAGAATAGGGGAAGGGTGAGGAAGGAAGATCGCGCGCGTCGTAGCCCGTTTTTTAGGGTACTGCTCCGGCATTCCCTGGGGTGTTTGAAGAAACTATGGAAAAAATGCCGATAGAGCAACCGGCCGCCAATTATCTCCAGATAGCGACAAGTTCAAAGATTTTAGTCGATGGATCGTATTTTTCCACATTCAACATTCTTTGTTTGATTATTGAATTCAAATATCTTGATCCTGTTTATTGATTTTGAAACTTAAGAGTTTAAGAACAATGATTTGTATTTTTCAAGAGAGTAAGTTGGGTTAAAAATAAATTTAGAAATTTTAAAAAAGTTTGTTTTACTTTTAAAGTTCAAATTTTGGGGTTTTCTAAGTTTTCTTTTACTAAGATGTTCAATTTTTTTTAAAAATTTTTAAATTTTTCCCGAGTATCTCCGGAGAACAAAAAAAGCCCGGGGTTTTTTGAACTCATTTCTTTGCCCCCCCAATCCCGAAGACAACCAATACCCCAATTTTTTTTGTTTATTTGGGACGGCGCCCTCCATTTCTTGAAGCCACGAAGAAAGTGAACGCGTCCGCCGCCCGGTGAATCATGGAACGGGGACAACGTGACGACTTAAAAATAGCACCCAACCGATGGTTTGTTAATGTTTATGCACTGAGCGTTTCACGTATTTAGAAAAAGGAAAGAGTAGAGTCCTGTAAGTGGTTTTCCCTTTTTCGCTTGGAATCCTTTTTTTAGCATTGATTAAAAATAGATTGACGGAAAAAATCTGTCTGGTGAACGACCGTCTGTCTGCCTGTTAATGCTAGCGGCTTTTAATACTAGCGCCTAAATCGCACAGACCGTTTTCTAAAACTGATATTCCCTTATCGTTTAAAAAAATTACTAAAGGTCGGGGACAGTTGAATCGTAGTACAAAAATGTTTTACTTCAGCAATACCCTGAACTTAAAATTTTAATTTTTTAATAGTTTTTCGTCAGTCGTTGTTTTTTGAAAAGGGACGGCCCAATCTGCCCCAATCCGGGTTTTTCGAAAAAGGGCCAATATATATCAGTGATTCAGAGGGCCCAAAATTTAAAAGAGGCTAAAGATGGGGGGAAGCGATTTTTTGTGTTACTGTGTTGATTTTTCCTTTTTCGTGGATTTTTTGGGGACATGCCATAAAAGTAATGAATATAAACGGGGCCCCAAAAAAAAGGGCCTCTCAAAGGGCCCCAACTTCTCGTTTGTGGTCCCTTTTCCCCCTGCCCCCTTTTCCCAGCCTGCCCTGCCCCACCCGCCTGCCTCCCCCGTCCGCCAGCACCAAACCCACCGTCCGCCCCGCCCCGGGCCCCGCCCCGTCCGTCCGCCCCGTCCGTCCGTCCCCCCCGTCCGCCCGCCCGCCCGCCGCCCGTCCGTCCGTCCGTCCGCCCCGCCCGCCGTCCGTCCTTCCCGCCGCCCGCCGTCCGTCGCCCGCCCGTCCGTCCGTCTTCCCCCTCCGCCCGTCCGTCCGCCCGTCCGTCCGCCCTTTTCCGTCCGTCCGTCCTTTTCCCTTTTCCCGCCCGCCGCCTCCCGTCCGTCCGTCCGTCCTTTTCCCGTCCTTTTCCTTCCTTTTCCGTCCGTCCGTCCTCCTTCCCTTTTCCTTTCCTTCCTCCCCCTTTCCTTTCCTTTCCTTCCTTTCCTTTCCGTTTTTCCTTCCCCTTTCCTTTCCCCCTTCCTTCCTTTCCTTCCTTTCCTCCCCTTTCCTCCCTCCTTTCCTTCCTTCCTTTCTTCCTTCCTTCCTCCTCCTCCCTTCCTTCCTTCCTTTCCTTCCCCCTTTCCTTCCCCTTCCTTTCCTTCCTTTCCTTTCCTTTCCTTCCGCCCTTTTTCCTTTTCCGTCCGTCCTTTTCCCGTCCTTTTCCGTCCTTTTCCTTTTCTTTTCCTTTTCCCCCTTTTCGTCCGTCCTTTTCCTTTTCCGTCCGTCCTTTTCCGCCCGTTCCTTTTCCTTTCCCGTCCGTCCCCTTTCCGCCCGTCCGCCCTCCTCCCGTCCGTCCTTCCGTCCTCCGTCCTTTCCTTTCCTTCCTTCCGTCCTTCCTTTCCTTCCCCCCGCCCTCCTTCCTTTCCTTTCCCCTCCCTCACTTCCTTTCCTTTCCCCCCCCTCCTTCCTTCCTTTCCTTTCCTTTCCCCCTCTCTCCCTCCTTTCCTTTCCTCCCCCCCCTCCTTCCTCCTCCTTTCCTCCTCCTTCCTTTCCTTTCCTCCTCCTTCCCCCTCCCTCCCTCCCTCCTCCTTTCCCTCCCTCCGCCCCACCGCCGCCCGCCCCGCCGCCCCCGCCCCCCCACGCAAGAAGGTTTCCATTCTCCCAGCGTATCCGCGAGTTTTCGCATTTCTCCAGTAGTTGGTTCAGGGCGCTCTGTTTGCAGGTGGAGAACGAAGCGGCGCCGTTTCCCGGCTGAAGTGCACCTTGTTCTTGTTCACGAGGAAAACAATATCCGCTGCTGGCAAATAAATGCCATAATTAATTGCCCAGCGTCGACCGAATGTTTGCGCAGGGAAGAAGGAAGGGGGAACTGCGTGGACCCCAAAAGGTGTTTTTGGACAAATTTTTCCTTCTTTGGGTTCGCGGGGCGGACAGCGCAAAAATAAAATTCAATTCCCAGAGAAGAAAAATGAACTCATGATTGAACATTATTGCTGCTATATAATTTGTTTCCTTACACACTTGTAAAAATGAACTCATGATTGAACATTATTGCTGTAAACGTAAGAGTCCTTTACGCTCCGGAATTTGAATCTACTACACAACACATGTCAAAAAGAATTGAACCTTTAGTGTGTTATTCTCATAAACTGTTTATCCCAAAATATCCGCATGAGAAGAATTAGTTGATTCCCAAATTTAATTTTTCTATTTAAATGATTTATCTCATGATTTATTTGCAATGAAATAACGCATTTCAAGCTGATTATACTTTTGACACCATATACAGGTATCAACATTTCCTGTTTATAAAACAAATTGCGAACCCATCTTTTTCCCCTTAATATGTATACTGTTTACTTGAAGGAGATATTTTAAGTTAAAGATAACAATATCCTGAATTTACCTATGTTGTAAAGGTGAAAATATAAATTTTCTTTATACATAGTAATTATTTTAAGATGTCATATTTATCATTACATTCGAACATATTTCAAAACGTGTGGATTGCCCCCTTCAAGCATATTTCTACATATTGAAAGCAATGTTTAGTAATAATTATAAGTTCATACATCACTGGAAGATTAGATATAGAAACAATTTACAATATTGAAATACAACAATGACATTAACTTTGGTTTCAGATAAAAAAGTGTATATTTCATCTTCTTAACAGATTATAACAGCAACAAAGATACTACACTATAAAGAGTGACTCAAAAATTAGTCAGCCGTGTCAACGGGTCAATCACCACAATGAAAATAAACGAATTACAAAAATTTTAAAATTAAAATCCAACGCAAAAAAGGCTCAACCTTCATTCCGCTGCACTCCAAGCATGGACAGCCCCACTTTCAACACACTTCGAATTTAAAAATCACTACACTTAATTTTTAAGATTAAATTTTCTCTGTGGTTCAAAAATTTTAATATTTTGCACTAAACTAATTTCCTATTTTAAAGGAACAAAATTCGAAAATTGGAAGAAAATATTGTAAAAAAACAAAATAATCAAAATAAAAAGAAACTAGAATAATTGAAAATTGACAAATTATAAAAAAGTTAGGAATAATTCCCTCGGCGCATACAGAGTTTTCGAAGGTTAATGAAACGAATCTACTAAAAATCAAATTAAAAAAACCAAAACTTTGGGACAAAGTCCCAAACAAATATCGGGGACTCGCCCCTCTCTCTGGTCGACTAACTTCGTGGGCAACAGCCCGCGATTTCTATCGAGCACCAGCCCGGGCGAAACGTGCCCGAGAGCATCTCCGGGCCGGGGCTACGAGCTTAGGGCCCGTGTTCTCCCCTTTCTTTCCCAAAGTTCTAAAGGGTCTGTTTCAAGGGTCTTGGGGTTTGGGGATTGGCCAGATTCCAGGCCACAAATTCTCCGCTAATCGATCAGGACGTCTTATAGTTAATCTGGGGGAAAAGGGGAAATGTTGAAACAAAAGGATGCTGTGATTGTTTAATAAATCATAACCTATACTGAAGCACTTGGGTACATAAACTACGGGGCGCAGTTTCGAAATCCTTGGGGCAGACCCGCCGTAAGGGACCCAAAAAACCCCTTCCTGTTCTGGGCGCCCCGTGGCGCAAGGGCGCAGCTGGGGTAGCCAATTTTCCCTTCGCCCAGGAACCGGCCCCAAAACTGCCGATTTTTTCGGCGCTTTTAAAAAAATTATACCGTTTAAAGATGAGATAAGGTACGCCACACGATAAAAGGAAAAAGAATACATGAGGAATTTTTGGGTTTTGTAACCCAATGTTGTAACGCCGACAAAAAGAAGGTGATAATGGGGTGCCTTTGTTCCGTAATATAAACAATACTTTTTTATTTTGTAGAATATTACAATACCACACGGGTAATAATTACTGTTTTATTTTTCGATATGTTTGTTTTTTTAACGCTATATTTATTAACTTTTTAAAAATATTTTACTTTTTCCTACATTAGAAGAATATTGTAAAGCTAAAAATTCATCCGATAAGTTTAATCACTTGCAATGAATTCAAATCCAAAATATGTTTTCATTTAAAATTTTTAATAAAAACTATTGGTTGAAACTATTTAATTTTTGGGACCAAATTTCTAGATTTCAAAAAAGTTTTACAAAAAAGGGGTGACTAGATGTGTTAATTGGAGAATTTTGGGATAATTAAATTTTAAACCCTTGCTGTGGCGGCAATAAACGAGCTGTTTTTACCGAGTTAATCGTTCGGTTGAATTATATTAAAATTTTTTTTTGAGTAATCCTTTTGGATTCCAGACAAAAAATTATATTTCTTAATAACGGACGAAAATATAAAGGGATTTATTTGGATTTATCCCATTTCTTTTAAAGTTCCTTTAAAAATCAAAAGGGTTTAATGTCTTTTCATTACATTACATATTTGCTTCTTTAATTTTAAATTACAAAAAAGTGATAATCGAGGGTTTATAAAAATTTATACTACGGAATGAATTTGTTCCCCAAATTTGTAATCATAGGGGCGATTTTGATGACCTAAAATATCGCCAAAAATTATCTAGTTTTAAAATGTTTTTAAAAAAATCCAAAAGCAACAGAAAAGACAAAATATTAATGAAAAAAAGTTCAGATCAACTTAAGGGTTGGGGTTTTTACTGATGTAATAAAGCCCTTCTTTTGTTAAAATAAACTCGCTTCCCAAAGTTTGCTTGACTGTCCTTTTTGAAATCCTGTCGTTGTAATCCCGAAATCGGGAAACCACAATGACACTGATTGGGGTCACAGGAAAATATTAAAATCGAAAATCAGCAAAATGCTTAAAAGTTATGGAAAAAATAAAAAAAGACGGAAATCGAGAAAAATACAAAGTCATATAAAAAATGGGTCATGTTGTAATAACAAAAATTAATGTCTGTATAAAAAACATTCCTAAAGTGAAGAGAAAAAAAGACATTTCATTAAAACCGTCTTTTAGTAATCGCTTCTTTTTTTTCACCCCGGCCCAATGTAATTACTTTTCTTTTTTACCGTGAATTTCCCTTCCATTTATTTCGTTAGTATGCATGTTTCTAGTAACAACGTAGTATAAAACTTATTTTTTCAGGTAAAACAATTCATCTCGTGATACAATAAAAACTAATGATCCAAACATTCATTTATTTTAAATAATAAATTGACAATGGACGGTATAACAAAAAAAAATATTAGCGCATTATTTTATCTCAAGTGATAGAAATTTTTGGATCCTGAAATAGAATAATAGAAACCAAAGGGCTCCCAGGTATTTTTTGTTAGACCAAAATTTTTTAGACCAATTAATTTTTTTATTTTTTTAGAAATATATGAACCATTCATTGGGAGAATTGATATGCAAAAAACTTTTAGATTAGTCAAATGTAAAAGATCATTCCAAATTACTTTCCACTGCACAGAAATTCATCCCCTATTGAAGAAAAATTTTTTGGGTTTATAAAATTAAATTACATTCCATTTTTTTCCCAATTTGTAGAGAGCTGAATAAAGAAAAACCCAAAAACTCCCCGATTAATTTATTTGCCAGAAAACTTTTTTTTAGATAAATTAATTTTGCCTATTTTTATGAAAAGTACGGATGAAGTCAAATTTTTGGGGGGAATTTATATAAAAAATAAAGACATATTTGTCTTTTAAAAAAATGATCACCTATAATCATCATCCACTCACTAAACTTCCATATAAAAAAAAAGTACAACAGCAATTGATATGCAAACAACTCTACAGATGTCTTTAAAATGTAAAAAGGGCATTCCTAAAATAATCCACGAAAAACTCCTCGAATAGAAGAAAACTTTTTCTAAGTGGACTAAAGCAAAAAAACATTTTCCATTGTCCAATTTTAACGTAGGCAAATAATAGAAACCAAGAGCTCCAAACTATATTTTTCAGACAAACCTTTTTTGATAAAAGAAGTTTTTTTTTATTTTTGGGAAAAAAGAAGTATTTTGGACTTTAAAGGGAAAAC